>OY759156.1:5467080-5803774 GCA_963662125.1 Diplazon laetatorius
CGAACGCCCAGAGGCGAACGTGAAAAAAAGAAAAAGTTGGGACACGAGGGTGTAATTAATTCCACCCCCGGACAGACAGAGAAGTAACCAAAGGAAATAGACGGGGAAAAAAAAAACAAAGTTGGGAAAAAAAGGTGTAGTGACAAAAAATGAAAAAAAAAGTAGAAATAAAATAAGAGTAATCATGCCAAGTGGAAAGCCATGTCATTAATTAAATTTAGCGACTGGAGCCATGCTCATACTTTTATTACTTTTTTTTAATATCAAATTTTTCTTCGATAAATCAATTATTTCCAATGGTAAAATCTATTGTCTTACATGGCGGTATGTTTGACCAATTTAATGGTATTCTTTCCACTACCCGAGTCTTGAATGGCCGTCACACCGGCTACATTCGCCATTTTTTGGTCGCAATAAGGCAATGGGAACCGCCAACCGTAAAGACTATAAAAACGGTCAGAAAAAATAGACAAGAAAAATAAATCATGGGACGATGAAATTAGACGAATGAGTGATTTTACTTGTACCCTAGATTCACATCACACACTGTATATGTTTATGTTTCTTTAATTCGAGCTCATTATCATTTTTCACGCTCACGATGTCGAATGCAGACGATAGATGTGTTTTTTTTTCTTTTTCTTGGGTTTCTATTTTTCTTTTCAGTTCGAAATGTGGTATTGGAATTTTTGTTAACGCCTTGGTTTATCAATCGAAAAATTCGTTATTTCTTTCGCTTTTCGCATTTTGTGAAATTTTGACAAGTCGGTAGCTTGTTCATCAAATTTTCATTATCAAAAAATAAAAATAAAATAAAATTCAATCAAGTTGTCAAATTAATTATTTTTTCAACAGTTGAAATGGCCACAGCTAACGTCTGCATCGAAATCTTAGCATTATACGAATTTCACCAAAACACACAAAATTTCGCAAATGACAGTGATCCCCATTTCCATGTTACACGTACAATATATGTAAACGTTGCGGAAAAAATTCAAAAAAACATGACAGAGCCATACTTGCCAAAGCAGAATGTATGTATAATGTATATGTACATGTTGAACAATAGTGTGTGAAAAGTGTGTGTTGTTTGTATTGAGCACGATTGGTGAAATAGATATAATTTTCCGTCACGAGAAATGACGAGTAGAAAAAAAAAATGATTTTTCGATGGTCGAGATATATTTGTTGTAATTAGTTCAGAGAGTTGAGTTATGTATCGAGAAAGATGTTTGAAGAATGTGGAATCTCACCTTCCCAATTTCGTATCCTCATCGTCGACGGGTTTCTTTCGAGATCTTTCGCAAACGTAGAAAATAATTCCTGAAAACAAACGAGAATGGAACATTTTTAGTTTTACGTCGATTACATGATTTATTTTTCAAATTAATAAATTAATAAATTAATAAATTTATACATTTATGGATAAAAATGTTTTTTTTCTAAGAGAAATAATTTTGCTATTCAAAAAATAATGAAAATATTTTTCACAAGTACCTGTTTTGTGTGTGCAACAGCAGATAACGTCGATGACGACGATAATGAGAAAGATTACAGCGATGACGATACCGATTATGGCCGCGCTGGATATCAGAGGTCCCTGATGAAGCCGAGGTACATTTTCACCTTGAATGAATAACAAACAAAAAATTTTACAACCGCGACGACGACGTTAGACCATGAAGATCGGATTTATCAGTCGGTTAGTGCGATAAGCAGTACCGATAGAATGTTTGGTGATGGCTCGAACCACCGAAACACGATCCCTTACGTATAGCAACCGATCACCGAAACCAATTATAATTAAGTAATAGCTCAAACGAAATTCATTATTTTCGTCAACAGGGCGAGAAATTGTTGAATTTTGTTTTCAACGTACTGGTACATCTTTTTTTCTTCACAATTATTGCTTGATAACGTGTCGACGATTGAACGACAGTAGTGTGCAGTGTTTTCGAAGAATTATAAGAAATAAAACAAAAAAAAAACAATAACGATAAAAGATTGTGACGTAAGCGTGGTAAGAAGAAAAAACACAATCGTGCAAATAATTGTTCGACAACGACATCACCAAACACGCTTCGGTAACGTCCAGTTTTGCTCGTCAATAATTATTAATCCTGAAATTAAAAATTTCGAAAAAAATAAAATAAATGAAAAAGAGAAAAAGGTTTAGGCGAGAACAAAAAAGTTGGGGCCTTGTCGAGTATGTAAAAAAAAAAAGAAAAGAAAAATAGAATATTGTGCCAAAATCCGTCTTTATCAGAAGCTACTAATACAGAGCTCATTCAACAGGATAGAAATCGTAGAGAAGAAATTAAAAAAACACACACACACACATGCAGTTGTATTGAGATTTTTTTTGTTAAGAGTGCCACAGAATAAAAGCCCAATAACTAAATAGCCCAGATTCTACTTGATCCGTCGAGTTTATAAGATATTTGTGTTGTTAGTTTAGCTTGCACTATTGTTATAGCCAAACAATTACCAGTTCTTACAACATTCACTCGGCTGCTAACTTTTGCACGTTTACTCTCTAACAAAATTAGTCGCCACGTTTATTTTTGTTACATTATTATTACGTTTTTTTTTTTCTAATTTCTAACCAGCATCGTTAAGTTTCAATCACAACTATTAGCCAAGTTAATCGAAAAGCTGTGCTTTGGTCTCGTTTGTTTGAAATTGTATATTTACCGTTTTGTATCGGCTCGAGGTGTATTCCCGGATGACGATAAGCGGGCAAGCGAATAATAAACGACACAGACGGAAAAAGAAACCATCTCAAATTGAAAAAAAAATTATCATACTGATACAATTTAAAAAAAATATATATTTTTTACCAAACGTGCAAGATTTATTCTGAGTATTCAATTATCTTGTTTTTGTTTTTAAAATCTGTTTCGGTATTGCAGAGTTGTGTGTAGAAAAAAAGAAAATGACACGCGATTGAAGTGAACAATTTGAAATTGGCTTCTCCTCTGACCAATCGTGATGCGAATATTTCTTTGACACTCACATATATTTTCGTCGTTGTATATATATTTATGTACAATGTATTTATTCGTGAAGAAAAATAATAATGATAACGGAAATCTACGTAAACCCTCATTCTCATAAATACGAGCGTTATACACTATTGGCATACACACATGTATATAATCTAGACATATCGAAGGGCGAGTACAGAAACGTATTTTTTATATATATGTATAAGGGCGTTGATGAAAAATGTATGTATGTGTATTATCTCGATGTGAATTTATTGTTTTTGTTTTTTATTTTTTTTCATATTTATCAGTTGGTGGGCGAGAGGGAAATGTGCATGTCTCTTGTTTTTCTCTGTTTTTCATCTCGTTATTCCATTTTTACGCGACTATTTGAGTGTCCTAAAGTGGTGCATGTAGCCAAATAAAAAATTAAAAAAATTTATATTCAGCTTCGTATTACTGAAAAAAAAAATAATAATAATAAATGCAGTTTTTAAAAATGCATCGAATTTTGAATGAAGGGATAATCATAAAAATATAACGAAATCTAAAGAAATTTTGGAAGAATTAAGCATTCATATGAATGAATCACCGCTAGGTTTTACCTTATCAATTTTTATGCAAATAATTTTCATACAAAAATTAAATTTTAAAAAATCAAAAAAGAAATAAATTTACGCAAACCCGTCAAGACGGAACTTCTGCTGTTTTCTGTTAAACGCGACTGTTCGAATAACCGTATAAAACGTCGAGAGATTTGAGCTTCAAAAGCATTCAAACAACAGCGAAATTATTCGGTAGAAAGAAGACGAAAAAAAAAAAAAAACAATTTTGCACGGGTCTTCGGGTCCACACTCGTGCTTTTGGCAAAAGATGAAACGCGAGCGAGTGCATCGGCTCGAATGCAAAGGACTGACGAGCGTATACTTCTTTTTCACTTTCCAACCCTCACGTTGGGGTTTCATCCCTTTTTCGTCATTTTTTTTTCTTTCTTTTCTGTTCGAAGCCCTCGTTCTCCGTTTCCCAGTCATTACCTGGCCCCGAGGTAGAATCCTCGTCGAACGTCGGTATGACGGGGAGGGGGTGGGGGAGGCGCTTGCACGCAGACGTTTTTTTTTCAGCCCTTTCAACCTATTCCACGATTAAATGCAATCTCTCGAAGCGTCACTACACGCCCCTATGGCTATGCACCTGCGTTTCTACCGGTTTTTACACCCTTCGGAATGCGTTTTCCATTATTGTCACCTCGTGTGTGTACGTGTTTGTGTATTCGAGCACGTGAAATCTTAACTCTCGAGGATCAAAGGACCTTCAATTAAACGTTTCTGTTGTTGTTTTGTTGTTTTGTTTTTTGTTGTTGTTTTTCTTTGATGGAACGACGTTGAATATATATATTTCATTCTCAAATAAAACTAAATCAAATTCGAAGGAAAACAATAATAATAATAATAAACATTACGAATTAATTTTTATGAAAACGAAAAAAAAATATTTAAACGAAGCACATGCCATGCGAATGTAGATTCTAATGAGATTAACGAAAAAAAAACAACTAGGCGCTAAAAACCCAGGCACATGATGTGTGTACTATCGATAATTATGATGAACGTTTTTTTTTTTTAATGGGTGCGACGATGAGAATGACTAAAATTAACTAATAACAGTGACGATAATATAAAAATTAGTTATACGTTGTATTTATGTTATAATGAAAATAATTAAACTAATAATAACAATAATAATGATAATATTAATAATAATAATAATATTAAGACTAATAATAACCATAATAATAATAATAGTAATAATAACACTAACAATAATGAACAATAATAATCAGTGATTCGCAAGTCACATATCATGCGTTTTAAAACTCTTTCAGTTTTTTTTCTTCCAGATTCTTATACTTCGAAAATTATTCAAGCAAAACTATCGGCCAAATTTATTGTACCCAATAACGAGCGAAAGTTAAGAAAAATAATAATGATAATAATACAAAAAATAACGTTAAACACAAACGAAAAGAGAAGAAAATAAAAACCCCAATTCACCTTGGCGGGCATACAATTCCGATAAAAAAACGGATTTTCGCTAAAACATTGAAACGATAAAAAATAAAAAAATAAAACAAATAAAAAATAATAATATTTTCGCACGGAAAAACATGCATCGATACGATTTATATATTTTCCAAGTCGAGATTCTCTCGAGATTCGTGTTGCGCTAATAACGTGTTAGATCAATATTTCCGAAACTCCGAAAAGAGTTTAACTCGAGAAAAAGCTTTTCGTAACGCAATAATCGTTCGATAAGTATATGATTATCTAAAAATATCGTTTACTCCTTGTAATCAGGCATTTGGCAATGTAAGGCAATAATTATTATCATCAGGCTCGTGTCTAAATGCATCGAGCTCGATGACATCAATAATCTTCGTTGTAGCACAGGATCACCGCGATTAAAAATTGCGCGCCTCACGTCGATGGTATTACAAAATGAAAAAAAAAAAAAAAAAATTAAAAAACTCAAACGTCAGCTGTCAGCTTAAATACAAAATGATAAATTGAAAAAAATTGAAAATAAAAAAAAATTAAAACGTACCAGTACGTCTTCAACAATGAGCATTCAACAATGGTTTAGTTTTTATATAAATACATTATCGTTTAAATGTTTAGCTCATTTGCGCTTATCCAGCCTTATCACCTTTCTTAATCATCATCCACTGAAAACTTTACTCCCTTTCCTTTCATTTCCAATAAACCACTGGTTCGTTTGTCCGTTCTACGCAAAAAAAAATCCTCTCAACGATTTCTTCTCTCGTTTGTTAACTCGCCATCGAGAAGAAATAAAAAAAAAAAATCTCACACAAAATTTGAGAGACACACTTGAGCGTCAGAATCAGTAAATTCATCACTCCGGAATGTATACACTTCGTTCGAGCTAATCAATAAGATCTACATTATTATTTTACATCGTTATATCGTTTTTTTTTTCAGTTTTTCGTTGAAACTTTCGGATGACTCTTTGCACCTCCTTCTTTTTTTGTGTTCTTTTTGATTTTTGAGGTTGATCGTCGAATCAACGATTGCACTGAGTGCGATCATGATAATCGCACGTGAAGCGTCGTTACGGGGATTGCGTGTACGAGGGTTACAGATCGTGACCCACGGGAACGAATATATTTATCCGGGGGCCCGAACGACGAACGTTTTTTAAATGGCTAACGACAGAATCGCTATCGCTATGGCAACAGAGATCGCGATGGGCTTGGACGTTTCACCACCGGAAAATACATGGTTATCCACTGTGGCTGCGGTCGATTCTGAATGATAATAAAAAAAAATGGACGGTTGTAGAAGAGATCGGTTGTCAAAAAAATTCGAGAAAAAAATATTTTAAAAAAATATTTTAAAAAATATTTAAAAAACTAATTTAAAAAAATAAAGAACTATGGCTCGAGTGGAGCTTGCAAACAAAGTAGCACACGGTGCTCCTCTTCTTTTTTCTTTACGCTTTTGTATTTTATCCTTTCACGAAAATGTTTACCGCGGTACTGGATCAGAGAGAACCGAAATATCTAGATCGATTATTTGTAATTGCAAATTGTCGCTGCAAATTTCAGTTGAACACACGTGTGAATTTTTATTAGTGCTACAGCTACTTTCTAAAGCTCACTCGTTTTGTTCCGATTGTCTCGTTTCAGTACCGCAGTAATGTGGAAAGAAATATTGAGTGAATTCAAGAAGCAGATATAAAATCGTTAAATTTGTCAGTTGCGCTATAACGGACGTTCACACACGCGTCTATGATCCGAGAAGCGTAAGAATTGAAAATATGTCAGTTCTTTTTCTAAATACTATTTTATTTATTTTATTTTTTTCATCTAAAATGTTTTTTTTATCTGACTCGCAGCTTTGATACTACAAAAGCGTTGAATAAAAAAAAATTCCGAATCTCACGCCGATAACCGTAAGATTCCAGTTGAATTCCATTTAAAATCCTTTTATGACTTGATGATCGTAGATAATAGAATCTCAAATATTAGAATCTATCATAGAATAATGATTCACAAATAATAATCATAATTATATAAAAAAGTAAAATTAAAACAAACTTAATCATCGTTTGAAAAAGTATTTCAAACTAATTTTTAGTTTAACTTTGCGTTCATTCCTGTTCAATATATTTTTAGTAAGAACCAATTCGAGTATTTAAAAAAAAATTTACAAACGAATATCGAAGCTGAGGAGCTTCGAACAAGACAGAATTGCGTCCAGGATCAAAGACGCGTGTGTTCTTTCTTGACCACCATTCGCTCGATTGATTTTCGAAACGAACAACATTTTTTTTGTTTTTCGAAACATTTTTGTCGTTATCAAATAAAAATCATAAAAGCTCACCTCTTGCAGTCTTGAAATACACGGTTCCGGGATTACCATAGCCAATGACATTGTGCGCTCTGATCTCGGCTTTGTAGAACGAATCGGAATCAAGATTCTTTAGCCACTCCATCTGTCGTTGTCCCTTGCTCTCGACGGTTCTGCAACTTTCTTCCATAGTTTCAAAATCCTGTCCGTTGCGTTTAACCTGGCAGTAGCGTATCTCGTAGAGATCGATGGGTTCCCCATTGTCGGGAGGTGTGGTCCACTGAAGCTGATACTGATTACCGAAGGGCATGGAATCGTAAGGCGTCTCCTGCGTGTGAGGACGAATTCTCGGTGGGTTCGGTGTCGTTCTCGTGGGCGTCGATTCCGTCAATTGGGCCCCCCAATTACCATCGCCCACGTCGTTCGTCGCCAAAAATCGGAAATTGTAATAAGTCTGGGGCTTCAGACCCTCGAGAATGTACGGCGAGCCTATAAAAAAAAATAACAATAACACAAAAATGAATAAATAAATAAATCTCTCGTTGCATTGAATCTCGAAGTTTCAAATTTTTCGAAGGTTTGGACTTTCGATAAATTGCAATTCCAACAAAAAAACATGTCACACTTGATGATCCTTCGAAACACTGAAGAAACTTCGAGACACATCCGAAAAAAACATTTTTTTTGTTTTTTTTTTAAATCGAATGTCTTACCGATCGACCAAGTTTTATTCTTCGACGTTGCCCAAGCCGTATCCTGTTGTTTGTACTGCACCGTCAAACTTCTCAACGGCAAATCATCCTGAGCCGGTGGTGGCACAATGTCAAAAGCTATCGTCGTCGCCGTTATTTCCGAAATTTTCGATTGCAAAACTTCGGTGGGTCTCGATGCTTGTTTCAATTGCATCACAATGTCCCGACTTCCGTGAACATTTTCCGCGTGACATTTGTAATAACCGTAATTGCGATTGTCGACGCGTGTGATCATGAGAGTGGAAATCGGACCGTTACCGATTTGTTTGATATCGCGATCGAATTTGATGGGCGCGTCGCCGGCCATTGTCCATCGTATAGTCGCGTTGGGTATGCTCTCGGCTATGCAAGTGAGATTCACGGGTCTCTGATCCCACGACCACACGGTTCTGTTGTTCATGAATCTGAACGACGGTGGAAATTCAACGGTCAAATGACCGTTTTTGTAAGCCGGACCGACTTTGTTGTTGGCGATGCATTCGTAAAGACCGTCGTCGTCTCGCAAAACGTTGTTTATGGTCAGCACACCGATCGCCTCGTCGCCGTTTATCACTGTGTTCGTCAGAACTATTCTGTCGTCGTCCTGTTGAGGTCCTTGAACGTACACGCGTTTGGACGTGTGTTTGCGAAACGTCACTTGGGGCACTGGTTTGCCAAAAGCTTTGCAAGTTATGTTGGCGTTGCGACCCACGGCCATTGTGCTGTTGAAAAATTCCATTATCTTCGGTTTCACGTTGACGATCATGGTTATCACGGTACGGGCTTCGTTCGCCGCGTTGGTAGCGATACATTCGTACTCGCCCTCGTCCTCGCGATTCACGTTTGTTATCGTGAGTACTCCGGTGTTGCTTTCCACGCTGAAACGGTCGGCCGATGACAAATTTTTGCTCGTCACGCTTTTGACCCAAGCGTACTTTGGCGGAGGTTTGCCGCTTGCCTCGCAAGTTATCGTTTCGGTTTTTCCTTCGATCATTTCTATCGGCGATGACATTTCCTTTATCTTCGGCTCCTCGTGAATCTTTTGAATAAACATTTTTTTTGCATTTTATTTAACGATTTGTGAATGAAGTTTAGATGAGGTTGATTTTATTGTGGAATTTGGTGGAATAAGACGAATGAAGCTTTGATGGAGTAATTTTTGAATGAAATAAAATTGATAATATGAAATTTGATGAATTGTCGTTGTTGAATTAATATTGATCATGTTTCTCAGAAATTTGAAAAATATAATATTCAACGAAAAATGACTCGTTCTATTTTAATTTTTTTGAATAATAATCGATATTAGGTTGAATAAAAGTAGCTCGATAAAATATTTATAAAGTCGTTATCAAATAGAATAAATAATATAAATTTCGATGAGGTAATAATTAATTGAAAACAAATCAAATTAGACAAATTGCTATTGTTAAAGAAATATTAATCACGGTTAACATATTTTTTTGCAAAAATTTCAAACATAATATTCAACGAAAAATCACAAGCAATTTTTTTTCCGCGGTCTACAATTATTATTATGGATAATTTTTATTTTTATTTCATATGTTTAACGCATAATATAGCTTACCTCAACGCGTATGGCACGTTCCTGATATTCGCCCGTCTGCATAACCGTCGCGCGACATTTGTAAATTCCCTCGTCGGAATAAACGACTTTCTTGATGGTCAACGCGTGGGTCTCGATCACGTAATGATTGCCGGTCGAAATTTGTGTACCGTTGTCCATGAACCAGGCGACCGAAGGCGATGGTCTCGAACTCACTTGACACTTTATCTTGAACGGTTTACCAAGAATGGGATACTGATTTTCCGGTGCATCGACCCACCTCAAGGATTCTGTGATTCATTGAAAATTAAGATTATTTGACAAGTGAAATTTCAAAACCATCAGCAAAAACTTTAAACTCTATCTCTCGTTTTTTTATTCAGTGACTCACCGATCGCTTCGATCATCACGGATTTGCTGATGGTATCAGTGGCTGCGTAATTAGCTACGCAAGTGTAACGACCGGCTTCCTGTTCCTTCAGCGACTCGAAGTACAGAGTCAGACTCTTGTCCTGTTGCATCTCAGTGTACATGTCCGAATTGACAATTGCTAGATTTTTCGAGCTGTACACAACAAATCGATATTGTTAAAAAAACAATTTAAAAAACAAAAAAAAAATATATTCGAACGATATTTAAATTTTCGTTCGCTAGGAACAAATTGCGTACATCGATTAATGAATCATCAACGGTGATAACGAAATCCTAAATCTGCCTTGAGAAAAAAAAGAACAAAAATGTCGATTTTAATGAAGCAAAAGTATGTCGTGACATTTTGTCCTTTTCTCGAACAATCCAACAAGAATTAAAACGATTTACTTGAATTATTTTTCATTGCTGACTGCTTGTTTTTTTTTTTTTTTTAATTACAACTTTTCTCGTATTCATCATCATGCGACATTTTTATTTTTTTTTCTTTTGCTTATAGCAAAGCATTGGTGAGGACGATGAAGATGATGTCGATTTCTGGATAAAGTTGAATATGGTAATCTAGCAGACGACAATTCTCCCATAGCTGTCAATATAGGCGACTGACAATTTACGCGTCGATACACACATGAGAAGAATGGAATTTGGATTTTTTTGCATTTTTTTCATTTATTTCTTACGTTTGTTCGTTTTTTTTTTCGTGTGCTGTTTTTTTTTCTTTCGTTTGTCGTGTGAAAAGATTATGTATGAGAGACGAGGCTCGTGTGCGAATCGTTTCGAGGCTCGTCGTGACAACGTTCTCGGTGAATCGTATTATACGTGAAAGGAATGTAATTTATGCAGCGAGAATGCGATAGCTTTTGTACCTCCCAACCCCTTCGTTCTCGTGTCCCGCGAGTCGAGTGAAATTCACGATGAATGACAAATACACGCACAAACACAAACGCATACGGCGAATCGAATAAAGACGAACACGCCGTCGACTTCGGTATCCACTCTCGTGGGACTTTGGCTATGGGAAATTCTATGTGCACGTGAACTCTATGAAGTTATGAAAATTCGATTAAATTAATCCCGTACAAGAAGCGATGCTGACGAGATGAAATGATAAAGCCACAAACACAAACAAACACAATATAATTCGTAACAAAAGTGTGTAACTAAAAAAAAAATATGCTTTTTGAAAATGATTCATTGGCAAACAATTTATTCTGGTGATTAACTAACGAAGCGACTATCAAATTAAAGTAGATGAAAAATAAATAACTAAAAAATTTATTTAAAATTTAGTTTTGAGTGATTTGAAGAAATAGACGGCATAATGAATGGAAATAAGAATCGATGGAGCTACAAACACAATATAGTGTACAACCGAAGTCTGTATCTGAAAAAAAAATATTTCATAAAAATGCTCTACTACTAGAATTAATATATAGAATACTCGGCCGATCAACTAACAAAGCAAATATTAAGTTAAATCGTATGAATAATAAAAGACTAAAGATAATAATCTAGTTCATGAAGAATGATTATATATATAGTCGGCACGAAAAATAGAAATGATGAATAAAAAATTATGATGAAATTTGTTCAACGAGAGAAGTTTAAGAAGAACCAAAATTGCGTGCAAATTTATGATTACACATGCAGAGTTTAGCGTTAAATTTGTTTAACGAGTGAAGATTGAAAAAAAAAAAACAAAATTGCATTTCGTATTTGAAAAAAAGAAAAAAAAAGTTTTCCCGTATGCGTTTTTTCCCGTTTTTTTTTTTTTGTTCTTTTGTTGTATACTCGCCTGGGGCTATCGATATCCAACACGCGAAGACTGTTTATGTGGCTGTGTGCAAGGTGATAAGTCGTGGTGAAGGAGAAAAAAAGAAAGTTGAACAATTTTGTTAAGAAATTTGTGTTTATGTTGCATCAAACATTTCCGTAGAGTGTCTCGTTGTAAATTGTGTATATATATATTTGCACGTCTCTTGAATGAGGATAAGTTAGTTTTTTTTAATTGTAGATAAAAAAAAAAATAATTCATCAACTAAATCAATGAAACCTTCTTCAAATTGCGTAATGCATGGAATATTACATGTTCTAATTCGCTTCGACATAACTATCATTCATTTATCCACAGTCTGATGTTAAAAAAAGAAATCATAATTAAAACAACTCACCTGGGAGGGTCGATAGTTTGGTTGTGTGGGTCCAGCCATTTCATATCGCTTATCACGTTCGAATCGGTGAAACTCGGTTGACACGTCATCGCAAATCTCGAGCCAATTTTCTTCGACTGTACATCACCGCTCGGCAATATTTCCAGAGACACCGCATTTCCAGCAGCTGCAAATCAAAACGAAAAAAAAACAGGCATTAAATATTTTTACTCGAAAAAAAACTGTTACTCGTTATTTTTATATTAATACTTGTATTTATTTATATATTTATCGTGCCAATCGTGTTACATTCGTAGTTCGTAACAACAAATGTAACAGTATTCATATTAATTTTTTTTTTGTTTTTTCGATTATATATTTATTTTTTTTCACACTTTATTCGATCGAGCCTCGTCGTGTTGATTATCACAACAAAAAATATCAATATTTTTTTTCATCGCCGTTCAATCAAATGAAATAATATATATTTATATAGATATATAATTATTTCACACCCTGCGCGGAGTAAGGCGATTGGAAAATTGGTTGCTTGAGCACGTGGACGGCGATGCACAAAACGGAGATGCACACGGAAGCGCCTGGTTGCATTTTCACGAGTGGCGCATTATCGTTGCGTGCGACAACGTCACGTACGTAACGCAATGTGAAAACGTCACGGGGTTTGCTCGTACGAATTGCTCGAGTGACGTTCACGTCCGCAGTGGAATGATGACGAGCACAAGTTATTCGCGGCTCTCGAGATTGGACGGCATAGTTCGCGTTATTGGCCAAACTTGTTACTACACTGTTAGGAAGGAGGGAGGGGGTTGGAGAGTGGTCTCGTCTATGATTCGCCACTGGACGAATCATAGGAACGAAGGAAAACAGGAAGCCCGAGTTAAGCGAATTAATTGCAATAACCTTTGGCGAAAGTATGAAATTGCACCGGAGTTTTGAACAATAACATAGATGAAATTATTTTACACGATCACCACTCTCCCATTTTTTATTTTCTTTTATGTTGCATTATTTTCAGTTCTTTAGACGAAGCAATTGCCATATCCTTGAATCTTGCGCCAAACTTCAATTTAACGTGTTTTCGAAATAATCTAATAGTTGTTGTCTTCTTTTCAAAATTTTTAAGTAGTCAAAACACGATGTAAGAAAAAATTTACGAAATGTGACTTTTTTTACGAAAAAATTCGTGGGAAATTTAATTTTTGCCATATGGTAAAAAATCTTACGCCGTTTTACTCTTGAGATATTATATTTTTGAGAAAAAAATTGAGCTTTTGTGGATTTTGAGAAAAGTATATTTATTTTGAAGTTTGAACTCTAGACTTTTGGTCTTTGTCGAAAAATGGAAGTGGTACTTTTAAATGGACAAGATAATGTTAAAAAATGGAATTTCTATTGCATAAATATAATGAAGTTGGTCTGGGGTCCAGTGGACCCCGATTGACCGTATTGAGTAAATAATTTAATTAAATTAATATAATAATTTGAAAAATTAAACAAACAGACAGATAATTGTTTTAAAAAAAATCGTACGTTATGTTTGCGGTTCTCTTTACATTTTTTTTTCAACAACCGTAGACGTAGCTCGAAAAAACGAAGAAAACAAATAAAAAAACATAATAATTCATTTCACAGTTGGGTTAAGTTAATAGCTCCAAGATAATTGATGAAGGGTGTGAAAACATTGCGGTATTTCGTGAAACAAATATGTAAGGTGAGAAGTTTCGAAATAAGCAACAATTTGAGGTTGAAAAACGTATATATGATGTATGACGCAGCAGTTTTGGGTCCAGAACGATGTCGGAAAAACTTTCAGGAAGCACGAAAAGCTCCGAGGGGTAACTCGCCAGAAACGAAGGCGGATCTGGTGGCCGCGTCGCAACATTGTTGCCATCATAAACGAACGCTCAATTGAATTGCCGGAGGCCGCAAAAAGTTTGTGAACGTACAATGTGAACCTGCAACTTCCGGGGCATAACTTTGTGAACTCGTTGGGGCTGACGCTTTTTCATCGTCATCGTTACGTGGGAAGCAACCCGAGAACCATGAATAGAATTGGTTCGCGTAAACAATTGAACAAGTTGAAAACAATGACCCCGAGACCTTTTGAGAGATGGCGTTTGGTTGTCGTGTGGATCC
The DNA here is from genome assembly GCA_963662125.1 of Diplazon laetatorius. Lineage (NCBI taxonomy): Eukaryota > Metazoa > Arthropoda > Insecta > Hymenoptera > Ichneumonidae > Diplazon > Diplazon laetatorius. Next base: position 5,481,469 of record OY759156.1, read on the forward strand.
GATTTTTTCTGTCTCTTCATAAAAATGAATCACAAGTTCGATAAGATGACCTTGTAATATTCGCCCGATGAAAAAAATCATTCCTTACTTTTTTATTAGTCCTTCTATGTTAGTATTTTTTTCACTTACCAATTTTTTGCATTATAATGCAAAGATTCGCTCGTGTGCGTATTTTGTGTTAACGACGGTTATTCATTTTTTCATCCAATGACAAAAAATCATCACTCATCAAAATCATAATTCGGTTTTGTTACTATTTTCGTGAAAAGATTATTTTCTAAAATTGTTCGTTCAAATTCTTTATTATCAAATCTTACAGAAACACAAGATACTTTTTTACGGATATTCAATTGACTTTCACGTCATAGTCGCAACCCCAGAAATTCTTCTTTTATGTAATTTCATTACATTTCAAGTTTGAAATGTTAATCAAGCATCGTTAGAAGTATTCAAACGTCAAATTAAAAATTATAATAATATTCTATATCGACTTTTTATTCTAATCATAACATTAGAATACAAAATCTAAAAATCGTAAGTCGATTGTTTATTCGAAAATAAAAAAATTAAAAAAAAACAAAAAATGTATGTAAAAAAAAGATCGAAGATGAAAATTTGAATGATTATTCGCAATCCGTGTATCGAAATAATTTGCATAACGAATCGAGATCTTGTATATTTAAAACACATATTTTTTTCATTCGAATAATTAAAAAATGTTTTGTGTTTGTTTTCGTAGGAGTAAGAATATTTCGGAAACACACGTACACGTAGTCTACGATCGATGGTACACATGGATTATCGCATGTGGGGGGGGGGAGGGGGTGAAGGGTTGGGGCGGACGATTAATCCACGGATAAATCGTTGCCACTTGGACGAGCTGAGCGAGGATGCGTGGAAGAGGCGCGCGTCAGTGGTAGTTTCAACGTTCCGATGATACCTATACACGCGTAACTTTCCTAATTGCGCCACGAGTCCCGGGGATCTTCCGAGCGCTTTCGCCGAGATCGCACTTAACTCGGCTTCGACGATGAGGATGACGCGAGTGGTCGGAGAGACCCGGGGGAAGAAGAGAGAGAGAGGGAGGGAGAACAACCGCGAGAAGTCCCGGGAGGAAGGCAAAGCGCTTTTGCGCCCCGTTAACTCCCCCCGCCCCCCTCCCTTCGTCCCGGGCCCCTCGAATCCCTCGCCGAGAATTTATCTCGACGTCCTTTCGCAGAACAGAACCTTCGTAATTAACGCAAACCAACCCGAATCTGCGAACCGCGTCATTTCCGGTGGAATTGTAACACCGAAATAAATTAACCGTGGCTAGCAATCGGTCAACTTGGGTGGCTATTCACTGTGTGCGGGTCGGGAAACAAAAATAATCGGCCACATTTTTAAGCTCGAACTGAAAAAACAGATTTTTGTGATATTTATTGATAATCATTGAAACAAGAATTTTATGACAACGTGAATATGTGATTTGATTATTTATCATGAAAGAAAGCTAGTTTGGAATGATAAATATTTGAAATATCTATTTTTTTAAACGTACTAAAAATGTACGACAATCTTACGATCAAATAAGAAAAATTGATCGATTGAATATAAAAAAAGATCTAGTTTGCTATACCCGATCGGATTGTTTGTTTGAAATTTATGTAAATGGAGCATCGCTAGGAGTATTCGAATTAAAAATCCAAAAATCTAATTTCAGATTATATCGAATTTTTATCATAATCATAACATTAGAAAAAAATACAACGATCTCAAGTCGAATATTCAGTTCAAAAAGAAACAAAAAAAAAATAATGTTCAACAAGCTTACGATCGAAGATGAAGAATAAAAATAATCATTCGTTGTTTGTGCATCCAAATAATTCGAAAAATCATTAATATCGACCTTATCGTCGAAAAAAAATTCGAATACTCTATCAACATGTGTGTTTGTCCTTGGTTCGTCGTCAAAGTCGAATGAAAAACCAACAAAATAATTCGAATTACTTCGTCGCCCATGGCATACGCATTGTGACATCTTATCGACTCGATCTAAACACCCAGCATCACATTTTCGTGCGGCAAAAAAAAAAAGCCCCATGGAAAACAGATAATCAAGTGTCAGCGTACAAGTAATTTCCGAGCGATTGCAACTTCCCCCCCGAGCAACCTTTCTCGCGCAGACACAAGAAACAACAATCAAAAAAAAAAAAAAAAAGTAAAACAGCTAACCAAGGCAAAATTGCTGCACGCGAGTGGGAACAAACATTCCGTCGGTGATTGCGAAACAAACCCTAGGGAAGAAAAAGCGACGACGGGGATGAAAGAAAGTAGAGGGGAGTGGAAGGGGGTCACTGTAATTGGCCCACAGGATTTACCAAGCCCGACGTGCCTCTATAACCAAAAACGTCGAACCATTGTATCCCATTAACCCGGGTAAACCGAAAATCCACGTGTACGCGTGGCCCACGCGCGAATATCCACCTCGTCGGCGTGCGAAAATCGAAGATGCGCCCTTTCAAGGGAGCAGCAGCAGCCGGCCGTGCCCGACCCTTCCGGATTCACGGGGACATCTTATTTCACGTTAGTTAGGGTTTGTTGGCACAACGACCCCAGGGGCCACTCGCTTTCCCGCCCATAATGCCCCCCCCCCGGATATCTCACCCACGCTTATATATATATACAGCGCCCCCGACCGTGCCCATCGCACGAACCACACACGCCTTGCGACACACTTACACGTGCTTCGTGTAACCAACGCACACACGGATGTCTCGCTTCCGCCAATACAGCGCCCTCTATCGCGTCACACATACCTCTGTAAGATTTTCACATAGACACGTGTCTTACGTATATATAAATATATATATTTATATATGTATATGTATGTATATAATACATGTGGATATTTTGTTGCTACTAAGTGTTTAGGTTGGGTCTCTCTATATCTGGCGCATAATCCGCCAGCGAAAACCCAAACAACGAGGCACTCTCCTTCGGTTTCCTTTGTACTTGGTGAGTGTACGGGAAATGTACGTTTTACACCCCCCCCCCCGGCCCGGCCCTCGACCAACCGAGCTCGAACACCCTCCTGACGCTGCGATTTACCGCAGGCCCTCATCCGCACGTGTGTGCGAGTGTGTGGGTGTGTGTGTGTTACGCATACGACGTGGAGTATCTCCGACTGGAATTGTAACAATGACGGTACAACCGCAATCAGCCATTCCTCAAAGAAAAAAAAATAATGAACGATGTCACACTGAGTGCTATGCTATGCTGTTCACATAAAGCTCTGATGTTTTCTTTAGACTTCTTTGGGTTTTGTGATTAAAATTGGGTATTGATTCCTTCTTATTATTTTTATTCGTGCTTTTTTTTTTACTTTTTCTGTATAAGAGAAATTTGCGAGATTCGAGTATTTGGTTTTCATCATTGTGGATTGTAAAATCTGTAATGATTCATAATTCATTGGAAATGTATAATAGATGTTAGTGGTAGACGATTGAGAATTTACTTTGTAATAGGCCGAGTAAAAATGTGTATGAAGTGAATATGGTTTATATGGTCGATAAATTTGCCATGTTTCCAGAGTGTTTACAATCCGTAGACAACTCTAAAACAAGAAAATCCTACGACATTCAATATTCAGTGGCATCCGATTTGTATACATATATGTAGACTGTATATAGTTTATAAAAAAATTGCATATCGACTTTGTATAGATTGTATACAGTCTATGCACATGTAAATATAATTGTATATACATATATGTAGTATGTATGAAGCGAAATTTTTGTTTTATCTCCCGTCAAAAAAACCAACAAACAAATGGATAAATAAATAAATAAATAAATAAATAAATAAATCATGATATAGGAAATTCCACGAGTGAACATTTTCCCGTCTATCTCACGCCTATTTCGTGTTGGCTTTGTACACGTTTATGTCTGTGTATTGCCTACCATATACGCAGTGTACGTGAGGGAGTCATTTACGGACTCTGGAATGTGCGTTGAATATATATCATATATCATATATATGTATATATATATACGCAAGTGCGAACACAAAACCCGTCCACTTTCATGACGACCGACTGTACCTACCGCCATTCTACGATGCACCTCGTCATTCACGGCATGGCACACACACACACACGCACACACAAGCACGCGCGCATGGGGAATGCGTTTCCACGGCTATCTGCAACAACTGTGCGAATTCACGTGGTTCTTCTGTACATCCTATCGTACTATCTACGTGCACGAGTGCTGCAGTCCGCACACGCAGCGACGGTTAGACACTTGCACTGTGGGAAAGGCGGAAAGTGAATTCCATCCGGCAAACCACAACCGTGATACGTAGGAAATTTGATGGGGAATTTTGTCTGTAAAAGTTATTTCGATTTTTTAAGGAGTTTGAGATCTATTTTTATTTTTCATAAAATTTTTTTTTATTTTTTAAATTTTTTCTGGCAATTGGAAAAAAATTGGAAGCAACAAATCGAGTAGTCAGAATTAAATTTTCATTCACAAATATTTACTATTAACTTTACATTGATAAATATATTTATATCATAGTTTTTTAGACGATAGTGTTTTTTTCATGGGGTCGATAGAGTTTCATAGAAAATTCTACGTAAACGAATTTTCAGGATAAAATTTTGCAAATTGCTTCGTCCATATTTAAGACAATCCACTAAGACATTCATCCATCAGATGATTTTTTTTCAAATATATTAATTTTATGATTCTTTGAAATTTTTAATTCGAAAAAAAAAAATAATTTGGAAGTTTTAATTTTTTATTTAGTATTTTTGTTCCGTTGAATTTTTTGTCATTTCTTTGGATATGAGGATTTGATATTCGAGTGACGAATTCAGGTGGACGATAAGGTTATCGTATGAACGGAAAAGTCGTTGCAAAAGCTCGCGAACCGCAAAACCGTGAAATGCCAGCCAAGAATAAACCTTCGTTCGCCTGAACGCAGCTACCGGTCGGTCATGCAAGCAGAACGGGGTTTTAGAAATGTCGTGCATAAATTTTGCCTCCGATCCCCGGAGTTTCCGTCGCTTTGCGAGAAATCCCTTCGAGCAATACACTATTCCACCTGAATTTACGGGTTCCGAAGGTTCACCCAAAGCCGGTCCACGTTATCGATAGACTCGAACGCACACACACGTTGCAACCGACCCCCGGAGAACTGCATAAACGTGTGGATGTGGGAAACCCATTGGGGGGGGGGGGGGAAAGGACACGAGTGAGTGTGAGATCAGTCACGCGATACGAAGCCCAAACGATGCTCTCGTCCGCAATGAGGTACACATGAAAGCACGGTCATTGGCACATGTTTTCTCTCAAAATCTTCGTTTCGCGAATAAACAGTGACTAACGAGAAATGTTCGAATTTCAATCGTCCTTGAATAAGCAATTCTAACGTAATTCCACGTTAAAGTCGTTAGCATTCGAAGCTTGTCATTTTTTCAACAAGAAAAAATTAAATTCGAATCAAAAAATTTGTCCGTCCCATGAAAATGAATTTTTATTAAAATGAAAATCTAAAAAAATATTAATCATTGGCATATTTTCTCTCAATATTTTTATTTGGCGAATAAACAGCGACTGGCGATTTTTTTTTCGAATTTCAATGCTTTTCGAATAATGAATCTCAACGTAATCACACATTAATGTCGTAATCATTCAAAGTTTGTAATTTTTTCAACAGGACAACATCTTATCCAACTAACAAATTTGCCCTTCTCTTAAAAATCGAAAAAAAAAAAGTATATAAAAGTATAAACGTGAAAAAAATCGTCGTTTCTTTATTTTTCTTCATCCAGGTGAATATTTTCAATGTAACCTCACATTAGGCTAATGCGGCTAATCATTGTGGTACGAGAAAACACGCGTTTCGGAAGCAGTCCGGTCATTGGCAATACCGAAATAACCCCTCGTTGGAAATAGACCCACACACACACACGGTAGATAGTTGTCTCTTCAGCCGGTGGCACCACTGACGGGATAAGGGTGCGTGCGCGACCCCCCGTAGCCGAGTAAACTTGGCGACATGTCACTCGAGCTGGAAGAATTCGATCCCCGAAGGGTCCAAGTCGTCCCTCACTCGGCTTTGCGAATGTACGAACGAACCGAGGAACTCGAAGAACGAGAAGGGACTCTGCTTCCCCCTTCGCCCCTCCCTCCCCCGTCCCCTCGCCCTTCGTGCTGACTTCGAAGGGATAAGGGCTCCTACGACGTGGGATTTGATCGAATTCCGATATCGAATTGGCCCGGGTGCTCAGCTCCTATCGGAAACTTTAACGCGAAAGGGCGGAGGGGTGGGTGGGGGGGAGGGGGAGGATGGGAATGGTTTCTCTCCTCCGAGCCATATCTTACGCCTGTATCAGCGGCTTCGAAAATAGACACGGGATATTATTCCACGTGTACTTACGGGTTGCAACTTTGGTGGAATACCCGGATGGTATATATATATATCTGTGTATACCTGTGCCATGGTGGAGGATATTCGAGGGTTTTAGAATTTTCACCGAGTCAGAGACTTTCGTACGAAAGTTTTGTGATTAAATGTGAAAACCGGTAGCGATGAAGTAGGTACGGACGGTTGGATAGCCCCACTTGCTACATATTGCCGATGAACTTCGAGTGAACTTCGAGCGTTCGAGCGTTCGAGCACCATCGATCCTTGGAAATATCTTTTTAAAGTTAATAAACATTTTACGGAATATCATCTTAACATCACAATTCATTCGAGTTTGTTCAAATTTTCGTGGATGTTTGAGAATATTTTTGCGGTTTATTCGTTTTTCTTTGACAGAGTTGGGTTGGATAGCAATTTGGGTTCAACCTCAATGATTGTTCTATTTTTATTTTTTTAGTTATATCTGAATGATCATTTTTTTTCGTACTATATTTTAGATTTGTCATTGAGTTTTGTCTATTTTGGACCTTCAATAGTTGATTATATTTTTTTTTTCATTGTTTAGTATTTGATTTTTTTTCTTCGTCTGAGAATTATTTTTTTTAGTAGGCTTTTTGTTGTTTTATTTGAGGATCACGGCCCAGCCGTAAAAAAGAATAGCGACGATAAGTCGGTGAATGTTCAAACGATCGAGACCGGATTAGTCACGAGATCGAAATCTGATTTTTCGATTCCCGTTCGGATAATCCGGTCAACATAACGACAGCAGCCATCGACCTCGGATGGTTTATTAGCCGAGGATTTCGGGTGTCCGTGAGTACGAGTAAGCGCGAGGCGTGCGCAAGATGACGGGGGTGTGGATTAAGGAGGGGTGAAATTGGACGATTATGTTGAGGAACATTATCGGAAACTCGTTGGAACTTTTCGGATCGGACGATACAACACGCGAAGGGATAATACAGACGTTCGAGAGTGAGGCATTGGAACGAGTGACAAGGGGGCGCTTCTCGCGTACGGGGATAATCCACCCTTGCAATTAAGAATTTCTTCGTCGTTGGACGAACCCGCGATAGAGCGTAAAAAGTCATCGAGGGTGGAAACTAGAAGTTCGAAGATTCGTGTTTACCGAGATGATTCCCAAGACAAATAGATTTGGGATTATTATTATTATTATTGTTGGGTTTTTTGTTTTCGCACTGTTGCATGGAACAAATGGTTCAATCACGAAGTTGGGACGATGCTGCAGAAGTTTATGAAGTTTCTCGATCGTACTGAGCAAGGATAGATTAGAAATTTTACGAACAAGAGGTCGTAGTTGAAGGTAGAGCTGCTTGTTGTTAACTTGTTATATTAAATATCCCACAACTGTTTTTTGGTTTGACTACAAACGAAAAACTTGTCAATACAAACAACTACATACCTCAATCTTTAATAAGGATGAAAAGTAATTTTTTTTTTCAAAGTCCAGGTGCAAAGTTCACAGAGGTTTGTTATTCGACTTTTTGTAAAATTTTTCCAAGGCTTTTATTTTGGAAACAATTTCCAAGACTTGGAATAAGGCCGAGACTTGGATGGCAACGATGGTTGCCAATTATTATGGAATACCGACAATTGAATGTGAATAATAATAATCATCGAATACGACATTGAACAACGAATCCAAATCTCCGTTGAAAATTTATCAGGTTTACCTTAAGATGGTATTACCAACTCGCTCGGGATTTCACCATCGTACAAATAGCACCATCGTGTAAAAGCGAGAATAACGTTGACCCCCGGAAAACGTGGAAAATTCCTTGCAATTCGTCAAAAACTTGGTTCGTACAGTTTGTGCGGTTTGGCCAATTGGAAGCGACTCGGGACGAAGTTTTGGACCCTACGAAACTCTCGGCGTCGATTCTCCGTGCGGTCTCTCGCGATAATCCGACGATGAGCCCGGGCAATTAGGACGTAAACTCGGTCGCGACAAATGGTCTAATAACGAAGGGTCGCTCGAATGGATATCTCGTCGGGGCCAAGCAAACCAACTGAAATCCCATTGATCGTCAAAGCTTTTTGTCGGTCTTCTTCATAGACCGTACCCCATGTCGTTCGATACCATTTGAACTTATTTCTAAACCGCAATATGTAACATCTTCTATCATTTGCTCTATTCACAAATTTGTCTGACTTTCCCCATAAATTCTTAAATTTTAAATAATTTGGACGAACAAAAATATATGAAAAACACTCACATCAAGCTGACTCTCCAGTCTCCTACAAAAATATTGTTTCTTGTTTTGTTTTGTTTTTTCCCCCTTAAATTGACCACGAGCGCCGTTAAAATGCACATAATTTGGCAGCGAAATAAAAAATAAAAATATACAAATATAAAATGGAAACTATAATTTTTTTTTTTTCACAAACAAAAGAACGAGACACGATAATTCTGATTTCACCAATTTCAGCTGGTCACACCGCCCCCTTCCCTCCACCAGCATAAACAAAGCCAGGAAAGATTCACGACACACGGCTGAAGCAACACACAACATTTTTTCAAATATATATATCTATATGATTAAAAAATTGTCTGAGCAAATTAGCGTTCTCCCCATGGTCGACTGCAGTCGGATAAATTGTAGAAAAAAAAAACTGCCTCCCGGAGGTTCGCAGCGTGACAGGGGTGACGTGAGGGGGCGGGGGTAAAGAGCGTAAAGAGCGAGAGCAAAAAAAAAAGGGAAAAAAAAGGAAAGAAAAGTTTCACCGAGGCATCAGGCCCGAGGGGACAAAAGCGAACACACGGCGGGAGATAAGCCGTTTTAATTAAATGGTAGACGTGGCTGGGGGGGTAACGTTGTCGGTGGTACACACGCCCGCGATCCGCGGGGTAGGTTTTTGGCCTCGACCTTCGTTCCAACGGTCACAAGTACACCGAAAGAAGATCCGAAGCACCCGGCGTACGGTCGGCATACATGTTTTGCAACGTTGCTTACGGTAAAGCAACGTGTACGGGTCGACCAGACCCACAAGGTTGGTTCGCGGTTTCGTTTGCAAAATCACTTGGACAAATAAACAGACGCATGGAATACACTAATGGCGGGCTGCGAGAGGGTGAAAGTGAAATCAACGTCGAAGTTCCGATGCTCCGGACGACCTTCCCTCCTCCCTTCCCCACCCCACGTCTGTACGTGACTGCCGCGAGGCTGGGCAATTTTTTTTTTTCCATTTCTCGTTGGGGAGGTTTTTTTTTTGTTATTCTTTTTTAAATTCGCGTCGTGTGCTTCCCTCGACGAATTTTGGGAAAGGGATCAAACGCGAGCCGAAAGTGCGATTAAACGAGAGTACTGCGACAGAGATGGGACGATGAGGGGGAGGCCGGGGGTGGGGGAGGGGGAAGAAAGGACAGAAACGACGAGTGCTTGCGGGAATAAAGCTTCGTTAGTGAAATTGAGTAACGATTCGAGTTTGAGTGGCTTGAATCACTCGAACGCATCGTTCGTGACTATGAAGCCAACCCTACCGCCCCTCTCGTGGCTGACTCACAAATTCGATTAATCATCGCTGATTAGTTCCCAGAAAACGATTGTACTTCCATGTCACGTACTCGAATGCGGCATTCGATTCGACGATGAAAAAAAAAATAAATAAATAAAAGGTTAAAAGAAAAATAAAAAATTCCAGCGATTTTATGTGTTATGCAAATTGCATTAGTCACTTTGTTCGTCTCTATAACGTGAATATATATGTATATATATATGAATGTATTTTTTTATTTTTCTAAACTTTGCAAATTCTTTCCGATGAAAAAATTACAATGTTCGATGGAAAATTTGTGATTTTTGTTTTGTTGTTTTGCATTGTTCGTATGTACAGAAATATTAGAAAATGTTTCAACAATCGCGATCCCCGGTCGAGTTTCACCGTTACGACGTAATAAAAGAAAGATGGGTGTTTTTTTGTTTTGCTGTTTTTTTTTAAGGATAAAGTCGGGTTTACGAGGAAGAAGACACGAAGCGCACTCGGGTTTGGATCGTAAAAACGTGAACAAAAATGTCGTGCATCGTACCAATTGGAATTTACCGAACAATCGTAAAAACTTTATCGATGGCAGTTTTTGCAGTTGAAAAATGGAGTTTCGAGTTGCGAACCCGCGCGTCCCGCCGTGAAAACATCGCGACCGAGTTACGAGAAAAGCAATCGGGGGGGGGGGGGGAAGGGGGAGACCCGGTCGCCTCACTGCTTTTCATCAGCGACGACGTAAAAATATAATCTCATATTTGATGTATTTGCGATTAAAACGAATTGAACGACGACGAATCGCTTGTGATTCATTCACGTTTTTGTTGCATGAACGCCTATTTTAATTTTTCTAGCTGCCAATGAAATAAATTTTTGTGAAAAATTATTATTGATATTTTTTATTGTTTTATAGGAAAATTTATAAATGAATTTTGAAGATGTTTGATTTTCTCATAAATTATAATAATAGTTAGAACGCAAAAGTTTAAACTCATGAATTGGAAAAAATGTAATCCATTATTGTAAATGTTTTAGAAAATTAATTTACTGAGTTTCGATTAAAAAAACTATTTGCAACAATCTTGAACAGGTCTTTAAATTTTATATCATGTGCGTTTCAAATATATTCGGAATTAATCAGTCTTTCAAATTTTGTGAATGCGTCTGCCCTGTGAACGCACTCGAATCGCAGTTACGTTATGCAATTAAAAATTTCAATTGACGAATTTTTGCCAGCGACTTTTGTGAAAAGCCATTCCGATATTCAACCGGCAAATTGAAAAACGAGAAACATTGAGCAAAAAAACGTCTATTCGAATGTGAGAACGAATGCAAATAAACGAACAAACAAGAAAAAAGGAAAAAGAAATCTGCCAATAGCCCGATTCACGAGGCTTTACCAATTTTCCGAATACGTTACGCAAAAACGCGTGACCAACAATTTTCATTCAGCGACAATATTTCCTCCTTTTTTTTCAAATAAATATTTCAAACATCACTTTCATCGATACAGACGAAGCTTCCGGATTGCATCATTATTATTTTCATTTTTTTCATTTATTCAAACTTCGTGCGGGGATGAAAAATAAATGAAAAAAAAAAAAAATCACAGCCGGTCGAGTTGCTTTTTTTTTCTTTTTTTTTTTTCGAGTTACAGCCGAGTTAAGCAGCTTTTCGTGGTATTAAACGTGTAGCGGAGAGACTGAGAGAAGGAAAAAAAGCTCTCGTGGGGACGAGAGAGAAAGAGACAGAGAGAGAGAGAGAGAGAGAGAGTCGACGTGAGAGAGAGAGAGAGAAAGACGTATACGTACAGGGCTAGAAAGAGAGCTTTGAATCCAAAAAAAAAAAAAAGGAACGAATGGAACCACGCGAATGCTAAACGATATTGGAAAACGTTTTATGCTCGAAAGCTCTTCGATAATTGAACTCGAATTTTCGATCCTACCAGACATGCACCACCAGGCAGCAGGCATTCACGTAACCGTAGGCACCACACGCGTTCCCATTGTATGGCGATTCGCTTGGCTCTTTCCGACCGACACCGCCACCGGTATGACCTAACTCCACAACCTACATCCGCTTTCCATCTCTCTCACTCTCACTCTCTCTCTCACTCTTCGTGTCTCGCTCGCTGAGCAAAAAAAAAATGTTTTTTTTTCTTCAACGACCTCTTTACGCGACACAGCTGCACATGTCGGTCCCGCGAACCGACAAAGACTCGCGAGGGCGCCAAGTTCTGTCGTCGGTCTTCTCCACTCGCGTTATAAAACTCGACACCTCGTGTTCACGCGTCTTTACGACAAGCACGTGAGCACCTATTTTTTTCTTCTTCTTTCTATTTTTTTTTGGTATCTCTGTCTCTTTTTCTCTCGCTTTCCCGGCTCGTCTCGCAAGGCTCGTGTTGGAGTCACGCGTGCGCTCACCTAGATTACTTATCTCTTTGAGCAGTTGTTGCCTTTTTTCAATTTTTTTATTTTTTAAATTTTTATTTGAAAAATGTGAAGCAAGGCGTTGAATCAACGCTACCGGGACGTTGAGATAAGTTTCTCAATAGCCGAGTCTCTTAAGAGGCTGTTAATAAACAAGTGGATTGCTCGCTGTTTCTTTTTTTTTTGGTCCAAATTAAACGTCGTCTATGTGGCACACAGCATCCATATGGTGGGGTTCGCGTGAGATTTGAATGAAGGTTCGTCGGTTAATCAGAGACTTTAAATATTGCGAGTGTGTGTGTGTGTGTGTGTTTGTGTGTGAAACGAATAAGGAAAAAAAAATCATAATCGTCGTTGGAACATCTTGAAAGATGTTTTACGACATAAGTTGTTTGGGTTTCCTGAGAGTACAGTTTTGTAATCGAACAACGTGCGAAAGATGATAATTAATGACGAACGTATGCATAACCTCGGATTAAAAATAAAATAAAATGATAATGATATTACGAATTAATGTTGACCGAGTCAAAGTGAATAATTAAGTAATCACTTATGAAGGAAATATGATTATTTTGTAAACATGATAAATAATAAAAAATATTTTTATGTCGACGGGATTTCCATCGATGGATCTTTTATTAATTGTAATTATTATTATTATTATTATTATTATTATTTTCAGTTTTTGATAGGGAAGCGAAATTTGTCTCGAATGGAGGAAAGACAATTCTGTTCGAAGAAATACAATGACCGAATTGTTGGTTCAAAAGATCAATAACTGAATTCTAATTTACCAAAGTCGATTAATATTGTTAAAAAAATTATAATAAAATATTAATTAAATAATATACATTATTCGCAAAAAAATCTAATTTCATGAAGACAATCTATTTTATCAATTATCCAACTTTGAAACAATTCATCGTCATTATAAATACGAGATTGTTATTCAAGCATCAAAGAAAGTAAAAAAAAGTAGTCCATAAACTGTAGAAGAAAGAAGGAAAGAAAAAAAAATTATTGCGAACGTCTGTGACAACGGATGTGAAATCTCCGACTGGAGAGTCCAAAGTGGGTATGAAAAAAAAATTCAGAGCTTGGGTTCGAGTGGAGGACGTCGATGGGCATTTCGATCGGCGTTGCGACGCAACACAGATCGTTAAAAATGTTTGCGAGACAGTTTGTAATTTCGTATCTTCTCGCCCTTGACGCTTGAAGCACGATGCGAGGCTCCTCAAGACGTTCAACAGCAGCACCAGCAGCAGCACCAGCACCAAAGTTAAACAAGTCGCGACGCAAAAGACCTCGGCAACCGGATTACACAGACGGGCCAATAAATTTTCGTAATAAACGCGCGATGCTATCGCGACGCCGGGAGCTTTGATAAAGCGAGGGAGGCTGTAGCACGAATGGCATTGGACGAGGGATGGACGGGAAGAAGCAAAAAAAGAAATTAAGTCCTTTTCGTAACGCTACGTTAGTGATAGGACGAGGGTGAATGAGAGGGGAGGCAAGGGAAACCGTCTTTATCGACTATGGGACGATGAGGGGGCGGAGGGCTGGTGCTCGGGTCATCAGGTATATAATATATTATCCGTATGATGCTCGGGGGTTGATCCGATATCGTTTCGTTGCACGATTTTTCGTCAAACGTGAGGAAAACGAAGGGACGTAAAAAAAGAGAAAGGTCGAAAAGTACCCTCTTTTCCGCCTCCCTTTCTTTATCCGTTATTCCGATATTATATATATGTTGTTTTTTTTATATATATATATCTTTTTTATCGTGATATCCGAGATGGACAAAATTCAGTCGGAATTGTCGTTGTGTGGTTCGCTCGTCGGAAAACGTATTCGAGGAATGGCCCTAAAAAAGTAGATATATATATATTTTTTTTATTATCTAAACGATGGACTCGCCCCGATGGGAAATCACGTTTGATAAACATTTCCGATGGCAATCGTTCGTTACGACAAACCGAACAGAAGGTGGAATCGATGGAGGAGTGGAAAACTGACTATTGGATATTGGGAGCTTTCATGACGTCTGACTTGTCGGTTGTGGCGACAATAATGGCGACCATCATTGGCCCAGTCATGGAAAATTACTGGATGATCACTTGGATGGCAATGAATATTGGGATCATCAATGGAAATATCATTGGCTCGATCAATATCTTGTCAATGATTGACTGGTTGCGGCTTTCAAATTGGGACTATTGTTGATGACTGTAAACCATCATCATTATACTTCTCAGGCTCCATGTTAAACGTGTGAAAATAAAAGTGTTGATGTATTTTTTCTCGCGCTCTGGAAAGCCATAAAAATTTAACTGAACCTTTTTCTTATCAATGCTTATACCAAATGTCATTATTGCAAAAAAATTTGGTGGCCATATTATAATTGTACGTTTACAAAAAAATTCATAAAAATTGTCAACTCTAAAATTGTCAGGTCTAAAATCGGTGACCTTTCCGTCATCGCAGCGGGTCGCAAACGGGTTATTTCCATCAGAAGCATCGAGGTTCGATCCAGAAAACGCAAATTCGATTGATATAAATGGACATTTGCGTTTTCAGTCAGTTTCCACGATCGGATTCGAAGTCGAAAGACAACGATGACGATAAATCAAAGTTTCCAGCCAAAGGGGATCGATGCTGGATTCGCCGGGGTACACGAAGTCGGGTAGAAAACTGCTTTACTGAGAAATTGCTTGGCGCATTGGATCGTAAACTACAGAATGATTCGATCGGAACGACTCTGCCGGACGTCGGAAGGCTTCGACTACCTGAAGAACGTTTCCGTGAATTGGCCGGGGCTATTTGTTCGAGAATTTTTTTACAAGCTCACACACGTGAAATTCGCGGGAATGAACGTCGAGAGACGAAAACGACGGAGAGCGAGGCCGTTGGATTTACCGGTAACGGCTTTCGGAACAGTTATCTACCCCGCCTCAGCTGAGTAATCCGAAAACGAGAAGGTGGGCAATTTTGGTAAAAGGGTTTTGCTATTTCGCTACAACGGTGACGGGGGGGGGGAGGACCCCGTTGCACGGTAAATAACTGCCGCAACATGATGCCGACGACGATGTAACACAGCACGACCGTCCTCGTGTGCACCAGGTGACTTGGTGTTTCAGCTAAAAGCCATTTCCACTCTTGATTCACGACGAATACGAGAGAGAGACACCACGGTTAGAGTGTATACTCGGCGGTTCTTACACGTTTCGCATTAAACGGTCTGTGCTTAACTACCCGTCGTTCGTTGGGTCTATTGTCGAATGGCTGAAAGTGCTTCTGCGTATTTATCATTATTATTATTATTCTCATTATCGTCGTTATTATTATTATTGCTTTCTTTATTTTATTAGAACTAGATTTGCGGATATTTCTTACAATTATGTATATAAGAATTTTTACGAACGGAGTTCTACGTCAAGTTTTTTCTTTTCTTTTTGATTGAATAAACGAATAGAAACTTATTTTCTTCGGAAATAACTCAAACAAAGTGACATTATGTCGTTTTTTATGTTAGAATGTTTGATATTGTAAGACATGACATTTATTTCCACAACCGTAAGAGGACTGTATTTATTTATTTATTTATTTATTTATTTATTTATTTATTTATTTATTTATTTATTTATTTATTCATTAATTTATTTAATTTCTATATATGCTCGACTGCTTTTAACAATATGGGGTTAGAGAGCAGCGCAAGTTTCACACCTTCACCTTGTCTGACGGTAGAGTAGGGGGGAGGGGGGCTAGAAGATAGCGAACGAAGCTTCCTCGTCTTCAACCGCAAAAGTACTTGCGGGTTAACGAAAATAAATTTACAAAAAAAAAATCATCCGAAGATCATAAAAAAATGCGGCAAGCCAGAGAGAAATAAAAAGGCGGTCGGGGAAAAAAACAAACAGGCTAAAAAAGGCTACCTCAGTCAGGATAAAATGACGGAAGGAATAAAACTAGCGGGAAAAGTCCGTGGCGGCTTCGTCCCCGGAGACGCGGCCCCGGGGTGGAGGAACACGCAGACGCGATGGAAGTGGATTCGTGTGACCGTTC
The DNA here is from genome assembly GCA_963662125.1 of Diplazon laetatorius. NCBI lineage: Eukaryota > Metazoa > Arthropoda > Insecta > Hymenoptera > Ichneumonidae > Diplazon > Diplazon laetatorius. The sequence goes on from OY759156.1 coordinate 5,497,878, forward strand.
CGCAATCGTGGAAATGAAAACGTGTTTTCACTGTTTCCCCCGGCACAATCCGCAAACGCCTCGGGGTGCCAGTCGACTCGTGTCAAGGCGATAGCGAATCCTGAACAATTTTTTTTTTTTTTTTTTTTTTTTTCGTCGCAATTAAAACGTTTCTTTATTCACGCTCGGACGCGAACGTGGTTGGAAAAATCGGCGGGGGGCAAAAAAAAAACGCTGGACGACCGCGGAAATGAACGAGTTTCCCGTCGCAGATTTTTCTTATTTTTACTCAACCCTCGCCCCCCGATTTTCGTTTTACTTGCCAGCAAGCAGCCTCGTCGAGGAAAAAACCATCGTCTCAGACTCGTTTTCGTTTCGTTCGTCCGGTTTTTTTCGGGGTTATCGTGAGGATAGGAGTGGATAGGGGGTGGGGGTAGTTGCCGCGGTTGCATCACGAACGAAATTAAATTCCCTTTTACGAGAGAGGCCGAAGGGAATGAGCCCAACGAGTCCTCCAGTGTTTTTTTTTCTTTTTCTTTTTCTTTTTTTTTCCTGTGGATGTAAGTGGCGCACAGTCCCGGCCAGCGCTCGACCCTCACCCTCACCCTCCGCCCCCCCCGCGTCCCTCGGTCGAGGGTCGACTTAAATAATTCAGACGCGGAGAGAGGTTTTCGCCAACTACGAGACTTCCTTCTCCTCGACCAGAAACATCAGACTCCCTTCGACTCTCTTTTACTTTCACATCTCGAATTCAACTCGGTGTCTCGCTGGCTTTTCACCCTTCTCTCGTTATACAACCCTCTCGTCAGTCCCCCCCTCCGCGTCCCTTTCCCACTCTCGGCAGAACTTGCCCCCGCCTCGCGGAAAAACGCGTTCACTTCTACGTCATTTGGTATTCCAGAGGTTTTTTTTTTTGCACGTTTCCGCCACTCGAACGTGTCCCCCGCTCAGGGAGACTCGTTCGCGGGGAATTGTGTGGCCGATTTCTGGTTGTCGATCGCTCCGGTTCATCCATCCCGAGTGCCGGTCACGGCTACATCGAGGGGGAACGGCTTCGTTTCGCGGCTATTTTCGCCGATGCGTAGTCGCGAGATCGTTCACGTTGTCACGTCGATATATATATATGTATATGAGGGTAGTTCATTATTTTGGTTGTTCTTTATATTTATTTGGGTGCTATTTGAGCGCCCGGAGCATTGGATTGTTCGAAATGACTGAAAAAAAAAATCTCCACAAAATTTGAGGTCCCTATCTTAATTTTTAACCTTGCCGCCGACCTTTCATAATCTGCCATTTAAATAACATAATTTTTTTATAATATTTTAGATTGTTTTTATTATGACTGAAGTACTCGACTGAAAAAATGTTAAATTCGTAAGGTTTCTACTAACTATAGTAGCAATATAAAGAATTATTCTTTTTGCGTCAGGAAAAATAGAAAAAATATATTTTCCATGTACAATAATCTCGAAAGAAATTGTTGTTTACAATTTACAGTATCATCTACAATTTACAGTATCAAATTTCGAAGATATTTTTTAAAATAAAATTTTAAACCATCCAATCCTCTGGGAGCGAGAAAATAAAAAAAAAACTACCAAAATAAGGACCACCCTAATGTTTATCTGTATATATAGATGTTTTTTTTTATACGACGGCGATGACCCGTGGTCTTTTGTTCCCATGGCGACAAAAACGAACCGGAGTGACAATTTGTTCTCCGTTTGTTCGTTTTTTTTGTTTTGTTTTTTTTTTTCAACTTTTTCTTTTTTTCTTTCCACGACCTCATGGTGCACTTGTTTTCTCATCCCCGTGCTGGCAGCACTCGGTCGTGGCTATCAGTCTCCATGTGTGGACGATAAACTACCCCGTCTGTGGAAGTACGGCGATGGACATGGAATCGACGGTCGTCCATCGTGCGTCATCCCTCGTACACCAACGTGTATGTGTATACATATATATATGTGTGAAGGTATAGGTGGAAGCTATTTTTTATTTCGTTGGCTCGGCACGATCGATCACCGCGGAATTCTCCAACGTCCCGGAGAGGTTATGGGAGGGTGAAGGAGGCTTGGGGTAAATGGAGGCATAGAATATAGCCGGAGGAGAGTGTCGGAACTTGTAGTTGGGGGGCGGGACGATTGAACGAAGAATGAAAGTCATCAGCCCTCCCCCACTGCCCTCACTTTTTATCCCACGAGTTACGTCAATATCCAGAGAGAGAGAGAGAGAAAGAAAAGTGATTTATCATATTGTATTTCGATTATTAAGAATTTCGTGGCAGCCATTGTCTGGAATTTTTTTTTTTTTACGAAGCCAGTATTTTCGATGGCCATTGTTCAATGGGAATGGTCGATCGAACGTAATTTGATATTGAACCTGGTGCGCCTAAGATCATCATTGAGTTTATCGTTGAGAAATTTGAGAAACACGAATGTTGAAAATGAAATATGATTCGGGGTCGAATCATATTTTTCATTTTATATTTTAGTTTGTGATAATTTAACAATACGAACTTTCGAAATGTTGCTCAAGGACTTTTCGGAGATATGTCGGGAGAGACGAAGACGGAAGCGATAATGTCGACTGTTTTTGTCCTATTTTTTTTTGAACGCAAACTTTTCAAGTCGATCTTCGTTTGCGAAGATGATTTTCCGTTAGCCCGGTTTTTTTTTCGTGAGAACGCAATTACACCGGAGAGCGAGCGAGGTTGTGTCGAACATCGGCGACTGTTCGAAACTTTTACGAGAGTTGTGAAATTAGTTTGGCAAAGTGAAGGAACAAAAATAACGTCAAATTATTATCCCTCTACCACATCGTAATTTTTATCTCCTCCTTTTTTTCAATTTTTTTTCATTCTTTTTCCTCTTCTCCATTTTTCGTATTTTTCATCGTGAGACGTAACATTTTCCTCGACGTTAGCTATAACAATTTTGAAAGAAAAAAGAGGAACGAAATTTAAATGAATCACGAAAGTGGAAACCCACGAAAAAATCGAACGAACAATAAAAAAGCATCACATCGATATTAGTCGAGTCGGTTAATTATTTTCGGAATAACATTTTACACGCCCCAACGTTTACCTCACCCTCGACCGGCAACAGAATGATTTTACGGCAATTTTGCAAATCCATTAGGCAGACAAGGATCGCGAAAAAAAAAAAGAGGCGGATTATGTCGAAGAAAATATTGTGAAGCCGTCGACGACACTCGACGTCGACCCTCGAACGACGTGGAGAGGGTGGCTTGTTCGGCTGGCTGCGTGACTGGCTCGATTTTGCGGAACGATGGGGCGGGGAGGAGGGGGGGGGGGGGGAGGTTGAGGAGATGCGAGGAGACATCGTTTTTCCTGTACAATTTGGATAAAGGGCGAGTGGCGCATCGTCGGGTCCCTTCGCGTTTGCTGAAATTTTCGTGATCGCAAGCTGGTAGCAGGTTCAGAAAGAAGCAAGGCAAAAAGTATCGAGGATGACAGAGAGAGAGAGAGAGATAGAGAAAAATAGAGAGAGAGAAAGAGAGAAGAAGCGATGGAGGGAAAGAAGGCAGATATATGAGAGGCGAGGCAAATTGTACGCTAGGTGAACTCGATTTCCACCGGTAATCCGGACTTCCGTTTGAAGGGGGACCTCGTTTTGATTAGCAGCCAAATTCACTTTGTCCCTTCAGCTCTATATACATATATACACACACATATATTCATTCTCTCTCTCTCTCTTTGGCTTTGCACTCTTCGTTCGAGATTTTCCCCACATTTTCCGTCATAAAATTCATTCGGCCCAGATTATGATTTTCCGTTTGATATCCGACCTCGAAAGCTCCAATGAAAAATACAAAACCATTTGGTATTTTATATACACTTATCACGGTCAACGTACGGTTTTCAACTCGTTCTAATTTGCCCAGTGATTCTTTTTTCCTTTTCAGACTCAGTCTCTGGACTACCTTTCATTAATAACGATGCTCCATTATCATTGTTAGTGTTGTAATTATTATCATTATTTACCAAAGAGCGAGTAGAGAAAAAAAAATAATCGTACAACCAAAAGATTTACGAGTTGAAACGTGCTTTCAGACGAATGAATATTGCTGACCGTAAATCAACGTTATCTTTTATGAATTTTCCGGTGCAGCAAGCAGCCGGTGTGCGAACGCGCGGGTTTGCCAGAATTACGTTCATACACACCCCGACGAAAACGTTTCGTCGGGGTAAGAACGGTTGGAAACGTTGGTGTGACGGGGTCCATCGAGTACAACACCGACTCGCTAAATTAAATTTTTTCTTTCCTTCATTAAGCTGAAGATAAAAATTTTCAAATTTATGAAGAGTCACATTTGAATTATTTTCTCGTTTCCTTTTCTAAATATTTATTTTCGAAAGACACAGAAATAATTGTGAATGCCATGCCACTTGATCCTCGACCAGAGGTTGGAAAAATTTATGAAGACTTTACGAACTTTTCGACCTCGCGACGATAATGTCCAACCCCCCCGCCCTCCGTCATCCCTCCGAGTGTTACCCAAATTAAAGGGAATTTCAAACCGCCACTTTGAGGCCACTGACGACATTGCGCAAAATGGAAGGTCGAGTGAGGAAGAGGAGAATTGGCTTAGCAGAGCAGGGTGGTCCGAGACGCGTCATTAAAGCGTCCCGTGGTGCGTTAATAATTTCCTAGCTGACGCGTCAACGTGGGCGGCTATGGTGTTGCTTCGAAGGGGCCGACGCCGCCGCCGCCGCGCTACTGGCGAGAACAGCCCGGAAGGTTAATAATTTGTCGACGAGAGCGTGGCCCCGTGAAACGTTTTCGAAGCCCGTGGTTGTGAAACTCGTAAGGGCGAGCTTAAAGGTGGAGCTCCCTCCCTCCTCCTACCCCGAACGGGGTAGCAGGTGGAATTTCGAGCTACCCCCTCGGTTCATGAGCGAAAGTTGAGCTTTTTCCCTCAGGATCATGAACGAAGGTGACAAAACCAACCCCAAGGGCTATGAATTGGCCAAACAAAAGTTAAGCCCGAATGTTGTCATTGACGATGAAATTATTACTTTGACGACGAGTTACGGTTGATGAGCCGCGAAAAAATTTCGAGAAAAAAATTTATTATTATTTATAATTCGATATTGATGTTGTTTATTATGAATATATTCGTTTTTTTTTGGTATTAACAAAATTATTTATTGGTTATATTACGTTTTTTTGCTAGGGTTGTGTATTTTTCATCATTCTTTGGGGTGGTGTTATGATTTTGGGTGGATATACTTCGTCAATACATTGTCATCCTTGATGGTTTGTGTTGTTTGTTGTTATGGCACACATTACATTGTTCAACATTGGTTTCGATTTTGTTCACAAAGTCTCAATGTTAGAATATCCCCAAAAGTCTATAGATACATATATATAAACGTACAATACCAGATTAGAGAAGGAGATCGAAAACAATGAAACACAATATACAATCTCATTCGCCATTGTCATCCGTAACAATTAATCCGACGAGGATACAAATTAGTTTCTGTCAGCGATTTCGATGAATCTTCGTTAAAGTTCAACGAAATCCGACTTTAACCGTGGAATCGAAACGTCAATACAATTTGGGGTCGATTAATACTGATCAATGGTCGACGGGTTTAAAGTGAACCCACCATTAGATTCGATAGAGCGAATGAAATTTCAAACAAATAAATAAATAAATGGAAAAATCGATAAATAATTAGAAAAATGAAGAAATAATAAATTCGATAGAAATAAATTCGATGAAACCAATAAAACTTCATATATATAGGTATAAATAAATAGAAAAAATAAATTAATAAATAAATATAAAAACAAAATAAATAGAGAAGTAAATAAATAAATAGAAAAAACCTCGATGGAAGCAATTTACCGGGGGGTGTGAAAGAGAATTGCAAACGGGAATTCGGAGTTAATCGACGATCAATGAATTATCCGGGGCGACGTTGGACCGGTGTGCAACCGCCGCGCCGCATCTGTTGAATGGAAATTCCACGCGTCACTCTGACGGGCTTTCACGCGCACGGATTTACCGCGCTATGGGAGTTGGGTTGGTGAAATATAGATGGATAATGAACGTGAACACAACGTGGATGCGACCGAGTGCACGAAAGGGACGAAGGGTTTGCCACGGTGCGGAGCAGGGAGGAGTGGGGGGGGGGGTAGAGACGTGTCACTCAAGCGCCCTTTTTTCACGGCATTGTACAGAAACCCGACGAATGTGGCAATCAAGCCAGTGGGGTAACGTCAGTAACAACGAGCCAACGAGATCGGACGGGAATTAAATTAACCATCAAGGTTGTAAAAAAAAAAAAAACCCACTCTCTAACCCTTTTCCAAACTTTTCGTGAGCAGCATTTTTTAGACAACAATGCATAGTTAGTTGGACTAGAGTTATTTATTAGAATTTTGAATTCGTGCCTGATGCGTTATAAATGCATCGTTGATTCGTTGAAATGTTTTTTTATGTGAAAGTAAGAGTCTTGACCGATCGACTGTGTGACTCATCAACACGCTCGGCTCGAACTCCTCTCGGATCCAGAAACGTGAAATTTGTCGAAGGTACTTTGCTTCGATGACGTGAGCATTTATGAAGGAGAAATTTTCGGAAATTTCGTTTCCAACGCAGTGAAACAAAGGGGGTCCCCATTTTTTGAAAAGATTACACACCCGAAACTCGATACCCGGGGGCTCACCGTTAAAAATAATAAAACACGTGTGTTTAACATTTTTCGAAAATCCAGTTGAGAAAGATGAATAAAGGCGGTCGATTTTTTATGAGGGTAGCTTTATCGCCGAGAGCGAAGGAGTTTAAAGGCGTGAAATTCGACACTTGGATTATCCATTAAAAAGGAAGAAACACGTGTCTAACTATATTTTTTTGGTCGAAAATCCAATAAAGGAGGGTATGAAAAAAGTGGTCATTTCGTTTTTTACGAGGACCTTTTCTTTTTTTCACCTCTATCACAAAAACCGTGAATGTCAAAGCCTTGACATTCGATATTCGAATTTTTCATTACAAACTAAAAAAAAAAAACGTTTTGTCCAGTTGATCATACACAAAATAATAATAATAATAATAATAATAATAATAATAATAATAATAATAATAATAATAATAATAATAATAATAGTAATAATAATAATAATAATAATAATAATAATAATAATAATAATACTCACAACAGTAAACAATTATAATTCACATATCCGTTACAAATTAAATTCACGCAATAAATTTCTTCGGTACCGAATACCAAAAAAACAGCAATAAATATATAAATAAAAATTGACGCGATTGAAGTGACGAAGCAACAACTGGTTCATCAACGAATGGAAGATAAAAAATAAATAAATAAATGACAGCACACACACGACACGCCGGATTGTGGTATCTCAGGTCGTGCGAATATCGGCGGGTCAAACGAAACGAGGCGAGATATGGGATCGAGCGAGCCGACGTGTATCGATGTGCAACGACCGTGAGACAATCTCACGTGAGGTAACGCAAGCTATGTGCCGCGTGTATCGATTGTGAAGTGAGCTTTAAGCTCGATTGATTCACAAGCGCAACAGCCAGTTCACCCGTTACGTTGTGGAGCCTATGTGTGTGTGTGTTTGTGTGTATATATACACATATTATATCCATATGTATATTTTATATACACACATATATATATATATACTGTGCAGTGTGTTGCAGTATCGAGGATGCATCGTCGAGAGTGAAAGGCGAAAGGACCTTGCTCTCTCTCTCGGTCCAAGTTGCACGTGCACAACAGCTCACCGACCTCACCCCGCCCTCGTACAATTTTCCACGTGCAAAGCTGTAACGGTTACACATTACACTACACTACACTACACACACACACACACACACACGTGCAATTATCACGCACCCAAATTCCATAGATTAAAATTGCGTATGATTGAATGCGATACGATGCGAAAGCACAATCGGCCATTCACCTTGTTAAATTACGTGAAAATGTGTGTTCAGCAAAATTTTCGATGCGTCAGAACTATGATACGTATATATAATACGAGAAATTGTGTATTAATTTGTAATTAATTTCGAATCATCGAGTGGCTATCTGACGGTTCGAGAGTATACGCGATCGCGGATTTTTTGAAAACTCACCCTCCAACGTTTTACGGTGGTGGGGGTCAATGATGGGCATTCATTCGATAAACATGTATTTCAAATACTTTTCGGACGATTTTTACCCGATGTATTAAAAACTTCAATTCATCGTAAAATCATAATTCACGTTAATTGGTCATAATTATTACAGGAATGTGAAAATATTTATTCTTGCATGATAATTAATCATAGTTATTTGTTTGAAAACGTATTTGAAAGACATTTTCATTGAATAAATGCGTCATTCGTGGTTGGGGTGGAAAGGGTGTCCCTCATCTAAATCACAATGTTCTATATATGCTATTGGACTACAGAGGCCAAGGGCTTACAACGATAGTCGGAGGCTCCCACACCCCAAGCATCTCAGTTAAGTCACGCGTGTGTCCGGATCATCGTTACTTCGATGCCTCCCTACCCTCCCCTCCTCCCCTCCACGCCACCAGGAAGATCCTATCTCGCTTAGTTTTCGACTCCAATGAGTTATCAGCATCGATGGCAGATTTTATCGGCTAAAACGATGGGACAGATAGTCGCTACGAAAACATATCAAGAAAATAAATGAGAGCGAAGGGTCGGTGAACCCCGCAAAGAGTCACCATCAGTCGATATGGTGAGGAGGGAGAGGGTGGGAGAGATCTTCGGAAAATGGAGGATAACACGAGTGGGGGGTGTAGTGTCTTTTCCCCGCGTCTGTCGAACGTCATCCCCCGTTTTTTTCTTTTTTTTTTTTTTCCATCGTCCCGATTCTCTCTCGACTTCGTGACATCGGGTGGCTCCATTCGGGCGGAAGTCCAATTCGCCGCCTGGAAATTTCGCCTCTCGCTTCGTCACACGCGTTTCGGTTGGCCAAGAGTAGAATGAGCGAGCGAGCGAGTGAGATTCGTAGATGCCGGATTTCCCGGTGTCAGAATGACGCGAGAAGGCGAATCCCGAGGCTGGGGGGGGGGGGGGGGCTGAGCTGGGTCTGTTCCACGAGATGGTTTCAACAGAGCGTTGGGTTTGGCGGCCGCTGGTGGCGATGATGCTGCTGGTGATGCCGCTCTGCCGGTGGCGTCGGGAGAATACGAGCCGAGTGGGGAAGACGAGTGAGGACGGGGTCAAAATTAACTGTCAATCTCAATTTCTCCCTCGGCCCCATTTCGCTCTCACCGCACGTATACATTGCAGGAAGAGAGGGAGGGGAGGAGGGAGGGGGGGAGTGAGAACGCGGGGAAAGCTTGCATCACCCCATCCCCATCCCTTTTGCCGGGGAGACCGAATCCGAGGCACCGCGTGTCAATTATAAACCTTGGCTCGGGCTCGACCTGACCGTGTGCGGTCACGCACGCGCGTCACACCCGCTATTGAGAATATATATTCGCGAATTTGCGAGTTCGGGTTGACGTTCAAGGTTATTCGATGTAACTGCGGGGGTGGCGTTGAAGTTTGAGAGTGACTGGGGCACGTGACGATGAAGGTCGACGGGTTTGGAGAAATTGAGTTTGGGAAAAATGTGGAAAAATGAAAAGTTCAAGGTCGTGAGGAACCTTCGGGGTTGATCACATTGGGCGTTTTTGAATGATGATTCGATCTCGGAAAAGTCGTCGTGATTGTCACATGCATTTTGGCTATCAGTTTCAATACATCATTCATTTTATTATCATTCATTTTATTATCATTCATTTTATTATCATTCATTTTATTATCAAATCCGTTTGCGATGAACGACTGAAAAAAATGATTATACAGAATTGGATAACGTTGAAGAGAACAACGCTACTGAATGGCACTGATCGAGAAAGACTATATTGTCGTCAAAGTGCCAGCCGAGAAAACTGCAGGACCCTCGCAAATGGAACAGAAACGAAAAAAAAAATAATAATAAAAATATTATTAGAATAACATGGATCCAAAAGTTCCAAAAGTTTCCCCAAAACCGGTAACTTCATTGGGCAACATATTCCGCGGGTATCTCCCCGGCATAGTCGAATTTCGACGGAGGGTGGAAAAATAATGCAGCGGACAGGAATTTGGGGGCGCAAAAATAGAGGCGAAAAAAAAAATATGTGAGCAATTTCGTCGTCGAGAGACGGGAAGCTTGGGTGAAAAAGACCCTCGGAAAAAGGACGTTTCTTTTTTTTCGTCGAATATTTTTCTCTTCGATGTTTTTCATTCTGCACGAGAGAGGTGATAATCCGTGATCCGTCATTCCGGACACGTGACGTTGCAACGCACGTTTTGTCACGTGGCGACGTACATTGCCGATGCTCCCGTGCTTTGAGTTTAGATTCGTCTCTGTTTTCCCGATCACGGGGGGAGGCTGTGCGCAACGCTCTTGGATATTATTCCAGCCTTCGGAACGAGGGGGAGGGGAGCGAGGGGAGAGACGATGCTGCGTGCGGGAAAAAAACACGATGTTTCGAAGCTTCGAACACGTCGCAATGACGGTTATACAACGATGCGGATATAATAATTGTCACGAAATAATCGTGAAAATTAGTCGTCCAGAACAATATATCCACGATTAACCGACTCATCGCATATATATATTGAAGCCCTGTGCGATAAATAATGCATGAATCAACGCGTGTGCGTGTTTTCTCACCGAGTGACATCATGGCGTACGTTTCGCCGGATGAAAATATATTCGGCACGTGACCAGTGACGCGATATGAATTTTCGCAGTCATGCGTGAAATAAATAACGATGTTCCAGAGAACGACGAATGGATGTGGAAAACAGATTATTCGTTACGATAAGCTGACGAAAATTCGTATAGGACGAAAAAAAAAGAAGAATGCTGACTTTTGTGTGTTACGATTGGTGAATGAACGTTTGATGACCGTGGGTGCAGAGTTCGTTCGATGGAGGTCGTCGACCTCCATCGAGAATCGTGACGAATTCACGAGTCGAGAAGAATACACGCAAACCCCGCGAATTCCTTTTCCATTCGATTTTTTTCCCCATCACGATCTGATGGATATTTTTCGTTTCGATGATCATTCCCCGTCGGATGCTTTCTCCCAGCCAAATCGAGACGACCCCGACGGATGAGACCGGATGTCATGTATATAGGGGTTCCACGGTTGACACGATCTTCGATAATTGACCGGCATTTCGTAGATGACTGCCTCTTGGGGTCTCTCAATATAAATATTGAACGTAATGAATAGTTGATTTCATTCCTTTTTATTTGGATTGTCATGTGATATTCGTTGTTGAACTTTGTCGCCTTTGATCTTTGTCTTCATTCTTTTGGGTTGTTTTTGTATTTTGTATTTTGCCGATCAAGAGGAGACAGACTTTGTGGGAGGTTTTTTTTTCTTAAAAAAAAAAAACAGAAGTAATGTAGCTGAAGAAGTAATAATGCAATAGCAACGAAAGCACAACAACTCGTGTTGGTATGAACAGTCTTCAAAAAAAAATTCTAATGGTAAACGAATTCCGCAGGGACTAGAGGGTCGCGTAATTGGTCACGTATTAGACTCGGAAATAGGGGTTCAGGGTTGGAATCCTGAATGTGGAGGAATTTTTATTTACGATTTATTTTCATTAGATGATATCGTTGCTTAACTAATTCTCAAGAAAATTACTCAGCAATTAGGATCACAAAAAAAATATATCTACACATACATATTTCTTTATATAGAAGGGATGGCAATATCCTACAGATATAAGAATTCTCAATTCATAACGTCGGCAATGTAGGAATTATTATCTCGCTCAAACCAAAATGAGACAAAATCTAAATAAGTAAGTAGCAAAAATGTTAAAGACACGGAAGATGAAAAAAGTTCAACGACAACGATCACAATAAACCCTTCTCGAATGAAGAAAAATTCGAAACATGGTCGAACTGAATTTCAGTGTCCCCTAAAATAACAGGTCAAACTTCGTCAACCTTTAAGCACGAATACAGAATTAACGGATGCAAATCGTTCGAACTGCGGAGAAAGCGAGACGACCGTGATTGTCGAGATGGGCGAACGAGGGAAAATCAACGTTGCGTGAAGAACCGCCGGCAAGAAGACGAAGAAATAAAAAAAAAAAAAAAAACTATGTCGAAGAGGGATGTGTTGGCCGGCCCTCAGGTCGCGCGCGACGTCACCTTCGACCTTTCCTAGGTGTCGTCACGGCATCGCCCGACCGTAAGCCCTCGGCGCTTTCGCTTTTGCAAGCTCCGGCGCTTTCGAACCCATCATCTCAAGGTGAATGAACAAGAAAAACCCGTCGACGCCGGGTCGGCGGTGGCTCGGACGAATATAGCTCTGTGTTCGTTTGCCTCTTCCGCTCGCTCGATTTTTCCGTCAGATTTCGATCCCAATAATAAAACTCGGGGGCAGGAGGAAAGTGTGGAGAGAGGGGAGCGGGGGTCGAAAGAAACGAGGGGTGGACACGGCGCGAAAGCACAATAAGGGATTTGTCAGAGGGTCCGGCATTATCTCGATGCTGCAACATCCCCCCAACGTTATTGGGAAAAAAGATTTTGTCCGGAAATGATTGTTTGCTCGAATCGCAAACGTCACTGCGTGTTGATGTTCCCATCGTAACGATTCATCAAAATCACTCGGCCGGGGGTTTTCAGCGATAACGGTAAACGCTATGGACACGGTTCACGAGGTCCAAGTCGCTCTGTTGGGTGCCAAACGCAACTGGCCACCCCACGTGGAAAACGTCCGGAGTCTGTCGATACTGAGTCATTACTCGTTAACTCACGGAACTCGCAACTAGGATTCAATAACTTATGGTAGACTTTCAAGTCCTGCTCACTGGGACACATCTGTCGACTCGATTATATTGTTTAGAATTTTTCGTGAACCTGCAGTTATGGGATTCCTTTTAAAATCAATAACATTTAGTGTTATCCCGTGGACTGAGATATTGATAATGGCAGTTGACCGTTGTCAATAAATAGTCCCTATGTGAAAGCAACAACCGGTCCAACTAGATTGATCGAGTCAATGTTTCTATTGATCGGAGAATATTTATTGCCAGTGCTCGATTCGAGTTAGCATCCAACAATTTTTAATGTCAAGGCCAATAGTGGTTACCAGTAGTGCGTCATTAGCCATTGAAGGTCTAATTCCCTGCAAGATGGACATTCTACATTAACCCTTCATAAGTAACGTCATTTTACTATACACTATATTACTGATTTGATCATTCGTTCAAACAATATAATCGAACAAACGAATGAAAAGTGAAGAACGTACACCATTCGGGCAAGGCACGAGTGATCCGACGTTATCGTTTAAGGGTTAAAAGTTTCATTTGAAAATTGTTGAGTTCAACTTTAATGACTCGAAATTTAGCCCGAAAAATCTACTTTCTTGGTATGGCAGCAACGTTTAATCGAATAAAAATGTCGCTTTTCCAGAACGAATACAAAACAGAATTGAACTTCTTTATTCACCGCTGATGAAACTTGTTCAGGGACACCCGTTATACCGCACTCTCCGAGCTGTACTATCAACCGTTTCATGGCCAACAATCCCGCGCCAACCCTCCAGCGAGACTACACACATATTACATTAAATCCCCGACACCGATATTACCTTTTGCTCGGGGGTGGTGGTTGCTGCTATTACGAACGGTATATACAGTTATGGTCGTCGGCAGCACTTTGGCAGTGCGGAGTCGGAAATCGAGTACGATATACGGCAGCACCTAGGAGCGAGCGAGATGGGAGGTGTGTTGTAGGCGTTATTCGCGGAGCGGTGAAACCTTTGCGGGGGAATTAGCCGACACGAACAAAAGCTGTCGTTGGTCATTTAGGATAAGGTCGGGTTCGCTTCCGGCGTAACCTCGTCTCCATCGGTAATATCACGTCCACCGTCAACGTATACTCGTATATTGGCATGCGTATTACACACAGTGTGATGTCATTGTTTGGACTGAAACAATTCCGGTGGACAATCCGGGTTCACGATCGATTTCAACGTCGCACACGCACACTGATCCAGCGAACCACTACACCTACACGTATCTACGTATCATATTTGCTAGGTCGTATCAAATGATCCTTCAACAGCCATTCTGAAAATTTGCCCACGTCCCTGACGTTTTATTGGCCGTGAGAATTTCCGACTTCTCTCGGTATTCGCGTTGTCGTCTCGATTTCGTTCAAGATTACCATTTTACGCTTCAACCACCTCCCATCCGTTCGCCCCCCTCCGTCCATTTGGCCCTCACCAATGATATTTTTAGCATTCGCGTGGAATTCGACTGCAACGCGTTGGAATTTCGTATCGTGGAATTCCGACGATTTTTTCCGTCTTTTTATTTTGTTCCATTTTTTTTTTTTTTTTAAATTCTTTCATTCGACTGCATTTGTGTGCTCAAGGTGGAAAAAACTAGTATTATGGAATATTATATGGTCTGAAATTATTGTCAAGCATTTTTGACGTTTACGAGTTGCATTGGTGGATTGAACGGAAATAGACAAGCAGAATTGCGGCTTATCAAAGTTTTTTTCCTCCCCTATATTGTGACTGATGTGGCGGTAATACCGATTCAGTGGCCATAGACTCATTCGACTACTTCAACGATCCCTCTTCGAACATCTTATGGAACACAAATATTTGCGACCTCACGTATATTATTCTTTTTATTCTGCAAACTATCTCGTAGGAGGGAAAAGAAGAGTGATGGTCGTTTGTAAACGCACAATCAACCTGTCAATATTTCCAATTCATTTTTTACAAAAATGTTTTCTTTGCCTACTGGCAATATACTTGCTGTAGTTGGTTTCGCGATACAATATTCGACTCCCATGGAAATTCCTGGAATTTTCGACTCACCTGAAACATACAAAAAAAACCAAGAAATTAAATTTTTGCATCGTTGAGAAATACATGGACAAAATATTCCTCAATGATTGACATCATCGTCGAACCACATCCAAGCACACATTATGATGACAAAATCGAGATGAAAAATAATAATGCTGCACAAAACGAAAAAAGATTCAACGCCTTTCCAATAAGAACATGTCAGACGAAAAAAAAAAAAAAAAAAAGGTTCCGAGTTGATCAATTCCTGAGCTGCGAGAACGCCAAAGAGCCACGAGACAGCGCGCACAGCTGGAATTAAACGCGATAAACTACGTCCCGGAATAATGTAACAAAAATGAAACGGGGGGGGATCTCCAACTCGGGTTTATTAATTTACGACCTTTGTAGTACCTCTCAGACAACATCGTGAAATGGGGGATGCGAGGGAATTAATTTTCCTTCATCGAGGGTAGATCTAAAAGTACAATGAAAACATACACACACACACACACATATATAAACTGTGCTATTTGCGTCGGGGCTTGGCAAAGTTGAATTAATATACCCGGATAAGTGAGAGAGAGAGAGAGAGAGAGAGAGAGAGTTTCGTATCGTACACGATAAAACGGAAAACCAAGTTGCACGGTGAACGTGTTGGACCGTGTCCATGTCACGGCCAACTAAGACCGAATTTAGGGAGAGGGTGAGATATCGTAGTCGAGTCCATTCCGTTCATGAAATTGCTATCTCGTGTCTCTCGCGCAACGCCAATATCGTTCCAGATTGTACCAACTGTACCAACATCCCCCCCCCCTCCCCCCTCGGTCATCATCCCCTCCGGTCACCCCCGCGACTTCATCTCTCGGACGAGCCAAACTGCGTCTACGTGGCGTCCGACCCTCCCCCGCAGCTTCCATTAGAGACAGTCCCCGTGCCTATCTTCAAAGCGATACACAGTCACGACTTTATTTATACACCGGGCGTGATGGGTGTTGTCGACGGGGGGTGGTGCGACGGGGGATGGGGATGAAGACAGGGATGAAGACGAGTTCTCTCCGGTGTACCTTGGTTCGTGGTCCTTGCAGCAACGTCACGATCCCCTCTCGAAATTAGTGCCCGGGCCAACCACGCCCTTACATAAACAGCGTAATTGCGGGGGCGCGTTTCGCCTTATGTACCGGCAACGATCTACCGTTGTTCGAGGGCTCGCAGTGCAATCGCGGAGGGTTCTCTTACTCGGGGACGGCGGCGAGTCCTTCACGGTGACGATGCCTCGGTTGCGTTTGGCTCTCGCTTTTATCGCTGTTGTAACAAAAACCGACTTTACCTCGAGTCTACGACGTAGCCCGAGGGTTGCAAACTTTGTTTCGACAATCTGTGTCTATATATATCTCTCTCTCTCGCTCGTTTCATCATCCCACGTGCGCTTTCTTGCCCCCCCCCCCCCCAGGGTGACGGTTTTCCGGCGCCAAGTAGGTGAATCCGACCCCAAAATATTTTACGCACGTGCCTCACCCACGTTGACATTGAAGAACACAATGTAACGGAATTTACGGAATACGAAAAAAAAAAAAAGTTTTTGGGGATTCTACACGTGTAGCTGGGAGAGGGAATTTCTAGGGGTCTGAGATGTGTATCTTTTGGACTGGAAATGGTGCACAATCAAGCTAGATTTGTTTTCAGGGTCTCTGTGTGGATGTGGATGTGTGTGTGTGTGTGTGTGTTGTCAGTTTTGACAATCGATGAGACCAGGAAAATTTATGATGAATTTTTGCAAGTTCTTATTCGGATCGATCGAGGTAACCATTGTGACTGATATTTCATTTTCATTTTATTTGTTGGTCCTCATAGCTGTTGCGAAAAAACACGGAAACACTAGAAAAAAATTCAAGCTCTTTGATAAGATTGATAAGATACGACGGATGGACGGAATTGTGAAAAAAAAAATCGAATTTGAAAAAATTGAAAATACATTTTTTTTTCTTTTTACGAAATAATTCGTGGGTCGAGCGATAAGGGATGTGAAAGAAAAATGTATAGAAGACTGGTTTCGCTACAATCCTCAACAGTCTCTACCCCACGTAAGCTCCTCTCTTTGGTTCACAAAGCCCCCCCCCCCCCCCGCCGTATCACTTTCATGTTTTCTTTTTCCCTCCCTTCGGGCTTTTTTACCCAAACCCATATCACGACCCTCGGCCCCGTGTAAAGTGCAGGAATAGCCCAGTTTTGATCTCGGACCTGCTTCCCCCCCTCCTCTGGCCCCTCATCCCACCGACGGTTAAACAAAACGAGGTCAAAGTTGGGCTTACGCATTCTAATTCGATCCTCGTACGAGCCACGCACCGCAGGGGGTTGGTTTCTTCGATATTGAATTTCTTATACATTTCCCGTGGACCCGGAGGGATCACACGAAGAACAAGAAAAAAAAAGAAGCAAAGAGGAAGAAAGAAAGGAAGAAAAACTCGCGAAAGGAAAAAAATTCAACCTTATTTCGGAACCCTGTCACAACTTCTGGATTTATCAATATTTCAGAAATATTCTCGTGTAAACGTTTCTCTGAAATAAAAATCCGCAACCGACTGCTTAAAAAAAAAAATTAAAATAAATTTATTTTTCTTTGAGTACCACGGATTATAGTTCGAGTAAAAACAAAGGAGGATAAAGGTCTCTGAAACAATTATCCCATCAACCTCGACTAATCGAGTAACGAAACGGGTGTCGTTAAGTGTATCGCAATTAATTCGATTCTCCATGACCGTACTAACAACCCCCCCCCTCACACTCTTCTCCTTTGCGCCATCGTCGAGCCGGGGTTTTCGAGTAAACGTGGAAAACCGCATGGCAAACGAGACCGCAATGGGGCGGCCACGTGGTGAATAAGATGAATATGTGAAAATTAGCGATGCATACACATGCGTCAAAGCGAGCTATGATAGCTCTGACCAGACTGTGAACGTCACATCACCGGGTTCTCTAATTAAAAACCTCGTGTGTCCCTCCGTGTCCGTGTGGGTGTGTGTGTGGGGGGGGGGGACTCATAAAAAAAAAGGGGTGGAAAAAAAATTAATCTCGTGGACATATACATCCAGAACCGCGTTAATTAGAAAGGGGTGGCTAAATAAAATGGGAAAAACACAATAATTACGACTTTCAGCATCACGAATACGGGCTTACAATGTACAGGACCCCCCCCCCTATACACACGTATTATCCACTCGTGCAGCACGATATAATCCGATGGCGTATGTGCAAATGTGCAAACGTGTAACACCCGCATGAAATAGGTACCACAAAAGTAAGAGCGATGAGATATGTGCAACGAACATTTTTTCAGATTTGTTTTTTTTTTTTAGATTTTGTTCCAACTTTGTTTTAAAATTTTTTTGTCGGTACCTTAATTAATTTTTTCGTATTCGAGGGTTGTTAGTCAAGTTTGTCTCATATTGGTCCTGTGTCGGAGGATCCCTAGGTTACCGATAATTTTTTCATCGCAAAAGCTAGAGGAACAAAATTTGAAGAAATTTAATTTAAACCACGAGGCTACAAAAAGCTACTTTTTATTACAATATCGCGATGTTAGCAGGGCGAAAAAAACTCACGTTCGAGTATTTTTATTTTTTGGTTTTCTTTTTTTCTCTTTCGCCGGATTCAGCCTCGTTTGGTAAATTTTGCTCGGGCGTTTCGGGCTCATCCGTCCGCGCCTTAATAACGAGTAACAGAGAGACCGCAGGGCTAGCGAAGTCACCAACGAGTTTCCGACAACCAACGGATTTCCGAGCGAGCGCCACGGATTTAACTCGATTTTCAACGTGCCGCTGCTTCGAACCTTTGACGTCGTTTACCATATATATATATATATATATATATAGTACATATATGTATATATATATGTATATATACCATATATCTCGCTTGCACACCCGTTTGCGGGTGTACGGAGTATAGGTGGCTGTATTACACACCGGTATGTATTTACCGGCATGTACATCGGGATCCGGAACAGCTTACCACCAGCCAACGTGCGGGACCCATCGCCCGAGCGAATATCGTGGGATTCAATTACGGGGACGCGCATTCCGGTCGAACCGCGGGATCCCCCTGCCGCTCCTACTGCCTCCTCCTACCTTCTCGCCTTTCTCTCACTCCACATCTCTGCCTTCATCTCGCTTACGCGATTCATGAACTCTCCTCCGACAGGTTCTTCTTTCTTTCTTCCGTCGTCTCCGACGCTCTCGCGCGGTTCTTTATCGTCTGCTATTCGTCTTTCGTTATTTCATATTTTTGGATTTTCGTAATTACGTATTTTCGGACTTTTGTACTTGGGTACTTTATTACACTTTTTCCTTAGACATTTTATTTTTTTCATTTTATTCTTTATTACAGTTTTTCCTTAGACATTTTTTATTTCTTTCGTAATTTCGTTTATCAAAACTTTATTTTTTTTCGTACTTTCGTTCCTTTTTTTTTCTCTTCTTATGAAAGTACGAAAATTTCATTCTGAAGTACTTTACTTTCATTGGTACTTTCGTACTTTCGTACTTTCGTACTTTTATACTTTTATACTTTTGCACTTTTATAATTTCCTAATTTCATACTTCCATATTTCCGTTGTTTCGTTATTTCGTCGTTGTTTCGTGCTTTCGTACTATCGTACTTTCGTTCCTTCGTATTTGTGTTTCTTCTCGATCTATTGTTCATTCCTCCTTTCTTTTTTTTCCCTCGTTTCATCGTTCCTTCGTACCATCGAATTTCGTTTTTTTTTCTTCGCAGTTGTGTTGTTTCGTTCTATTGTTCTTCGGTTCTTTCGTAGTTTCATTATTTCGTTATATCATCCCTTTTTTTGTTTCATCACCGTAACGTTCGTATCGTTTTTTTATTCTTTCTTTATTTCTACATTTCTTTTATTTTTAATGGAAGTCGCGACGCTCGTTCATCTCGCGCAATTAACCGGAAGTGCTCTTGAGTCACTCGCGGGACTTTGTCTGTTTACTTTATTCCCCTTCAAGTTCAACCACTTGGGCGATACTATTTCTCTCTCTCTCTCTCTCACTCTCTCTCTCTCTCTGTCTCGCTCTGTCACTCCCGCCAAAGTTTAATTGGCCTCGTACTTTGAAAATTATGCACTCGGTTGTCTCGCAATTTCCAACTAACGTACACAACCTGAGTATCGTTATGGACGTACACGATGTCGGGTTTACGGAGTTCCGCACAACTTTTAAACGTATAATAACGAATTATTTGCAAATTTTATCGTACATATATTTTATTCTCGTGCACAGTTACAACGCTGAATGCTACGCAAAGAGAATTAATACATTTTCAAAAATAGTACAAGATATTAAAAAAATCATATGAGCTTCTAAAAATTTCAATAGCAACGAAAACATTTTTTCGTAGATTTCAAATACCGAACAATTGAAAATGGAAAATTGTAACAAATCTGAGTGGGGAGAAAAATCGAATCAAATAATGCCTAGTGAAAAATTAAAGATGGGAATCCGAAAGAAAAAATTATAAAAAAAATTGTGCGACAGTTTGCAAGATTTGAGACATGAATATACCGAAACCCATAAAAGTAGGTGAAAAAAAAGAGAAGAGACTGCATGGGCGCTTTAAACGTGGGTGAATGTATCCGCCGAAGAGTGTCCCTCCGAAGAGCAGAATGAAAGAAGAAGAGAAGACGAAAAAAAAAAAAAAAGAAAAAGATGTGAAAAAGTGAAGTGAGAACGAAGAGAATCGAGGGGAAGAACGGGGAAGGAAGCATTCTCTCGGAGCTCTCTCACAACGGGGAAGGAAGTAGATGAGGGAGAGACACCCGGAAGAGCAGAGTGGAAACGTAATACAGAGAGGGCCTTTGTGTCTGGAGCCACTCCAGACGAGCGTGTTCCCCGTCGTCGTGCGACGCCGTGTTCTTGCGACAATGACGCTCGAACAGCGACAACCCGAAGTTACGATGGAGCCACGAGGTGCCAAAGACGTTGGGACCAAAGCCAAAAGAAAATAAACGATGGCGAACAACGAGTATCAACTTATGAAGCTGAAACTGGCAGACGTTTCTGGCAGACGTTTTGCGGCCGGGCAGTAAGTTTTGGATGGGAATGTACCCACTAGGCCGTGCCGCGCTGCCGTACGGTGCTCGACGCACGGCGGCCGCCCTTTCTCCCGAACGTTCATTTGAAAAATTCATAATAAAGAGAAAAACGTTTGTCGGAGGAAAAATTTGTGTTCTATGTGATTGCTTGATATCTCTGCAATATTTCCGTATGTCCGAAACATTCTGCATAAATGCGTTCTAGTATTTATGAAAATAAACGTAAAATAATTTCAATTCCAACGAGTAAATATCTCGTTCCAATCTTTTTTTCTTCGTATGATCCTGGTTATTCCCCGGAATTAGACTATTGCTAATCGTTTTATATATGAATAAAGAGTATTCACGAAAATTTGCAACATCCGCAGGACGGTCCTTCGATATTTCATATCAAATTAACAACAATTACGATCGCGCGCTCGAAATATCGAGCTTAATCTTTTTTTCTTCGTATGAACCTGGTTATTCCCCGGAATTAGACTATTGCTAATCGTTTTGTATATGGATAAAGAGTATTCATGAAAATTTGCAACATCCGCAGGACGGTCCTTCGATATTTCATATCAAATTAACAACAATTACGATCGCGCGCTCGAAATATCGAGCTAAATCTTTTTTTCTTCGTATGAACCTGGTTATTCCCCGGAATTAGACTATTGCTAATCATTTTATATACATATAAAAAGTATTCATGAAAATTTGCAACATCCGCAGGACGGTCCTTCGATATTTCATATCGAATTAACAACAATTACGATCGCGCGCTCGAAATATCGAGCTGAATCTTTTTTTCTTCGTATGAACCTGGTTATTCCTCGGAATTAGACTATTGCTAATCGTTTTATATATGAATAAAGAGTATTCACGAAAATTTGCAACATCCGCAGGACGGTCCTTCGATATTTCATATCAAATTAACAACAATTACGATCGCGCGCTCGAAATATCGAGCTTAATCTTTTTTTCTTCGTATGAACCTGGTTATTCCCCGGAATTAGACTATTGCTAATCGTTTTGTATATGGATAAAGAGTATTCATGAAAATTTGCAACATCCGCAGGACGGTCCTTCGATATTTCATATCAAATTAACAACAATTACGATCGCGCGCTCGAAATATCGAGCTAAATCTTTTTTTCTTCGTATGAACCTGGTTATTCCCCGGAATAAGACTATTGCTAATCGTTTTATATATGAATAAAGAGTATTCATGAAAATTTGCAACATCCGCAGGACGGTCTTTCGATATTTAATATCGAATTAACAACAATTACGATCGCGCGCTCGAAATATCAAGCTTAATCTTTTTTTCTTCGTATGAACCTGGTTATTCCCCGGAATTAGACTATTGCTAATCGTTTTGTATATGGATAAAGAGTATTCATGAAAATTTGCAACATCCGCAGGACGGTCCTTCGATATTTCATATCAAATTAACAACAATTACGATCGCGCGCTCGAAATATCGAGCTAAATCTTTTTTTCTTCGTATGAACCTGGTTATTCCCCGGAATTAGACTATTGCTAATCATTTTATATACATATAAAGAGTATTCATGAAAAATTGCAACATCCGCAGGACGGTCCTTCGATATTTCATATCAAGTTAACAACAATTACGATCGCGCGCTCGAAATATCGAGCTTAATCTTTTTTTCTTCGTATGAACCTGGTTATTCCCCGGAATTAGACTATTGCTAATCGTTTTGTATATGGATAAAGAGTATTCATGAAAATTTGCAACATCCGCAGAACGGTCCTTCGATATTTCATATCAAATTAACAACAATTACGATCGCGCGCTCGAAATATCAAGCTTAATCTTTTTTTCTTCGTATGAACCTGGTTATTCCCCGGAATTAGACTATTGCTAATCGTTTTGTATATGGATAAAGAGTATTCATGAAAATTTGCAACATCCGCAGGACGGTCCTTCGATATTTCATATCAAATTAACAACAATTACGATCGCGCGCTCGAAATATCGAGCTAAATCTTTTTTTCTTCGTATGAACCTGGTTATTCCCCGGAATTAGACTATTGCTAATCATTTTATATACATATAAAGAGTATTCATGAAAATTTGCAACATCCGCAGGACGGTCCTTCGATATTTCATATCAAGTTAACAACAATTACGATCGCGCGCTCGAAATATCGAGCCTAATCTTTTTTTCTTCGTATGAACCTGGTTATTCCCCGGAATTAGACTATTGCTAATCGTTCTGTATATGGATAAAGAGTATTCATGAAAATTTGCAACATCCGCAGGACGGTCCTTCGATATTTCATATCAAATTAACAACAATTACGATCGCGCGCTCGAAATATCGAGCTAAATCTTTTTTTCTTCGTATGAACCTGGTTATTCCCCGGAATTAGACTATTGCTAGTCATTTTATATACATATAAAGAGTATTCATGAAAATTTGCAACATCCGCAGGACGGTCCTTCGATATTTAATATCGAATTAACAACAATTACGATCGCGCGCTCGAAATATCAAGCTTAATCTTTTTTTCTTCGTATGAACCTGGTTATTCCCCGGAATTAGACTATTGCTAATCGTTTTGTATATGGATAAAGAGTATTCATGAAAATTTGCAACATCCGCAGGACGGTCCTTCGATATTTCATATCAAATTAACAACAATTACGATCGCGCGCTCGAAATATCGAGCTAAATCTTTTTTTCTTCGTATGAACCTGGTTATTCCCCGGAATTAGACTATTGCTAATCATTTTATATACATATAAAGAGTATTCATGAAAAATTGCAACATCCGCAGGACGGTCCTTCGATATTTCATATCAAGTTAACAACAATTACGATCGCGCGCTCGAAATATCGAGCTTAATCTTTTTTTCTTCGTATGAACCTGGTTATTCCCCGGAATTAGACTATTGCTAATCGTTTTGTATATGGATAAAGAGTATTCATGAAAATTTGCAACATCCGCAGAACGGTCCTTCGATATTTCATATCAAATTAACAACAATTACGATCGCGCGCTCGAAATATCAAGCTTAATCTTTTTTTCTTCGTATGAACCTGGTTATTCCCCGGAATTAGACTATTGCTAATCGTTTTATATACATATAAAGAGTATTCATGAAAATTTGCAACATCCGCAGGACGGTCCTTCGATATTTCATATCAAGTTAACAACAATTACGATCGCGCGCTCGAAATATCGAGCCTAATCTTTTTTTCTTCGTATGAACCTTGTTATTCCCCGGAATTAGACTATCGCTAATCGTTCTGTATATGGATAAAGAGTATTCATGAAAATTTGCAACATCGGCAGGACGGTCCTTCGATATTTAATATCGAATTAACAACAATTACGATCGCGCGCTCGAAATATCGAGCTTAATCTTTTTTTCTTCGTATGAACCTGGTTATTCCCCGGAATTAGACTATTGCCAATCATTTTATATACATATAAAGAGTATTCATGAAAAATTGCAACATCCGCAGGACGGTCCTTCGATATTTCATATCAAGTTAACAACAATTACGATCGCGCGCTCGAAATATCGAGCTTAATCTTTTTTTCTTCGTATGAACCTGGTTATTCCCCGGAATTAGACTATTGCTAATCGTTTTGTATATGGATAAAGAGTATTCATGAAAATTTGCAACATCCGCTGGACGGTCCTTCGATATTTCATATCAAATTAACAACAATTACGATCGCGCGCTCGAAATATCAAGCTTAATCTTTTTTTCTTCGTATGAACCTGGTTATTCCCCGGAATTAGACTATTGCTAATCGTTTTGTATATGGATAAAGAGTATTCATGAAAATTTGCAACATCCGCAGGACGGTCCTTCGATATTTCATATCAAATTAACAACAATTACGATCGCGCGCTCGAAATATCGAGCTAAATCTTTTTTTCTTCGTATGAACCTGGTTATTCCCCGGAATTAGACTATTGCTAATCATTTTATATACATATAAAGAGTATTCATGAAAATTTGCAACATCCGCAGGACGGTCCTTCGATATTTCATATCAAGTTAACAACAATTACGATCGCGCGCTCGAAATATCGAGCCTAATCTTTTTTTCTTCGTATGAACCTGGTTATTCCCCGGAATTAGACTATTGCTAATCGTTCTGTATATGGATAAAGAGTATTCATGAAAATTTGCAACATCCGCAGGACGGTCCTTCGATATTTAATATCGAATTAACAACAATTACGATCGCGCGCTCGAAATATCGAGCTTAATCTTTTTTTCTTCGTATGAACCTGGTTATTCCCCGGAATTAGACTATTGCCAATCATTTTATATACATATAAAGAGTATTCATGAAAATTTGCAACATCCGCAGGACGGTCCTTCGATATTTCATATCAAGTTAACAACAATTACGATCGCGCGCTCGAAATATCGAGCTTAATCTTTTTTTCTTCGTATGAACCTGGTTATTCCCCGGAATTAGACTATTGCTAATCGTTTTGTATATGGATAAAGAGTATTCATGAAAATTTGCAACATCCGCAGGACGGTCCTTCGATATTTCATATCAAATTAACAACAATTACGATCGCGCGCTCGAAATATCAAGCTTAATCTTTTTTTCTTCGTATGAACCTGGTTATTCCCCGGAATTAGACTATTGCCAATCATTTTATATATGAATAAAGAGTATTCATGAAAATTTGCAACATCCGCAGGACGGTCCTTCGATATTTAATATCGAATTAACAACAATTACGATCGCGCGCTCGAAATATCGAGCTTAATGTTTTTTTCTTCGTATAAACCTGGTTATTCCCCGGAATAAGACTATTGCTAATCGTTTTATATATGAATAAAGAGTATTCATGAAAATTTGCAACATCCGCAGGACGGTCCTTCGATATTTAATATCAAATTAACAACAATTACGATCGCGCGCTCGAAATATCGAGCTGAATCTTTTTTTCTTCGTATGAACCTGGTTATTCCCCGGAATTAGACTATTGCCAATCGTTTTGTATATGAATAAAGAGTATTCATGAAAATTTGCAACATCCGCAGGACGGTATTTCGATATTTCATATCAAATTAACAACAATTACGATCGCGCGCTCGAAATATCGAGCTAAATCTTTTTTTCTTCGTATGAACCTGGTTATTCCCCGGAATTAGACTATTGCTAATCATTTTATATACATATAAAGAGTATTCATGAAAATTTGCAACATCCGCAGGACGGTCCTTCGATATTTCATATCAAGTTAACAACAATTACGATCGCGCGCTCGAAATATCGAGCCTAATCTTTTTTTCTTCGTATGAACCTTGTTATTCCCCGGAATTAGACTATCGCTAATCGTTCTGTATATGGATAAAGAGTATTCATGAAAATTTGCAACATCCGCAGGACGGTCCTTCGATATTTAATATCGAATTAACAACAATTACGATCGCGCGCTCGAAATATCGAGCTTAATCTTTTTTTCTTCGTATAAACCTGGTTATTCCCCGGAATTAGACTATTGCCAATCATTTTATATACATATAAAGAGTATTCATGAAAATTTGCAACATCCGCAGGACGGTCCTTCGATATTTCATATCAAATTAACAACAATTACGATCGCGCGCTCGAAATATCGAGCTAAATCTTTTTTTCTTCGTATGAACCTGGTTATTCCCCGGAATAAGACTATTGCTAATCGTTTTATATATGAATAAAGAGTATTCATGAAAATTTGCAACATCCGCAGGACGGTCCTTCGATATTTAATATCAAATTAACAACAATTACGATCGCGCGCTCGAAATATCGAGCTGAATCTTTTTTTCTTCGTATGAACCTGGTTATTCCCCGGAATTAGACTATTGCCAATCGTTTTGTATATGAATAAAGAGTATTCATGAAAATTTGCAACATCCGCAGGACGGTATTTCGGTATTTCATATCAAATTAACAACAATTACGATATGAAATATCGGAGGACCGTCCTGCGGATGTTGCAAATTTTCATGAATACTCTTTATTCATATACAAAACGATTAGCAATAGTCTAATTCCGGGGAATAACCAGGTTCATACGAAGAAAAAAAGATTAAGCTCGATATTTCGAGCGCGCGATCGTAATTGTTGTTAATTCGATATTAAATATCGAAGGACCGTCCTGCGGATGTTGCAAATTTTCATGAATACTCTTTATATGTATATAAAATGATTGGCAATAGTCTAATTCCGGGGAATAACCAGGTTCATACGAAGAAAAAAAGATTAAGCTCGATATTTCGAGCGCGCGATCGTAATTGTTGTTAATTCGATATTAAATATCGAAGGACCGTCCTGCGGATGTTGCAAATTTTCATGAATACTCTTTATTCATATATAAAACGATTAGCAATAGTCTAATTCCGGGGAATAACCAGGTTCATACGAAGAAAAAAAGATTAAGCTCGATATTTCGAGCGCGCGATCGTAATTGTTGTTAATTCGATATTAAATATCGAAGGACCGTCCTGCGGATGTTGCAAATTTTCATGAATACTCTTTATATGTATATAAAATGATTGGCAATAGTCTAATTCCGGAGAATAACCAGGTTCATACGAAGAAAAAAAGATTAAGCTCGATATTTCGAGCGCGCGATCGTAATTGTTGTTAATTTGATATGAAATATCGAAGGACCGTCCTGCGGATGTTGCAAATTTTCATGAATACTCTTTATTCATATATAAAATGATTGGCAATAGTCTAATTCCGGGGAATAACCAGGTTCATACGAAGAAAAAAAGATTAAGCTCGATATTTCGAGCGCGCGATCGTAATTGTTGTTAATTCGATATTAAATATCGAAGGACCGTCCTGCGGATGTTGCAAATTTTCATGAATACTCTTTATATGTATATAAAATGATTGGCAATAGTCTAATTCCGGGGAATAACCAGGTTCATACGAAGAAAAAAAGATTAAGCTCGACATTTCGAGCGCGCGATCGTAATTGTTGTTAATTCGATATTAAATATCGAAGGACCGTCCTGCGGATGTTGCAAATTTTCATGAATACTCTTTATTCATATATAAAACGATTAGCAATAGTCTAATTCCGGGGAATAACCAGGTTCATACGAAGAAAAAAAGATTAAGCTCGATATTTCGAGCGCGCGATCGTAATTGTTGTTAATTCGATATTAAATATCGAAGGACCGTCCTGCGGATGTTGCAAATTTTCATGAATACTCTTTATATGTATATAAAATGATTGGCAATAGTCTAATTCCGGGGAATAACCAGGTTCATACGAAGAAAAAAAGATTAAGCTCGATATTTCGAGCGCGCGATCGTAATTGTTGTTAATTTGATATGAAATATCGAAGGACCGTCCTGCGGATGTTGCAAATTTTCATGAATACTCTTTATTCATATATAAAATGATTGGCAATAGTCTAATTCCGGGGAATAACCAGGTTCATACGAAGAAAAAAAGATTAAGCTCGATATTTCGAGCGCGCGATCGTAATTGTTGTTAATTCGATATTAAATATCGAAGGACCGTCCTGCGGATGTTGCAATTTTTCATGAATACTCTTTATATGTATATAAAATGATTGGCAATAGTCTAATTCCGGGGAATAACCAGGTTCATACGAAGAAAAAAAGATTAAGCTCGATATTTCGAGCGCGCGATCGTAATTGTTGTTAATTTGATATGAAATATCGAAGGACCGTCCTGCGGATGTTGCAAATTTTCATGAATACTCTTTATCCATATACAAAACGATTAGCAATAGTCTAATTCCGGGGAATAACCAGGTTCATACGAAGAAAAAAAGATTAAGCTCGATATTTCGAGCGCGCGATCGTAATTGTTGTTAATTTGATATGAAATATCGAAGGACCGTCCTGCGGATGTTGCAAATTTTCATGAATACTCTTTATTCATATATAAAATGATTGGCAATAGTCTAATTCCGGGGAATAACCAGGTTCATACGAAGAAAAAAAGATTAAGCTCGATATTTCGAGCGCGCGATCGTAATTGTTGTTAATTCGATATTAAATATCGAAGGACCGTCCTGCGGATGTTGCAAATTTTCATGAATACTCTTTATTCATATATAAAACGATTAGCAATAGTCTAATTCCGGGGAATAACCAGGTTCATACGAAGAAAAAAAGATTAAGCTCGATATTTCGAGCGCGCGATGGTAATTGTTGTTAATTCGATATTAAATATCGAAGGACCGTCCTGCGGATGTTGCAATTTTTCATGAATACTCTTTATATGTATATAAAATGATTGGCAATAGTCTAATTCCGGGGAATAACCAGGTTCATACGAAGAAAAAAAGATTAAGCTCGATATTTCGAGCGCGCGATCGTAATTGTTGTTAATTCGATATTAAATATCGAAGGACCGTCCTGCGGATGTTGCAAATTTTCATGAATACTCTTTATCCGTATATAAAATGATTGGCAATAGTCTAATTCCGGGGAATAACCAGGTTCATACGAAGAAAAAAAGATTAAGCTCGATATTTCGAGCGCGCGATCGTAATTGTTGTTAATTCGATATTAAATATCGAAGGACCGTCCTGCGGATGTTGCAAATTTTCATGAATACTCTTTATATGTATATAAAATAATTGGCAATAGTCTAATTCCGGGGAATAACCAGGTTCATACGAAGAAAAAAAGATTAAGCTCGATATTTCGAGCGCGCGATCGTAATTGTTGTTAATTTGATATGAAATATCGAAGGACCGTCCTGCGGATGTTGCAAATTTTTATGAATACTCTTCATATGTATATAAAATTATTAGCAATAGTCTAATTCCGGGGAATAACCAGGTTCATACGAAGAAAAAAAGATTAAGCTCGATATTTCGAGCGCGCGATCGTAATTGTTGTTAATTCGATATGAAATATCGAAGGACCGTCCTGCGGATGTTGCAAATTTTCATGAATACTCTTTATATGTATATAAAATGATTAGCAATAGTCTAATTCCGGGGAATAACCAGGTTCATACGAAGAAAAAAAGATTTAGCTCGATATTTCGAGCGCGCGATCGTAATTGTTGTTAATTCGATATTAAATATCGAAGGACCGTCCTGCGGATGTTGCAATTTTTCATGAATACTCTTTATATGTATATAAAATGATTGGCAATAGTCTAATTCCGGGGAATAACCAGGTTCATACGAAGAAAAAAAGATTAAGCTCGATATTTCGAGCGCGCGATCGTAATTGTTGTTAATTCGATATTAAATATCGAAGGACCGTCCTGCGGATGTTGCAAATTTTCATGAATACTCTTTATTCGTATATAAAATGATTGGCAATAGTCTAATTCCGGGGAATAACCAGGTTCATACGAAGAAAAAAAGATTAAGCTCGATATTTCGAGCGCGCGATCGTAATTGTTGTTAATTCGATATTAAATATCGAAGGACCGTCCTGCGGATGTTGCAAATTTTCATGAATACTCTTTATATGTATATAAAATGATTGGCAATAGTCTAATTCCGGGGAATAACCAGGTTCATACGAAGAAAAAAAGATTAAGCTCGATATTTCGAGCGCGCGATCGTAATTGTTGTTAATTTGATATGAAATATCGAAGGACCGTCCTGCGGATGTTGCAAATTTCCATGAATACTCTTTATTCATATACAAAACGATTAGCAATAGTCTAATTCCGGGGAATAACCAGGTTCATACGAAGAAAAAAAGATTTAGCTCGATATTTCGAGCGCGCGATCGTAATTGTTGTTAATTCGATATTAAATATCGAAGGACCGTCCTGCGGATGTTGCAAATTTTCATGAATACTCTTTATATGTATATAAAATGATTGGCAATAGTCTAATTCCGGGGAATAACCAGGTTCATACGAAGAAAAAAAGATTAAGCTCGATATTTCGAGCGCGCGATCGTAATTGTTGTTAATTTGATATGGAATATCGAAGGACCGTCCTGCGGATGTTGCAAATTTTCATGAATACTCTTTATTCACATATAAAAAGATTGGCAATAGTCTAATTCCGGGGAATAACCAGGTTCATACGAAGAAAAAAAGATTAAGCTCGATATTTCGAGCGCGCGATCGTAATTGTTGTTAATTCGATATTAAATATCGAAGGACCGTCCTGCGGATGTTGCAAATTTTCATGAATACTCTTTATTCGTATATAAAATGATTGGCAATAGTCTAATTCCGGGGAATAACCAGGTTCATACGAAGAAAAAAAGATTAAGCTCGATATTTCGAGCGCGCGATCGTAATTGTTGTTAATTCGATATTAAATATCGAAGGACCGTCCTGCGGATGTTGCAAATTTTCATGAATACTCTTTATTCATATGTAAAACGATTAGCAATAGTCTAATTCCGGGGAATAACCAGGTTCATACGAAGAAAAAAAGATTCAGCTCGATATTTCGAGCGCGCGATCGTAATTGTTGTTAATTTGATATGAAATATCGAAGGACCGTCCTGCGGATGTTGCAAATTTTTATGAATACTCTTCATATGTATATAAAATTATTAGCAATAGTCTAATTCCGGGGAATAACCAGGTTCATACGAAGAAAAAAAGATTAAGCTCGATATTTCGAGCGCGCGATCGTAATTGTTGTTAATTCGATATTAAATATCGAAGGACCGTCCTGCGGATGTTGCAAATTTTCATGAATACTCTTTATATGTATATAAAATGATTGGCAATAGTCTAATTCCGGGGAATAACCAGGTTCATACGAAGAAAAAAAGATTAAGCTCGATATTTCGAGCGCGCGATCGTAATTGTTGTTAATTTGATATGAAATATCGAAGGACCGTCCTGCGGATGTTGCAAATTTTCATGAATACTCTTTATATGTATATAAAATGATTGGCAATAGTCTAATTCCGGGGAATAACCAGGTTCATACGAAGAAAAAAAGATTAAGCTCGATATTTCGAGCGCGCGATCGTAATTGTTGTTAATTCGATATTAAATATCGAAGGACCGTCCTGCGGATGTTGCAAATTTTCATGAATACTCTTTATTCATATATAAAACGATTAGCAATAGTCTAATTCCGGGGAATAACCAGGTTCATACGAAGAAAAAAAGATTAAGCTCGATATTTCGAGCGCGCGATCGTAATTGTTGTTAATTTGATATGAAATATCGAAGGACCGTCCTGCGGATGTTGCAAATTTTCATGAATACTCTTTATCCATATACAAAACGATTAGCAATAGTCTAATTCCGGGGAATAACCAGGTTCATACGAAGAAAAAAAGATTAAGCTTGATATTTCGAGCGCGCGATCGTAATTGTTGTTAATTTGATATGAAATATCGAAGGACCGTTCTGCGGATGTTGCAAATTTTCATGAATACTCTTTATCCATATACAAAACGATTAGCAATAGTCTAATTCCGGGGAATAACCAGGTTCATACGAAGAAAAAAAGATTAAGCTCGATATTTCGAGCGCGCGATCGTAATTGTTGTTAACTTGATATGAAATATCGAAGGACCGTCCTGCGGATGTTGCAATTTTTCATGAATACTCTTTATATGTATATAAAATGATTAGCAATAGTCTAATTCCGGGGAATAACCAGGTTCATACGAAGAAAAAAAGATTTAGCTCGATATTTCGAGCGCGCGATCGTAATTGTTGTTAATTTGATATGAAATATCGAAGGACCGTCCTGCGGATGTTGCAAATTTTCATGAATACTCTTTATCCATATACAAAACGATTAGCAATAGTCTAATTCCGGGGAATAACCAGGTTCATACGAAGAAAAAAAGATTAAGCTTGATATTTCGAGCGCGCGATCGTAATTGTTGTTAATTCGATATTAAATATCGAAGGACCGTCCTGCGGATGTTGCAAATTTTCATGAATACTCTTTATATGTATATAAAATGACTAGCAATAGTCTCATTCCGGGGAATAACCAGGTTCATACGAAGAAAAAAAGATTTAGCTCGATATTTCGAGCGCGCGATCGTAATTGTTGTTAATTTGATATGAAATATCGAAGGACCGTCCTGCGGATGTTGCAAATTTTCATGAATACTCTTTATCCATATACAAAACGATTAGCAATAGTCTAATTCCGGGGAATAACCAGGTTCATACGAAGAAAAAAAGATTAAGCTCGATATTTCGAGCGCGCGATCGTAATTGTTATTAATTCGATATTAAATATCGAAGGACCGTCCTGCGGATGTTGCAAATTTTCATGAATACTTATTATTCATATACAAAACGATTGGCAATAGTCTAATTCCGGGGAATAACCAGGTTCATACGAAGAAAAAAAGATTTAGCTCGATATTTCGAGCGCGCGATCGTAATTGTTGTTAATTTGATATGAAATATCGAAGGACCGTCCTGCGGATGTTGCAAATTTTCATGAATACTCTTTATCCATATACAAAACGATTAGCAATAGTCTAATTCCGGGGAATAACCAGGTTCATACGAAGAAAAAAAGATTAAGCTCGATATTTCGAGCGCGCGATCGTAATTGTTGTTAATTTGATATGAAATATCGAAGGACCGTCCTGCGGATGTTGCAAATTTTCGTGAATACTCTTTATTCATATATAAAACGATTAGCAATAGTCTAATTCCGGGGAATAACCAGGATCATACGAAGAAAAAAAGATTGGAACGAGATATTTACTCGTTGGAATTGAAATTATTTTACGTTTATTTTCATAAATACTAGAACGCATTTATGCAGAATGTTTCGGACATACGGAAATATTGCAGAGATATCAAGCAATCACATAGAACACAAATTTTTCCTCCGACAAACGTTTTTCTCTTTATTATGAATTTTTCAAATGAACGTTCGGGAGAAAGGGCGGCCGCCGTGCGTCGAGCACCGTACGGCAGCGCGGCACGGCCTAGTGGGTACAGTCCCATCCAAAACTTACTGCCCGGCCGCAAAACGTCTGCCAGAAACGTCTGCCAGTTTCAGCTTCATTATCAACTTGAGTGGGACAAAAAGCGAAAGTTTAAATTTTAAAACGTTTTTCTTCAATAATTCAAAAGATATGAAGTGCGAGAAGTAAAAGAGAATGAGACTTATGCGTTCTATATATATATAGTTGACGCATATTCAAGTCGTTCGAAAAGAGTAAATTTTAGGATTTTGCAATCAAGAATCACTTTTCATCTAATTAAATTATTTTCGAGAAACTTTCGTGACAAATTGATCGTAGAATCAATTTAAATCAATTTCGAGATTAAATTTTAAATCGGATTCGAGATCGTAGAATAAATTAAAATTTAAAAAGAGTTGTGAAACAATGATCGTAATTATTGCAATAATGTAGAATTATTTAATTGTTCGTATTGTAAATAATCGATCACGGTTTTATTGAAAGAAAAGCGGAAAAAAAAATTATTTTTAATAAATTTTCATTGAATAATATATATCTATCCTCGTTCGCAATTTCTGATGGTCGGTGCGATCGTAATTGGAGACGACGAGTTCGGACAAAATCGATTTTGCACCCCACGAAACACGTCATTCACGTTTCAGGACCAGAAACGCGGACCTGCAAACCCTGCACTTCCGCCACTAGAAACGCCTCGCGCATCACACGCAACCTTTGATTCAGCGAAATTCGAGACGTCTTTCCACGCCGACCCTTCTTTCGTTTCTCTTCGCTGGTCGACCCTCCAACCGAGAGAAAAGAGAAAAAGAGGGGCGGGGGGAGGAGAGGAAGGGCAGAAGGTCTTGTCTCCATTGTTTCATGTGGGAAGCTCATGTATAGTTTGAACAATGATGAAAAGAACCGAAATTTGCTGTCACTGCGCTATCGATCTTGTAACTCGAAACTCAATTTAATGTTTTTTTTTTTTTTTTTTTCACTTAGTTTTGAAGGCCCTTCTAATAATCGTCTTGTGGCATTAATGCCGATAGTTTTTAGGTTCTCTTTTAGGTTCTACGATCTGTACGGTGTTCTCGTGTTCTCTTTGCTGAGTGTTCCAGGTCGGTTAGACCTCGAGCATCACGGAAACACAATCGAGGGTGGTTGTGGACCGGGGGACAAGTGGGTCGTCAAAGCACAAACAGACCGTTAACCACGTGAAGTACTAGGGGGAGGTGTCGAGAATCCATTGGCAAGCCTCGAAATATCGAATTTCCATGGATCCCACAACGAAACGAGATGAATATTTTTTTTTTCTGTCTCTCTCTCTCTCTCCCTCTCTTTTTTTCGCTGCTTTTTTCGCCCCCGAAAATTGGATCTAACCGAAACGAACAAACGAATTCCTCGGGTTCATCGAAAAAAAAAAAATCGAATTTTCGGTTGAATTACGATGGGGATGGTCGATTATCGTAATTGGAGATATGTCGTGACACATTTGCGGTCGTTGGAATTGTTGCACTTTTTCCGTTCTCCGATTACAATTGTCACGAGAGATAAAGGTTCCACTTTCTTTTTTTTCTTCTTTTTTTTTTCACGTCGGTTTTGAGAGCTCGTTTTAGGGGAGAATTAAAGTCGACCGTTCGGATGGGCAACTATGATAACAATATTGTTGATGCTATATCGAGCGTGATGAGATATGATCAATCCCGAAAAGCGTGTAAAGTCGTTAGTGTTTTGACTCGACGAATTAGTTTTCACAATTTTGGGAGAAAAAAAATTAAAGTAGTCGTTATCGAAATTTATTTAATGTCGTTTTTGTCCTGACTTTGGGTCGAAACAAAAAGGTTCCAACCATAAATGTTATGCACATTTATGGTTGGAACCTTTTTGGCTCTACTATATTAAATATAGCTTACAAAGTTAACAATAATAATTCGACAAATAAAATCTCAAAATTCTGCGAGAAAGATAAATAAAATATCAGTTAAATTCGAAATAGATGCAAAATATAATAATAATAATAATAATAATAACAACAACTATGTTTTCATCTTCGTACCGCAGGCGCTATGACCTTTTCGTAAAAGTATCGAGTCTCGTTACTTTTTTTGCGTCTTCTTCTTTGTCGCTGTCAACCGTCGAGTTTTTTTTCTTTTTTTCTTCGTTCAGAGATTATCGCTCGTTCGTCGGAAGAAAAGAATAATAATGCGTACGTTGTTATCTCATCGTTTGCGAAAGCTTCGAGTGGGCCTCGAGGCTTTCCAGTCTCGACCGCCATGTAGAACATTTAAAATGAAAATAAATAAAAAAAAATTGAAAAAATGGAGAAGAAGGAGAAGACTATCCTTACTGCGCGTGAGAAGAGCTGGCCAAGCTGTTACGATCCAAGACGTTGAAGCCGCATTTTCAAGGATGGTTATTTTTACCGGAGAAACTCAAACTCTCGTGTAGTGGCGCTCGAGCAACGTCACGACATGAAAAACACCATCGTGGCTCGTCGATTGCGCTATTCATCGCGAAAACCATATCGTACGGTTCTAATCAAAAACGATAATAGCAGATCACATCATATAAATTACTATTTCGAACATTTTGGACCCACTACGATGGTGAAACTTGAAAAAAAAAGACGGGAGAAAAAAAAAATCGATAAAAAAATTTGGAAACAAAATATTATTACAAAATTTGAGAAAAAAATCGTAAACGAGTCCTGATGAGGCGAAGCCGTTCGATTTTTTCAAGATTCTGATAGTCCATCAAGTCCAGTATAGAAAAAAAAATACTAGCTATAAGATTCAAATTGCTAAATATTGTAAAAGCGACATTTATTAAAAATCGAAAACCTAATTCATTTATTTCCCACCGAAAGTTAAAATGTGTATATATATACCTATAAGTTTTTTTTTTTTAATAATGTCGACGAGTTGCACATGTGACAAAGCGATAAACAATTTTCGGTAGTGCCTCCACGGTCGAGTAATAATTCGCGGAATGCAAAGCGAAGTGGAGATGGCTGAAAAAAAATTGTTCAAAAAGAAAAGAAACGATAAAGAATAAAAACGCAATTCCACGTAGGCAACATCTGTGCACACAACGTTACGGTACTCGAACCGTGAATCTTCGGTCGGTACGCCGGCCCGAAAACGCTCCAAGTTTGTACACGTGTGTTCGTCAATCCTGGCGAGCATGATCTACGATCGTAATATTAATACGCGAGAGAACGTATATTCGTACGAAAACCGTAAATATATATATATATACATATATAGAAGCGAGAGCTGTCAACCGGCCAGGCGACCGATGCGTGACCGGAAGAAATAAAAAATAAATAAAAAAAATAAAAATAAAATACGATGAATGAAATACGGAGACGAAAAAAAATCGATTAATCAATCAACGCATTCGAGAACGCATATTGGTACATCGTAAGTCAGTGAGACGCACATGTCGAGTGTTATGAATATTATTTTTGACGCCTAACGAAAATAGGGGGAGGGGGGGAACCGTTCGTCGAACGAGGAATTCAATTTTCCATGCTGTCGATTCACGTTTGGATATCGAAGTCTTTCGTGGTGTTGAATTGGAAATTCGATTTTCGTTTTTTTTTTTTTTTTTTTTTTTTTTCGTTGACTTGCGTGTGTTTTATGAGAAACGTCAGAGGCTTCGAGGAGCGTGAGCGATCACCCTCTGTAACCTGTCGGTGGAATTACGACACGAAAGAAAGAAAAGAAGAAAAAAATATCTGCCCAAAAATGCGTACATCAAAGGAAACTCTGTGATGGAATATGGAATAATTTTGTTATCCGGCTTACGCAAGGGCGGAAACATAATTCGCGACGGATATAATACAATAATATCGAAAAGCATGTGGCTGGATAATGTAACAATTCCAGTTCGGTTGAAAAGTCTCCAATAAAACTTCCATTTTGCGAATTAAAAATTAATATGAAGAAGAAAGATAAAAAAAATGCTCTGTCCACAGTACGTCGTATATTTTTTTTATATATATTCCGAGTATATCGAATGTAATTAGAAAGATGGTTATTGCGATTTCGGATGGAGTCAGAAAGAAACGCTGTCGGGCGAATGATAATTATATTAGAGAGCACATGGCTGGATAATTTAATTACTTCAGTATTATTGGAAAGTTATTGTAAAACTTCTGTGTTTAAATTTATAATGTAGATTTAAATTAGATTTCAATTAGATTTTTAAAAAATTTAAGTGTTTAACCCATTGCATATTTTTAATATTTTACGAATATTCATTATAATCGAAAGACTTTTGTTTCCATTCAAATCAACCCAGGCGAAGACGTTGTCAGATGAATGATAATAATAATATTGAAGACCACGTTAATCAACAATTTAATAACCTATGTATCAAAAATAAAAAAATAAATACGATTAGAAAAAACTCAATCTTCCGCAGGTCGAATATCTTTCGAATATTTAATATTTTTAATATCCCAAGAATATTGAATATTTCCTATATTTCAGAATTTTAAATACAATCTCATGACCTCTGTCACGATTTTGGATAAACCCATCAGCCAGGAAAAGAAAGAGATACATCTGGACCATTTAAACACTCTTCTACGCCCCACACAAAACCCCAAATCCCAAAATCCACTGTATATGCAAATTCAACGACAAATTCAAAAATCCACGTGGATGAAAATTCACGAAAATTTCGAAACACGTAGAAACATAATGAATCTCCCCGTGAGATGCTGAGCCATCGCCACCTCCGACAGTGCACTGGGGATAACACGTAAAACATTGAAATACGTTTTTCATCATTGATCCTCGTCACGAAATGGTTGAGCGTCAAAGAATACACGAAGAAAAGGCATCAAAAGCAAACGAAGGAACGAAACGAAACGAACCAAACTGCCATCCCTCCCCCCCGCGCTCCTCTCTCTCACACACACGTATCCGTCGAGTGTCACCCTCGTTCGCGACGGATCTCACAGGTCCGCGGTATTGATCCTGTTTGCCGACGTACGAACCATCCGAAACCATCGCCAGATTTTAGTATTCCGCGCGCAAACTTTTCGTGAAACGTGTGCGGAATTTCTCGCGGGTTCTCCTCCTCCTCCTCCTCATCCTCATCCTCTACGCCGCGGCGTCTCGACGGATGAGCATCAACGCGGCAAAAGCACACCGCGAGAGGCTGGTCGCTCGCGCGCGAGCTCGATCTCTCTCTCTCGTTCGTACGTTCCGTAACGTTCGTTCCGCGAGTTTGTCGAGAAGGCCGTAATACTCCGCGGAGGGGTGGGGAGGGGAAAGTCCCCCGTAATTGTGGATTCAAAAGGACATTATTCGACCGGGGAGACCCGGATCCCCGGGGATCGACGTGGACCGAGTTTCGGATATGAGCGTCCTGGCCATTGAGGAAAGAGCAATGATGAAAGAAGAAAAGAGTAAAAAAAAATTAAAAGAAATCGAAGAAGAAGAAACGAGAAGAGAACTTATGCCAAATATTAATCCGTGAAACGATTCAAGTGTGAGAAAGTGGCGAAAGGATGAAATTAACTTGTCGTTGAGTTTTTTTAGACTCATGTTAATAGCTATTGTGTATGTTTTTTTTGTATATTATATTATGTCGTTAAATATTATTATATTGTAATGATAGAAAAATAGCTTCTATGAAAAAAAGAATTTCCGTGTCTTTGTACAAATTTTTGGATCAATTATAAATGGGAATGGTCTGAAAAATGTTGAATTCATTATTTCTCTTGATTCGAAGGAATCTTTTATATTTTTATTTATTTATTTATTTATTTGTGTGTATATATATATATTTATAGATTTTTCAAAACTAGTTTCTTATTGAAAGACACTTTTTTTCATGCACATTCAATGTTTTATAATAAAATCAAGATATTTGTAAAGAAACCAAATCATCATCGTTCGATAGAAAAAAAAAAACTGTGATCGTGTACAGTTTTTTTTCCGCAGGTTTAATTTTCGAGCAATATCGAAATTCATTGGAATATCCGTAATTGCTGATCTCCAACCTTATCCTCGGAATACGTCGTCGCACATTACAATGCGCGAAAGTCCGATACGAGACAGACCGATTGTCTTTAAAAATAAAAAAAAATAATAAAAATAAAAAAATCGCAACGATCTCCGAGAACAAAAGTCCCATCATTGCCCTCCGGGTTCCTCCTCCAGTTTCCTGAACGAAGTGAAAATTGCCGCAATTTTTTTCTCGCCAAAGCTCATCCGAATTCGTTTCACGTACACGTTTTCTCGTCCCCTCTCGTCCACGCCACAGATTTCGTGAACCACCGTGCAAAATTCACGCCCATCATCATCATCATTGTCATCAGCATTGTGATCATTATTTCGTCGTCGTCATTATTATTCCTAGCCCGATTCATCCACACCCCCTCCCCTCCATCGTCTCCACACAACCACCCCTAGATACTTGCTCAATTCTTTTTTTTTTTTTTTTTGCCAACGAGAACGGACAGATGTGTCCTTCAGGTTGTCACGGATAGGTACACGTGAGGGCGAAAAAAAATGCAGGAAAAAAAAAAGAAACGAGTGTCCCAAAGTAAAGCAGGGGAAAAGTTCTCTCTCGATCTAGGATCATACAGTCTGATACAATTGTGCCACTCCTTCATTCATCTCTTTGACGATGGCTAATACCCAATTTCAAAGCACACCGGTCTTAACCACAGATTCCAATGGCTTTCATCGGTTGTGGGGAAGAGCAGGGGAGGGGGGGGGGGGAAGTTGAATACCCCGTCCACTATTATCCCACATGTTCGAAGGATAATTGCCAGCCGCTAATACATCACGAGTGGGCTGAATTCAATAGATAAGTCGACGGATAACGAAATGCGTTCGCAATCATTAACCACTTGCCACATATACACAACAATCTGTGAATCGGGTTATCCATAAAATTAACATTAATCCTTGAAAATTCGATCGAAGAATTTGTCGAGCATCAAGAGATAAACGCATTCATGATATGTTGAAAAAAAAGTTGCATCATCTCATTTTGTTTACACTTAATATTTTATTCAACCCAAAGCAAAAAAAAATAAAAAATAATCTGTGGATTGAAATACGAATGTGAACCAAACCCAACGCCCAACGCGAAATAATCAAAAATGATGGATAATATGTTTGACGTTTATCTCGAACCACAACTGAAAAAAAAGATCATTCAAATGTTGAACACGTTTGCTCGAGGGCAACTGGAAAAAAAAAGAGAAGAAGAATGAAGGAGAAATAAAAACGTTTGGGAAAATGCGAAAGACTTATTTCTCACACAAAGTCTTGTCGTCACACAAAAATTGTTTTGACACCGGATTCGTCCGACAAATTGCGCAACGTCGTCGACACGTGGAGCCCCGAAAAAAAGAAAAGAAAGGAAGAAAAAGAAAAAAAAAACGAGTCTTTCGTTTGCGCGTGTCAAAACGGAATAAATAAG
Source organism: Diplazon laetatorius (assembly GCA_963662125.1). Lineage (NCBI taxonomy): Eukaryota > Metazoa > Arthropoda > Insecta > Hymenoptera > Ichneumonidae > Diplazon > Diplazon laetatorius. The sequence continues at coordinate 5,539,167 of OY759156.1, forward strand.
GTTTCGTGGTTTTCAACTGAAGAATAAAACGTCGATCGGATAAGAGACGCGAAGGTATATGACGAGCTCAAGACCTGCCCGACCTCCAAAACCTTTGACACTATAAGTCACTGCCAAAAAAAAAAAATTAAAGTCGGCTCTTTCGTGTTTCGGATCGTTTTTTTTTTTTTTTCAATGTTGCCTCGACGTTGTTGTTTAATTAATATTCGCGAGAAACTGCTGTGACGCCGACAACGGTTGTAACGCAGACTCAACGAAATGTTGCGAGCGACGGATCTCTTTCTCTCTCTCTCTCTCTCTCTCTCTCTCTCTCGCTCGGAGCGTCGAGAGAGCTCGGCTCGCAGCAGCTCGCCCAGTGGTACCGTCCAATTAGTAGAACGAGATACACTGGAGCAACTGACTAATTCTAATTGAGTGTGGAGTAATTCAAGATCTCCCTTGATGAAACTACGCGCCACGGGGTGAGCTTCGCAACTGTAATCGCATTTCCATCCGTCCTGGCTTGGTCTACGTTGTTTATATACATATACATGTGTATGTGTATATAAAGATATATATGTATATCTATCTACGTTTCTAAACATTTTAAATCTTCGACCGACCCTTTCAAAATAAACCATTGCCATCTGGAATCGTCAACTTTAAACTGTTTTTTTTTTCGGTCCTCCGTGAGAACAGTCTCAAATATTTTTTTTTTAATCGACGACGCAATAAAAAGAATCGTTAAAGACATCATATCATATTTATCACATAACACAATAACATATTCCGCATTCCAAATATCAATAAAATGGATATTGTGATATATTATATATCAACAATATAAATATTGTAACTAAAGTTCAGGCAAAATAGTTTCTTCGTTCTTTATTCATCATATATCATTTAGTATCTATAATATTCTTTCTTCTTGTCTTCTCTCTTCATTTATTATTTATTTTCCTTCACCCATCGGAAACTCGTCTCGTTATTCGACGATAATTTAAAAAAAAAGAAATGTTATTCACACTCGATTACGTGGAATTCGATCGCTTAGGTGGTCGCAAGATTTCGTTCGAGCAATATCGTAATTCACCGTAATCGATTATCATCGAGCGAATGCTCGTATAATAATCGTCGCATGACAGTGTGCTCATATACATATATATGTACGCGTACCTCGGAACTTCATTGCGTGATAAAATAATAACGGTTTGGTGCGCCGGGGGGACAATTTAGGTTTCGAGTTTCACGAAGTTTCCGTCGCCTCTGTTTCTTCACACACATTAACACACACACAAACACTCCCACCCACACACACAAACACACACATACACACACACAAGAGACGCAATGGGAGCTTGCTCGAGCGAACGTGAGAAAGAGACGGACGAATAATGGGTTCACGTGTTGTGCGCATGCGCGGGCTTGTGTATGTCTGTGTGTGTAGGGGGGAGGGTCGAAGAGATTATATCCGAGAGGTAAGAGGAAACCAAGGTGGCTTCTCCCGCTCAAACGGGAACACGATAAGCAAATAACGTCAACGTTTCTCGTTTTAACAGCTCCCAATGTACATGATACGAATGTTACGTTGCAACTACTATAGTTTTCTCTCCGTCTAGTTTCAGCTGTTTAGGTCGATGTCAAACGACGACGACGACGGCGGGATCGCAGGCGACACTGGATTGGCCTCGGTTGCTCGCTTTCATTGTCACACACGCTTGCCACTTGCCACTCGCTGTTCCGGAGCTAATGGTCGTAGTTGTAACGGCGCTTCTGCACACAGCTTACATGACATGACTCTCGTGAACGTGCCGCGCGGTTATTGCAAGATTTCCTCGTGCGTTCAAGCTCGCATTACCGCCCTTTGTGTCACGGCTTTGATCCCGTGTGGTAAACGATCCTCACCCCTTTCGACGCGGGGAAACGTCGAGATTCGCGGCAGAACCGTGACTTGACCGGTATGTGCGTGGCGACCGATGATCGGCCGGGGATATATAGGTAACCCGGGTGCTGGACCGTGGCTGGTTAACTCCTGATATCCGTTAACAATTAATGTCGTAAAGACAACCTTAGAAGACTTGTGGTGGAAGGTAAATTTAAATTATTGCGAATCTCTGTTATAGATTAATTTTTTTGTTCTTGTTTTTGTGACAAAATATCATTGAATTACATTGCTTTATATTTTTGAATATTTATACAATAGTGAGTATTAACATTTCATTTTTTTTTTAATTTTACTTACTGACTTTTCACAATTTTCATGATTTCATTTGTGTGATTCAAGACAAATGATGAATTTCCTCAAAAAGAGCAGAAATGCAACGATAAATGTATCAAGCAAGATAATTAGGTGTCTATTATTGAAGATCATGAAAACTTTCTATGCAATGCCTGAATAATTCGTGAAGGTCATGAAATGTTAGTTTCGATCAAAATAGACACCCTGTATTTGATGAAGTACAGTTGCCATCAGAGTCCCAGAATCGAGCCCATATACATCAACTTTTGATGATATCGTTAACATTATCCTAAACGTAAAGTTATGGCAACCGATAATGCACCACCCCAGTAAAAAAAATGATAATGGTCTAAAAAAATAATTATGGCATAATGCCGTATACAGTTTATATATAATTTTTTTACTTGGGCACGTCTGGCTCTAATCGATACTTTTCCAGTAATAAAATTAGCCACCAATATTTCTGTGGTGAATTATTGAATCGGCTGAGAAATCAATATTAAGAATTGATCGTCATCAATAATACCTCCGATGTGGAAGCAACAACTGGCTCAGCATGAGCAAGATTGATCGGGCCAATAATATTTCCGTCAATGGGCCAATATCAAATTGCCAATGCTGGACCAAAGTTATCATCCAGTCTTCCATGAGTATCCCCACGCTGAGCAGTTTCCAGCTTCGCATCTTGCAATTCCGACTCAGTTTATCTATGAATCGACGAATAAGAATGAAGTACACATCTCAATCATCATTATTCCCAATCTTAGACTCAAGTGACACTTCAACATTTTCCAATAATCGTATAATAACAGCTTCGACAAAACGGACGATTTCATTATCAATTGACTTTGAATTATCTTGTCAGACTTTTTTTTTGTCTTCTCTCTTCTTCATCGTCTCTTCGTGTTATCGATGATATTCTCGTTGCGTTCGTTTTATTCCTAATTGCAATTATGATGTTTTTTTTTTATTTCCCGACCCCTTTTGATTAATTCGAGCCACGAGTCGAGCTGCGCGGGATTGAGACTACGACGACGAAGCCGGAAATTACTCTTCGTCGGTATGTGTTATTCGAGCGTGATCCGAGTGAGGCTGAAATTGCACCCAGCGGTGTAACGGAAGCCACCCTTATTCCACTCTGGCACCTCTTAACGATCCCGCGGTCTTATTAATCGACCCCTCCCCCCCGCAACCCCCACTCGTAGGTACGACGTGAATTATATCGCAGTCATATCGCCACTTCGTTTTTCGTTAAAACCCCGGCGGGATAGTCGTTCGGCATCTTTCTCTTTGTCAGATACCGACGAAGATAGATAAAGCGAGAAAGAGTGAGAGAGAGAGACAGAGATAGGCAGGGAGAAGATCGGAAGTACTTTGCCACTGACAGTAGCGCACGCGCGAGCCAGAGTGGGTTATTTTTGGGGTATATTACATTCACGTGGAGGAGCCCAACATCTTCGCTCGACTTATCAATGGACCGCCTGGTGATTAACGATCGACTGCTGCTCGACATGGGGAGAATTAAGGAAAATAGACACTTAAAATAACGCTGTTTAAGAATTTCAGATTCAATTATTTTCGAATATTTTAGGATTTTTTTATGAAATTGTTTATGTACAGTTATAGCGTTTCTGTAAATTGTGACTGCATTCGAAAAATTAATAGTTCAATCCCAAGAAAACAAAATTATGTATCGATTTCATATGAGAGATACTACATATAGACTACATAAAATGTAGTCTGTTTATAGATTATGCATAGACTATATAGTTTATATATGATCTATGTATAGACTATACACATCTAGTTTTATATATAGCGAGCATGAATAATATTTTTTTTCATGCCTTTAAAAATTTATTCATTTTGAACTTGTGAATAATTTGGACAAACCAACCGCAAAATCGTAAGCTCATGCAGATTTGACATTCGCAAGAGTTATTGAAATTATTTCAAACTTACATGCATTCGATAAATGTAAAAATTTATCGAACGCATGTAATTTTGATTGTAGTTGCGAATTAATAAAACGATTCAAAACGAAAATTTTATTTCAATTTGATTTACAATATACACGATTGAACGTTTTTACAAAAATAACTAAGTGTTCGACACTGCCTTATTTGTATTTTCATTTTCATTTTTTTTTCTAATAAAAAAACTCACGAGAGTCAAGTATGCTACTTATGTTATTATCGTTATTCCTCTGACTGTAGCTTCAGTCTGTGAGGCCGGGTAACGAGAACAGATGAGAGAGCAGAGCCCCGGGGGCTCCTCCGTCTGCATAAAATGAGACACACACGTTTACAACCGTTTCCGATTGAATTTTTATTTTGCAAAGCAAACGAGGAAATTGAATAAAAGCGTAAGATTGAGCGAGAGAGATTCAACGTCGTCGGGGGTGTGCGAAGCAAGTGGAGACCCAGCTTTGATTCTGTTATCGAGGTTGAGGAAGGACGGAGGGGAGGGGGGGGGGGGAGTGGAGTTCGAGTAGGACGTCGTGGGCGAGGAGACATAACGAGGAGAAACGTTTCCCGTCGTCAGGTCGACGGTTGCATAATGCGACGTTTGCCCCGTTTGAGTCCTGTTGCAAAGTGACGTGAATACTGTACATCGCCCGGGACATGCAACAAAATGATGCGAAAAATGTTTAATGAGACACGAGTGTTTGTGCATCCGAAGCGAAATGGAAGCGAACGAGGAAAAATGAAAACTAGACGTACATCAAAAAGAGATCTTAATGAAATGTTGCCGTTTATGCTTAAAATTTTGTTGTCTTTTTTTTTCTCGTTTCGACGAAAACATTTTTTCACTATTTATTTATTGAACTGGAAAGCTTCACTATTATATTTAATACAATTTATGGAATCACTTACTTCAGCAGCTTATTTTGCAATATCGATTTTATTAAAATAGAAATTAAATTGTAACTCAAAGCTTGACTGCATTACTAAAAAAATCTATTGGAACATAAAAAATAATCCATAAGAAGTATTGAAGCATTTTTCCAGATTTTCCTGATTTTTAAAAATAATAATAATAATAATAATAGGAATAATAATAAATAAAGAAATTTTGACTATTATATCCATTGGAATTTATGGAATAACTCTTCAGCAGCTTATTTTGCAATATTGATTTTATTTAAAAAAAAAAAAAGTAAACTCAAAGCTTTCAATCGTCGTAAAACTTTTTTTTTTCATTCCAAACTCTTATGCGAATACGAAACTTTGTTGAAGAAAATATTTACAATTCTTCTGGATTGCCATTAACTTTGAACAGCGTACAATGTAACATTGTTTTCACGATTCCTCGACGTGTTTTCCCAAGCCCGGGAAGACTTATAAGAAACGAATCGAACGAGACGGGAATCCCCGACGGGAAACGATGAAGCGAGAAGCTCGCGTTGGAGCGACGGGAGTCGAGGGGGGCGCCACCACGTTCGTGAAGCCTCACAAATTAATCGAGAAACGAGAGCGGAGAGTCAACGTTGCCCGCGTGTTTGCTTTCGGAAAAACGATGACACCGGCGCGAGAGGGACGAAGAAGCGAAAGCGGGATAAAACTATACACGAGCCACGCGAACCAAACCAAACCCCCTTCGATATAAATTCAATTATTCGACCTCCCTCGAAACTTTGGACGAGCACGCGACTGAAAGAACATTATCACTCGAAGGCCACTCTTCCTCTTCAAGGGCGTCCCTTTTTCATCTGTCTCGCTCTTTCGATCTCTTCGTATATTTTTTTTAGGATTCTCATCGGGACTGGAAAAATTGGTTTAATCGTGAAAAACTACTGAATGTTAACTTGGGTCCAGTACAGTGAAATTGCATGACTTAAGAATTTTTAAACCATCAACCGGAAAAAAAACTGAAAAAACTAAAAAATCTGCCTCTTTTATGGAAAGAAACGAAAATTTTCGTAAAAATATCTCTCGATGATTCAAGAAATTGTAGCAAAATTATTTTTTCAACAGATTACTGAAAAGATCACTGAAAAAAGTGTTGGAACGTAAAACAAAACCCTTCAGAAGTATTCCAGCTTTTTTCCCCGATTTCCATAATAGACTTTCTTTTTACATATTCGAAAAAAAAATTATAAATAAATTTCTAAAAATCGATAGAACTTTTTGGGACCAGTGTACAAACGGTGAAACAAACCTCGCTGCAAATCTGTTAGGAGCACGTCAAAAATTACAAAATCTTTCGAATTAATAAATTCGTACGATAAAAAAACACAAAACCTCGATCATAATTGATTCGGAATGCACGTTAATCGTGTAAAGCGCATTGAAAAGTAACGCCTCCGCCCCGGTGCCGGTCAGATTCACACGCTTTCCCCGTTTTCCACCGTGCGATTCGTAGGTACGTTCCGTCGAAGGTGGCGTTCCAATCGGCCAAACGACGGACAATTAACTTTCCAACTTTCGCCGATTATTTTGCAGCCGCGTGCGCGCGTGTTGTTTCTTCGAGCTGCGATTAGCAATCCCCCATGGAACATCCGACGCGTTTGTCTGTGAAACCGATATGAAGAATGCGGGACGGGAAAAGAAAGGAGGAACAAAAAAAAAACAAAAAAAAAATAAACTTTTCAATTCCGTCGAAAGTTCGCGCAGTCGCAGTGACGGTGGCGCCTGACTGCGGTGACCGGACGAAACCCCGATGCTGCAGCAGCCGGGTAAATAAATGCAAGGAACCGCCATTGTAAACACAGCCACGTGGATCTCACTAATTCCGTCGCATCGAGATAAAACTCAAGATGGAAACACTCGAGATTACTTTTTTTTTTGCTTTCTATTTTCTGTTTTTTTTTATCTCCCCCTTTGTTTACGATTCAACGGTGTTATAACTGTACCAATAATTACATCGTGAACCCGTCGTCGTGATAGTCCGAGCGCGACTGTTTAACACCCGTGAATTCAAACGAGGGCTGCACCGACGACAGGGAACAAGGAACAAGAATAGTTTCTTCAAAACATAACCTTACACACAGACACCGACATCTGGCTGTCTTTCATCAAACGACCGAAGAAAAATATCAACGGGCTTGAAGATTTGTGAAAGAGAGAAAGATAGAAAGATGAAAAGCGAGAGAGAGAGAGAGAGAGAGAGAGAAAGAGATATATATTATACAAACATGACCTCGCGAAGGGTCTTTCCAAGTTATTTTCAAGCTCACACTCGATGAAACAACAAACAAGGATCGTCCCACGATTGAGTCTTCTAAAAGTGTTCGAACAATAACAAAATAAAGCTCTTCCAATATCAACAAAAAAATATGGTCATCTAGAAAAAAATAAAATGAAACAAATATAGTTGCCTATAAATTGAACGCATCTTTCCCAGAATAATTGTAATACGTCGAATTCCCGTTGATTGACGTTCGAGTGTACACTCATCGTTCACGATAATTTCACGAAATTAAATTCCCCCGTGATTGAAATCAATCTCGTGAGACTTCCGGTTTTCTTCTTCTCCTTCTTCCGAGAATCGTCCGGCAATTATTCAGCAACGAGGGCGGAAATGAACGTGAATAAGAGACGTTGCAGAAGACCCTCGTACATCAGAACTCATAACGTGTATGACATTTTGTGTTAATATGACTCGAGGAAATGACAATCAATGGTGATCCATCAAAATCACTTCTCCAGAGAGACAGACGCACGTGACCCATCGTCGTATATACTTCGACGTACAATTTCATATACGACCGTCTTTCCTACGTGTCCCCCATTGTGCTTGCGAATAAAAATAGTATGACATGAAAAAAATAGATATATATTGAAAAAAAAGTCTATCAAATTGGTTCTGGGTGCGATTCCGTCACGTTCGTACGTCGCTATACTTTCTCCCTCGTCTTCCCCCCCCCCCAAGCGTAAAACGTCCCCTCCACCGCCCAACCCCTCCCCCACACGTGTCTCGAAACGAAGAAGAAGCACTATTTAATTGACGAGAAACGAACGTGCGTCGTCATCACACTCGGAAAATTCAAACCCCCCCAAGCTCCCCGAATTTTTCCCAATCTCGCCGTTCCCCCAAAAAAAAGAAAGGCTCGAACAAAGCTTCGATGGAGCCTCAAAAAAAGAAAAGAAAAAGAAAAAAAGCGAAGGGACTTGATGAACACGTTGGAGTTCGTAGATGATACGTACAGGAATACGTACATGTGCTTTCAACAACTGACACGACTGCGAAAAACTCACATGCAGATAATGGAGATAGGGCAGAGTGAGATAGAAAGAGAGTGAGTGTCAGTAAAAAAAAAAAAAGAAGCGAAAAGAATCGTCAGAGAGTCTACTATCTCTGCCCAGGAAAGTTTTTTTTTCCCCGATAGTTCCTTTATGCCCTATGCACGAGTTTTCCACACCGCGGACGCTCGGAAAAGACCGGAAAACGTCGGATAATGGCGAACCGTGACGACGACGTAGACATAGATATACATATACATATATATGCGGTAGCATGGAAACAGGATGGCGCGAAATTGCAGTCGGTCGGGTAAAACCCCCGTGGGGCATTCGTGTAGACCGATGTGAATTCAAAACCGATAATTATAACGTCGTTTTCCACCGTGTGTTCCGACACACGCGTCTACCGGAAGTCGACCCGAAGAACCAGAGATAGATGGCGAGAAATTGTTGAAGGAACGGATGAGGGTCTGTAGGTGGCGGATATGTAGCTCTAAGTGTGCGAGTATACGTTGCATATATATATGTATATATCTGTCTGTGTGTATGTGTGTTTGTGAGTGTAAAAGCCGGTGTGTGACGATAGTACGCAGAGTGCATAAACGTATAAATTCCAGTCTCGCGGGTTTCAGCTATACACGATACGACGGTTCAAGGGGGGTGATCCATCAAAATCAACCCGGTTCGCCGCAACCCCCACGGACCTTTCCAAGATGGCGGAATATAGCATCAACATCGTGACCCGGCATATATCACCGAAGACAACATATACACGTATATACATATATATAGAATATAGAATATATATAATATAGTATGTATGTATTATATTATACGTATAACTGTTGGTACAAGCGGCATCTACGACACAGTGGGGGGACGCCGAATTAAGGTCTATTCATAAGAAAGTATGAGCAGCCGCACCTGAATTACGGTGCCATTCAGCCAAATGACTGGCGAGATGCCTTTCGCCTTCCAACTACGCCTATTAATTATAATAACTCACTGGCTCACCCCAACCTCTCAATTATCGTACGACACGGGTACGTCGTCGACGCTTCCGTGTGTGTGTGTGTGTGTTTCTCAATGTGCTTTGTCGGGCGGTGAAGAATTAAAGAAATAATAAAAAATAATAATAAGCAATAACTAAATAGAATTAATTGAATTATCTTTTTTCGGGGGAATCTCAAGCATTATGTGGCTTTTTTTGTTACTTGCGATACGGTGCCGTGGATTCGTTGGTGGAAGTATTTTTTTTTATCAATTTACCTGAAACAGAAAGAAGAAAAAATTCGTGAGAACAGTTTAACGAAAAGTAATCAATTTTATTGGGTTTGCCTTTTTTTTCTTTTTTTTCTATTTGCTCGGTTAAATTTAGCGCGGAAATCGTGAATTACCGTGACACGCTTTGTGAAAGTCACGATCGAAATCGGATTTGGTTGATTGGGTCGGGATCAATGTTATTGGAACGTATCGATTGTGAGTGGATCGTTCGGCATCAGATGCTATTGAGACGAGAGACTTTAATCGTCGGTCTTCGACGATGCGCACGATTCGAGCGTCGAAAATATCGTCGGGACGAGCGTAAATATATATTTATTTATAGATCTCGAAAGTTTTTTTGTTTTTTTTCTGCGATCGCAAATTCCGGATTTTGCTGTTTAAATAAAATTCGTAAGTAATAAAAATAGAAAATAAAAATAAAATAATAATATAATTCGTATTTCGAACAGTTTGTAAATTAAAAGAAATATATATGACCACAATACATAGAGGCTGTCTAATTAATAATTACCAAAAATTATATTTTTATATTCGACAAAACTTGACGAATCGCTTTTGCAGATGCCACGAGATGCAGATCAAGAATCAAGAATTTTTCTAGCATAACGAATTTCTCGACAAATTCATTTAAATCAATTTATTTTCAATTAATTTATTTAAATCAATTAAATCAATTCATTCACCTTAATTAAAATTAATATTAACTTTATTTCATCAGATACAAATTATTAATCAATGACATTAAATATCTAAACGCAATTTGCATACACGACATTGCAATAAAATGACAAATAATCGACAACAACACGAATACAATGCAAAAAAGTCATTAAACACGAATACGAAAGTTTCGACGTTCGTTAACAAAATTGTTATGCCATTTATTCGCTCGTTTATTAAAATTTTTCGTTTATTCATCGGTTCGTTGGTCCCGAGACTCGTTTTCGATGATTTCGAACGATCCGGAAATTGCGTAATCACGGATCAACGAAACTCGTGGCCACTGACCGATAATTATTAATCGCCTTTATCCGCGAAACCCGACAATCGAACGTGCAATTTGCACACCATCGATGCACGAGCCGATGAAGAGAGGCGGAGGAGGAGGAGGATGAGGAGGAGGCCGCAATAGTGTTCCGCAACGTCGCACGAGGGGGGAAAACGAAAATTCAACTTCAACGCTCGCGCAACCCGCGTCGACTCATTGGAATATACGGGCAACGGTTTATTTTACGCGTTGCCGGACACACAAGTACAGTGGAAAATTTGTAAATGAGAAAGTTTTCCACGAGCGTGTGTACGAACGATGATAAATTCATCGGTTAGGGTAATTAATGCCCGAGGCTTGTCTGCTCCCGAGTTTACCCGATGTACATATTCGCTTTCCATTGCCACGTCGAACTCTGTACAGAGAACCCACGGAAAATCAATCCCATCAAAGGCTTTTAATTATGCATTATGAAAGTATTAATGTTATTATTATTATTTTTATTATTATTATTTTTATTATTATTATTTTTATTATTATATTCATTCTTTTTCGTTTGAAAATTTCGAAGACTTTAAATCATGTATCATCTGTTTTTTGTAACCGTTTTTAACAATTCTTATTCGTTTGTATTTGAGAATATATTATTGTATCACGGTTCATTCGAAATTATCAATATCATCATTATTATTGTTATTTCAAATATTTGAGATATCGGAATCTCGATTCGAATTAAAATTCTATAAGATTGAAAAATAGTTTTACAACCCTGATGAGAAATTTTATGGAAGTTTTATAAAAATGTATTCCAAATAATCACGAAATTCGTGTTTTAGAAAACCGAAAAAAAAAAAAATCATTAATACAATTAATATTTTGGCAACATAAAGTCAACGTTATTTTTCATTGATAATTTTCGGTCAAACATTTTTTGTTTTCAACATGATCAATGGGGACACCTTGTATAATTAATTTCTCTTAGTACTTCAACGTACGTGCATATAGTTTATTCAATGTTTGACGCTATGACGAATGAATCTCGTTCTTTTTCGCTCGACCGTGAATCTCCCAAATATTTATCGTTAGAACCCGGTATGTTCCGCGAATCCCGAATGAATAAATATTAGCACAGCGCGCGGTTGTATCTGTCTCTCTGTGGATACCTCTGCATGCCGAATGCTATCACATTTCATCGGTATATATGCAATACGTACCGAATAACGTTCATACGCTGCATATATATATGTATATATATATATATATATTTATATGTGGTATACGTAGTATATGAACGGTTCCACTGCCACGTAGTACATTTATTTTTTATTCACGGAAAATATGATATTGCGAAAAAAAAATATTAAAAAACGTAACAAACTGTCCGACTGGTTTGCATGTTTTTTTTTCGAAAAACAAAAAAACCTTCACGTCAATTAATCAACGGGCGAACCATTGCTGTTTTTTTTTTTTTGCACATCCTCCTAATTCTTTCTCGTTTCCCGTCGCTCGCAGTGAAATTCTGAATATGCCAGAGCCATCGATTAATAATATCAGTTGCAGAATATAATAGTTACGTTTTTTTTTATTTTTTTTTTCATTGAATATAATTCTATCTAACGAACGTTACTGTGGAAATAACGTCCAGGAGATATTGAGATTTAAATATATAACAAATTGTGTGCCTGTGACTCTGGGTTTTATCAGAATATCTCAAACTCACGAATCAGGCGTGCTTTAAATTTTTTTTTTTAGTTTTAAATTTTTCTTTCTTTTTTTTTCATTCTTGCTAATTTTTTTCTTCCCACGATTGAAATTTCGTCTTTCTTTCTTACACGGTATGACTAACCATACCTTTAGTCATCCATTGGAATTTTATCGTTCGTTTCATTTTTTTTTTTTTTTCAAAACCAAACCTCCACTTTATTATGTTCAAATTGTTATAACATGCAGTTTCAGATTATTGCGAAAAATTTAAACATTTCACCCGTTATACGGTTACACCACCGGTCGCGGAAGTTCCGTGGAATTTAAGTTCGCGTGACCGTAAACTATTCGCCTACGTGTGCAATAATCGCACGAGAGGGGTAATGCGCGCGCGCAACTTCAGTTATTACAATAATATATGGAATCCATTATTTTATTATGTTTCGAAAATTTCAATGAAAATATTCCGCACTACTGAAATAAGCTTGGCAAAGCAAGCACACAACACGTCTCGACTCCTTTCCCGTGTTCAACCACAATCTTCAATATCACGAAAACCAATCTCCCGACTCACGTTGAATAACGTATTTCACGAGTGCGCATGAGCAACCGTGCGAAATTTTCTTTCAATCGCGAAAAACCCGTCGAAGTAATTACGCTGAAATCACATTAAAAAAAGCAAAACAAAACAAATAAACAAAAAAAAATAAACCTCTACAAAATCACGATTGTTCATTGAAATATTAAATCCCAAGCAAAAAAAAAAAAAAAAAAAAAAAAAATAATCGCTAACATCAAGAAAATCGTTCGAAGAAACGTGAAAACAAATTGGTTTGCGATAAAACGGCGAAACAAAAGAAATAAATAAATAAATAAATAAATAAAAAGCACTCGATAATAATTGACCATGCGAACATGATTTCTCATCGGCTCGACGAGAATCCGGAACAGGGACGAACCCCGAAGAGATGGAAAAGGTTGTCGAAGGTGAGGTTCGAGAGAACGAGGAAGCAAAAGCAGTTAACGAGCTTCACGCTCGAACGAATTCTGAGTCTCTCGGTCGGACCGAGAGAGAGAGAGATTCTAAGAGAGAGAGAGAGAGAGAGGGAGGGAGAGAGTCGAAGATCGAATTCTTTCGGGTTCCAATCACCGGGTGGCGAATACTCCCCTCGTTCGGGCTTTGTGCGATTGAGGAAGAACGTGCGTCACGTATTGGCCAACGAAACCTCGAAAAGCCAATCGGTATAAATGGCGAACACAAACGTGAACACACACATGCACACACACGAGTACAAAGTGAGGGTTCGACACGTTGATGTACTTTTGTTGAAGAGCAAGAGAGAAGTCGAAACAGATAACCAGGGCTGGATTTTTACGGATAACGTGCATCACAATATATATATATATACATATGTACTTGGCAGATCTTCACGAAAGTCCACATCGGACCAGCGACCCCATCGAATTCTACACAAGACGGTCCGGAGACCTTCCGTCTTCGCTATCACACGAGGAAGTTAAAAAAAAAAAAAAAAAAAAAAAAAAAAAAAACCCCTGAAACGGGCGAGTACAATGAGAGACGTTTGGATGTTAGTTCTCCACGCTCGCTCTTCTAATCCAGTTGTGCAGTGCGAAAACGAAGCTAACGGAAGTAGCACGAGAGATCGCAATTTCTGCGGTGGGGAGACACGCCTGACCTCCCAGTGGATTAACGACCCCGCCAACAAAATCTACGACCAAAGACTCGAGCCTACGTGCTTTCCGATGAACTAAAATAACTGTTTCGTTCGTGAACACAATCGTACCATTGTCGTTGTTGAATATTATTTTGTTTTTATTTTTATTCGTTTTTTTATATTTTTATTAAAATATTTCGGGGATGGAAATATTTGTTTTTTTTTTTCTTACTGGAGCTTTGGCAATTACGACTAAATTCATAATAAATTATCACGAAACAATGGACTCCTTTATATTTCTACGATGATTATCAATAATCCTCAATGAAATATCATCCAAAAATGCATTCTTATATTCAACAAACTATCACAATTTAATCACTAAAGTATTTTCAATACATTCTCATACAATGAATGAACTCGTCAACGACTGAAAATTGCACTTTTTAGTACATTTTCGAAGGACTTTGGTTATTGAAAAAAAAAATAAGGATTGGTTTGGTAATTTGAGAAGAAAAGGAAAATTACAACGGTATAATTGACAATGACAAATAATAAATCGTAAATTAATGAGCGTTGAGAGGAAGTCGACGAGGCCTCGTCAAGAAGGAAAAGCGGGGCGAATTAAACGACGTCTCATTCCGATCCTTGAAAACTCAACCAAGGTTGTACAAATACTCGAGAGAAAGAGAGAGACGGAGAAAGTTAAAGATCATGAGAAAATTTTCCCCGAGGCCGGTTGGGTCAACAAGAGGATCGTAAAAGGTCGGGAGGTTTAACGAGTGGGCGAGGAAGGGTCTTTTCAGAAATAATGCTCGCTCATCCACTTGCACCAATTCTCAAGGTCCTTTCAAAACCAGGTGTCCCATCTAATCGAGAGTCAAAAATCAAACACCTCATACTCGCTCTCTTCTTTCTCACTTCAACGTCAAACCCCAGATTAAAAATTCAACTTCACTTCCATTTTTCCGAGTGAAAAACCAATTTCAAAAAATACAATAAAATTTCCCGAATAAATATTTTTCAACGACGAATTCCATTAAACTCTATAAGTGTATCGCTGTTTTTCGCACCACTTGATCACCAAGGCTTTGAAAAAAAAATAGAAAATGTAATCCTAAAAATCTAGAAAAATTCATTAACGAGCCTCAAGGTTTTGACTTGAATACGATGAAATTTTGAAAAACGAATTTCCCGAAACTTATGCATTATAAAAATAACAATAAACAAATAAACTTCTGGAAAATGCGAGAACTATGAATGAAACTTTGGCCTGGGTCGAATCGACCCCACGATGCACTGATCGGATTAAATTTAAAAAAAATCTAAATATATTTTTAAAAACCGCCAAACGTAAGTCACGTGATTTGAATAACCATGATGGGCCACCAGCAGGGTCAAGACGAATGATTCGAAGAGCATGGTAATTTTTTTTTTCTCGTTCATTCGGACATCGTCTTTCGAAGCTCGCCCGCGGTCGAATAAAAGTTTTTACGTCGGTGAATGAAGCGATGAAGGAAGATTGAGGTTTGCGGTGACGTTGGCGAGACGAGAAGTCGAACAAGTGGTGGGGGCCCTTTGTCCGTGTTGGGTGCACAGGTGCAAGTCGGTGCGGTTGGGAGAGGTTAGCGAGCAC
Source organism: Diplazon laetatorius (assembly GCA_963662125.1). Lineage (NCBI taxonomy): Eukaryota > Metazoa > Arthropoda > Insecta > Hymenoptera > Ichneumonidae > Diplazon > Diplazon laetatorius. The sequence goes on from OY759156.1 coordinate 5,554,861, forward strand.
GCCGCCAGAGCCCTCCTCGAAGAAAGAAGTCCAGGCCCTTGCGCGAAGCGAAGGACTCGTACGAGTAGAACTCGAGTAGTCCGGTCTCGACGAAACAGGTTTTCGCAAAACTTTTGCAGAGCCTCCACGTCTTCTTCATCCTTTCCTTTCCCTTCTTCTACTTCTTCTACACACACACACCAACAAATGGCCATTCCGTTCATCTCGCTTTCATCTCAAACTCTCACTTTCCACCGTGGCCTTCAAAATACGCACACGATTCATCTCATTTGTTCCCCTCTCACGTTTCTCATTCAAAATAAATGAATATTCAAATAATAATCCAATCGATGTCTTCAATTAATTTTTTTTATCTATTTTTAAATCACAAATTAATATCCTGCTCCATGTGAAAGGTTGATCAACTTCGAATCTTCTCGAAGGAAAAAAATTCTTATCATTTTTATCATTTACAGTTATTCCACGAATTTTATTTTTTCTTCGAAAATTTTTTTTTTCTCTTTCTTACTTTTTTTGCATATTTTTCTGGATTGCCGTTATTGAGTCACGACGGGGGGGCGAGGAGAATAAATATCGAGGGTCATATAGCGAGAGACGTGTTCCGCCTGTAATTCTTCGCATTTTTTCGTTGGCTCTTTACCCCCACCGTCGCCCATCAGCGTCCTCGTCGTCGCCCTCCCCCCTTACCCCTCTGCTCGACAACATTCTCCGCATGTTAATTCGTACGACGCGTGGGGGCGATGAAAGAAATGTTCGGAGCGACAGGACACGGTTTGCGATGAAATTCGTGAGATTTCAAACTGCCGATAACGAAAGAGACTGAATAAAGAAGAAGTTTTCAAAAAGACGAAGAAGAAGAAAAAAAAAGAAAAAATAATCAAAAGTGTCGCACGAAGAGATAATCGGAAACTAGGATATTCCATCTGGATTCTCAATCTTAAAGCTCCGACCCTCCCCGGATTCGCGTCTTTAATTCGCCATTATCCCCTTCCTCTCCTCCCGACACAATCTTCACTCGGATTTTCCGGCTAAGCTTCTGTTCTCCTTTATCTTACGTAACAAAAAAAATAAAAAAAATAAAAAGAGAAAGAGTGAGAGAGATGGCTAGAACTGCGTTTCTCTTCGGAAAATTCATTCCATGCAAATTCACGAATCGCCAGCGTTTTATCCTCCATTTTCTTATTTCCTGCCTCTCTCTCTCTCTCTTTATCTATCTCGAGCTCATTCGCAAGAACCCCGAGAGAGAAAATTACGAAACGACCCCCATAGACAACGTTGAGAAAAAGGAAATAAATAAAGCAAAAAAAAATTAAAAAAAAAAAAAAAAAGAGTTCGAGTTCGGATAATGGAAAAAGGATTTTTCGATGCCCCGAAGACGCGCGCGAGCCAAACAGATCGACCAAGAGAGATCACGGACCGAACTAAATAATTCCGAAACGCCGAAGCATCTCGAAAGACCTTTTTCACGAGCCATAGCCTCTCGATCTCGTCTACCGCGCGTCGCTTCTGGATGCTGCGCCTCTGTCTTTTCACAGCGGACAAGCTGCTGCTGCTGCTGCTGCCGTTTCTGCGCTCGAGAGTCACTCGGATGCACAGCAGACACGCTCGACGAGAGTGAATATATAGAACAACGTTGAAGATGGTGAATCGAGAGAGAGAGAGAGAGAGAGAGCACAGAGAGAAGACATCACCCGAAGAAGACTCGCTCGTCGAGGCTTCGAGATAGGCCAAAGCGCGGGTTGTTATTTCAGTTATTCAAGTGGCTACCGGGGGCCCTTCTGATCTGATCCATGGGTGGGCGGATGCGCTGCGGGTTTAATTCACGTCGTCTCACCACCACAAGCAATATGTTCCGTTCATCTACTTAATCTCACTACGCACGGTTCAGGGCACAACCGTGACGTCATTGCCATCAAATGTTCGCGGCTTTAAACATTCTCAATGACCTCCGCCCCCCACCCCCCACCCCCCCTCGCCTTATCCTCGACGCGGGTTCTTCACCGCCGACGCGTTACGTTCCGGTTCTTCATTTATTCAAGACGTAAATCGTTCCCCAGGAACATTTCGCACCACATGCGAAATGCTTGATGATCGGTTTGGTTTTTAGGGTAAAGCGGAAACTTTGATTTCGGCACAATGCATCTCATTGATCCATCCAGAGAGTGGCACAGGCTTGAAAAAAATCCAAGCATTTTGCGCTTGTTGATAACTTGAAATATTCATATGAGACTTGAAGAGGGAGCAAAATGAGGTACTCGAAAAGGGAAAAAAAAATTATTTCGTGTATCGTGTGGGGTGTCGTTCGATAGGGCTTGTTATGTGGGATACGAAAATATTTTTTTCATAATTTTGAAAATCGTGTTTGAAAAGATATTCTGAAAAATGTGAAAATAATAGCGAATTCCCCCCCTCCACCCCTCGCCGTATTTCCGAAACTACCGATCCTAAGATTGAAAAAAAAATCAGGAAATATATAACACGTCGTACTTTACCGGAAAGCAATATAATGAAAAATATATGGATTTTTGAAGATCAATTTTACCAACTTATTTTTTTTATTCGACTGCAAACAGAAGAGTGGCACGAGAAAGAGTGAGCTAGCAGATAGATCCCACCGCGAGTAATAATTCAAATTAACATTTTAATTATTACTTATTATTATTTTTATTCAATAAAAATCGACAAACAAGTCGAATGACTTTCGGTCGATTTACTTCACTTCGTCACGACTAACTCTTTTTTTCTTTCTTGCATGTCAAAATGTGAATTCATTTAAATGTTGCGAATTAACACGGACGAACTTTAACGTGTCTAGACTCAACAATTACTCAGCGTCACGGAGTGTAATCTCGACTCGAGTTTTGCACCGTGCAACCCGAGCGGAAGAGTGAGAGAGTGAGCGAGTGAGAGGAGGGGGGTAAATGCGGGTCAGGTGGAGGGGGCAATACCAAGCCTGAGAACCATTCGGAGTGAGGCAAGAGGCTACAAACCGTGGACTTAATATTTACCCGCGTTTTCACGCCTACCCAGCGGAGCAACAATGCATCTACGTGCATGGCCCAGCTCTGCTTGCTACATACATATATATATATATATATATATATATATATATATATATACAAACACACCCACACATATAAGTATGCAAGGTGCAACCATGCTGGGCTCATGTATATACCACATTACATATATACAATGGCGAATGTTAGAGGAAAGCCAGTGCCTCGTATAATCTACTCAACGCGTTAGCGTAAATACCAAGAACACGAGTCGGGTAATTTTATATCGTCCACTTTGCTTATTGTTTTTTATTTGTTCATTTTTATTTTTTTTTCAACTTTATTTATTTTATTTCCGTTTCATGCAACACGCCTACGCGCTCATTGATCGACGGATTGAGTGTACGATATCGCCGCGGTGGGCACGCGGTGTTTAGCGACGATAAGAAGTCCCGGGATTTCGATAAGATAATAATGGGGTAACGGGTTGCAACGGTTATATGTGCGCGTTCTCGTTGCTGCGAACAGTCAGCGAGACTCGTGAGGTGTCGAAATGGGTTGGAATATGAGATTATCGTTTTTTTTGTTTCGATGTATATACTCGCGTGTGTGACGTGCACGTACATATATATGTGCCTGTAATTATCGACCGTGTTCCGATAGTTCTTCCGGTGGTTTTAATTTTTTTTTTATTTTCCCAATTTTCGACTCGATATCGACGTACCAGAAGAGTGTTGTTGAAAATTATCGACAGAATTGGCAAATATTGTGATTGGTAATATTGTCAAACTTGAGGAAAAACATTATTTAATTCATAAATAAAAATATTGTAGCTAAAAGAACGACAAAGCCATAGAAAATCATGTTTCCACGAGGCCTTGTTTCGTCTTCCAGCAAATTTTTTAAAAAGTTTGAATCAAAGTCTCGCTCTGGAATTACAAGACTACAGAGTGATCAATAATTTTGTTATTTCTTCCTCTGATCGAAGTTTCAAGATTTTTAAACGTCTTACTGTGAATTTCCATGCGTACGTAAAATCCATTTTCACAGTAACAATCGAAACAAACGAAAATTCATAACCTCACATTTTCAATTTCACCCAAAACCAAAATTGTAAAATAAAAAATGTACAGTTCAATAGATTCTGAAAACTATGATTTACGGTTCGTTCCCGCGTCGGCCAAAACTCGACCAAACCAAACAAAAAAAAAAAACCACGCGGAACTACAAACAAAACGAAACCAAAAAAATACACAAATACACCGCATTCGTCAAACATTTGAACAACGATAGCCTCGAAACAGTGCCGCCCATTTATCAAACGTTGTTTCTCGGCGCGGCTCGGCCCGGGCAATGAAAAAAAAAGAAAAACAAAATTGAAAAAAAAAGAAAGAAAAGGAAATAAAAAAAAACCATAGTCGTAACGAGGTACGATAGGGAAACATAACCTCAACCTGGCGGAACCCAAAAGCCGCGGGTATACCGGGTCCCCGGGGCACAAAAAGAGGAAACGAAGCCGAGGGGCAACGTCGTCACGGACCGTTGACAATTTCTCCATCCGGCGTTTTACAACCCTTCCTCCCGTTTACGGCTGTTTGTTTTTTTTTTGCCTCTATTTCTTTCTTTCTTTCTTTCTTCTTATTCTTCTTTTTTCTCTCTCGCACGCGGCGGTTTTACGTTCGTCGTTTAGTTTCATTCACCAATCGATAAACAACGAAGGGAAACGGAAAACCCAGCAACCACATATATGTATGAATACATATATATCTGTATACACGTATAAATATATATTTTTACCCACGCCTATTTTCTTTCCTGAACGAAAATTAATGACGTTCGGTGGTAAATCGTCATGCACCGCAGTTTTGAACAAGAGAACCCACAAAGCGACAGAGAGAGAGGAATAAAGATTGAAAAAGAGCAAGAGAGAGAGAGAGAGAGAGAAAGAGAGAGAGTATGGCATTATCCACCAACGTCGACCATTGAAAACAGCTTATAAATCGTAGACCTCGATTTTCTTGTCGTTGCTCGGCCCAACGCTTCACAACCACACCGCGTCGTCCGAGACGAAGCCAGAGAATAAAAAGAAAAATAAATAAAAAATAAAAAAATAAATAAAAAGAAAAAAAAATTGGCTCACGAGTGCGATGCATGTATATAGAACGGTTACGAGTGAATGAGAAAGACGAAGAAGACGAAGAAATATAATAAAAATAAGACTGGTCACGATCCATTAAGCGGCGCCAGTCCAAGCTGTAGTTTAAACCAACCCGAACCAGCTTCGCTTTCTCTCTCTCTCTCTTTCTCCTTCTTTCGAGTACTCACACCCGCGCATGAACACATTTTAAACGCATAACGTGTACACTCACAAGTTCGTCCACCGAGCCCCGCAATATCCACCCTAATTACCCGCTTTCCACAGGCCCCAATTACCCCACAAATTATTCTACGCTAACCTCCCCCTCCCCCCTCCCTCCCCGCCCGGCAACATTCTCCCAACCCGCCCCCGCTTTCGTATTATTTACGATCAATTTTCCATTCTCACGTTCCACGATAATGCACCGAGGTACTCGCTGCTGCAGCAACGTTGTCGTCGGGCTTCACGAAGACTATGGGGTCCCATGACCCAGACACTCGGCCCTTGGCCCCAACGTGTTATACTTGTGCGAACCCCGTCGAAAAACACCTGGGAATAATGAAATTGGAAGAAGGAAGGAAGAAAAAACGAATTTTAAAAAGAATATTGAAAAAAAAAATGAACGTAATTTGGAAAAATGAAGAAAATGAGGAAGGAAAAAAACTTCTGCATGTTCTCAATCTATTTTGTGTTTCTCCGTGACAAACTGAAAAAAAACAACGAAGAATGAGATACGAATTATAATAAAATAAATGTTGAATTAATTTTTGTTCGATATAAACATTTTTGAAAAAGTTTGTTACAACAATGTTTTAAAAATGTATGCATCCATGTTTTCGCCGAGACTTTTAACGGATGTGTGTTTTAATTATGAAAAACAAAGATTCGTTTCTTTGGCATTGATTGATTGATTGATTGATTTTTTTTTTTTTTGGAAAATATGAATTTTGAAATTTTGACGATTTTTTCGTCGGACCTTGGGCAAAGCACGGGTGACCCATTTTTATTACGGACTGAGGATCAACAATAGTTGTTGATCGTCACTGATAACAGTTCCAATTTGAAAGCGACGAATATCAATTGTCCTTACTGGATCCAAGTGTTCCAATCCGATAGTTTTTCCTGACTGGCCAATATCGAATATCCGGCCAGTTTTGCGATTCTACACGGTTAGGATCCGGACTGGTAACGTTATCCCGGAGATCAACGACACGAGGAACAGAGAGAGAGAGAGAGAGAAAGAGAGAGAGAGGGAAAAAAGAGAGAGACGACCCCAAAGCGAAGGGTCGAAGAGACAGCATCAGGCAACGCAGGACAGACAGAGAATAAATGGTGCTGTGGAATGTCAGCTTGACAATGCACGACGGAAGGTTATGAAAAAAAAAAAAAAATAAGAAAAAGAAAAAAAAGGAACGGGGAAGATGATGAAGCGAGGAAAGAGGATGAATACGAATGCGAAGAGAGTTCGGGGATGGGCGAGGGGCGGGGGAGGGAGGGGGGGGGGGGGCAGTCGGGAAGAACAAGTTGAACATCGACCTCGAAGGGAGCTTTTGACACCGACCTACGAAGAAAAAGGTCGATGCCGAAGACTCGACGGAATATTTTCTTCCGCCCCCATTTCTCATCCACTTCTTACATTCTTCTTCTTTCTTATTCTTTCTTTCCTCTCTCATCGTTTATGCTTTCACGTTTCTTCATAAACGCACTTCTGGTCCTCGTCGAAACTTCGATTTTTTAAATATTTTTTTTCTTTTTCTTTTCTCAGCGTCCGTCCGACTATCTGTCTGTCTTTCTTTCTCTCTCTTTCATTTTCTCTCTCGATCTTGGCAGAGTCGCACCGCACGTACGAATCTTTTGTACCGAAAAGATTTCTTTTTTCTTTCCTTTTCTTCATAACGCGAGTCAACGTACGAACGAAAAAGCGATAGCAGCGACGAGTCAGCACTTGGACTACCGTGGGACAATAACCGACGGTGTCCTCGTTGACGTCTTCTTCGGCTTTCATCATTCTATACATCATATCTCACTCTCTCCATGTTCTCGAGGTTTATGTTTTCATATATATATTAATATATATATATACATTTTTCGTCTCCGGTAACTAGCGTCATACGTGGTCCTGACTGTACCGACGATTACGTCTTTTTGTGTCCATCGAGTATTCCGTTTTACTGTGTTGCACGTCTTTCACGGTTTATTCAGCGACGAAGACGTAAAACCACACATTGTGGAAAATACGCGACCTCGAAGACTTTGAAGTCTAACCCGAAAAAAAAAATTCCATTCGACGACGTAAGACGTCAAAGTTCGTGCATCGACATCGACAACGACGTACACAACAAGAAAACTTTTATATAGAAAAATTGTCTCGAACATCAGTGACAAATAAAAATGTGACAAAATGTTATTTGGTTTGAAAAAAAAAAAACTCTTTTTTTAAAATGTTTTAAAGAAGAAAAAAAACAAAGTCCTAGTTGGGATAAATTGCTTCCCTAAAATTTCAGACAAATCACAAAGCTTCGTTTGCTGGAAAACCAAAAAAAAATTCTCAATGCTCCTACAATTTACAATTTACAATACTTTGTTCGTTAAAAAAAAAATTGGAAAAAAAAAGCTACGCGACATTTTTTTCAAATTCCCCAATACAATCAGCGAAACTACCACCGCCACATACACTACACAATTCCCAACGAACAAATGGTTGCGCGTCCTCTTGTTCGTTCCTCAGGAAAAAAAAATTATATATATAAAAAAAAAATGTATTTAAAAAAAAATGAGGATAGTATATAATGACGAGGCATCCCGTACGCTCGGCTAATGTTACCCAGCCGCGTGCGCGATGGTGCTCACGGGTTGGCCGAGAGGACAGGTTTAGAAACGCTTCGGCACGTTCTTCTCGTGCACTCACTCTCGCTCTCTCTCTCGCCGTTCAAACTTTTGCATCTCTCGACTAGCTCTCTCGTGTCGCTTATGCAGAAGCCTCAGCAGCAGCCCGGCGAATCTTCAGCTCTATCGGTTTCGCGCCCATCACGGTATATATAACGAAAGCTTTATATAAAATCCGCTGAATATGAGAAAGCTCTCTTGCACCTAACTTTTTTTTTTTTCAAGCCTCGAGTGTGCGTAGAGCTTCCGGAACAACACTTTCTTGTTTACCTTCGCAAGTCTATTTTTATCAAATGTTAAAAATAAATAAATAACATTTTTCAAAAATTCAAAAAAATATGTTAAATTGAAAAAATATGAGAAGAAAATAAAAATTCCTTCCGATGATTTGCGATACATCTGAATTTCAAACATTATGCTTCTTCAACACTTTCTTGTTAACCTTCGCAAGATTATTTTTATCCGAAGTTAAAAATAAATAAATGAAATCGAGAAAATTTTTTGAAATATGTTAAATTGAAAAAATATAAGAAAATAAAAATTCATTCCGACGATTTCCGATAAATCTAAATTTCAAACATTGTGCGCTTCTTCGAAGGTTCAACATGTAAGCTTTGTAGTGAAGAAAAAAAGTCATTGCATAGATAAGAATAAGAGATGAAGCAAAACAACGTTCCTTCCAGTGGACAAAAAAAAATAAAGTGAAGAAAATTCACAACACCCATTGTATCCGTCTCTGACGTTATTTATTTTCCTCGTGAGAGAATTTGGTTTTGTGGGGATGGGTCGAAGCATCAGGACGATAATCCTGGTCGACAAGAAAAAATAAAAATTTGCGGTTTGTATTCGAGTTATGCGTATGATGAGAAGTTCGAGATACCGGCTGCATATAATCGAGCAAAAGCGCGACGATTTCGCGCCTGAAGAGAGTCGCTCATCGATCGTTGAAAGTGAAATCGTCACGTCGAACGGTTTTCAATAACTCGTGCTTGATTCACCTGTTATCGATCGAGCTACACAGCGACGTCGAGTTTCGTCGGTCAAACGTTCAATTTTTTATTTTTTTATTTTTTTATTTTTTTCATCTGGCTCTCTCCGTTCGAACGATTCTCGTTTTATAAATAAACGACAACACGATCAACGGTACCACAAAAGTCCACGTTTGTGAAGAAAAATGCGATTGATTGCAACGCGAATGGATTAAATGAGAGAAAGATGGGGAAAAAAGTGAAAACGCTTGGGGATGCGACGTCTAAGTAGTTTCGAAACGAGTTGGTTGAAACGCAGGAACCGGACTGGAAAACTGCGAGATCGTGATAGTCACTGAACCGGGCCTCGGGGCACAAATCCGAGAAAAGTGTTCTAGTCAAACGCGTTGCAACGACACGATGAGAGACACCGATTCGTACATAAAATTTTCAATTTCAATACACACGACAGGCTTGTCACTTGGCCGGAACGTTTGATTATCACCGATCGGCCGAATATAGGCCGTCTGTGATAATCAATAATGATTTGCACCGTCTTTGGGTGACACTCGGCTATATCGTCATGTTAATTCAAGCCTCTGTTAGCCAACGAGACGTCTTTAATGGGTCACTTTTATAGATACAATAAGTTTTCTAACAATTTTCATCAAATTGTTATTATTGTATTTGAATTGTCGATAGACTACATATAATATGTGTGTGTGTGTATATTGTACATTAAAAATAAATAACATTGAATTTTCGTATGGATTATATAGTGCAAATATATAAAAAGTATATGCTCAATCCTAAATACAAAACTGCTTTTGTGTGTATATTTTATGTACATAATATTTTTTTTGAATATTTGTATTATCATTATTTTTTAAGTTTAGTATTATTTTTATCATTATAAGTATCAATATTTTGAAGGTCGAGTTTTATTGACAGATTTTTTAAAACTTGTTAGAAACAAAAAAAAAAACCTTTATAAGTTGCAACCAAGGTTCAACCCAGTGTGATTCCAATTTCACGTCAATTTCAGTTGAGAAGGAATTAAATTGAATTTCACTCGCCCAATGCTATTAAATCGATTGCTTGTCAAGACGAGATAGAACAGAATTATAATCTCCTCTCGTCAATCATCATTACTGGCGAGTAGAAAAACAAAAAGTTTAATAAAAGAAATATTAATTGGAAATAATAATTAAAAAAAAATAGTTTTCCAATTTACACAATTATTTATTTATTTTTTAATTAAAAAAAAAACGTTCTCCTCGTTTGCAGCTATTTGTCGTTCGTGTCACGACGATTCCAATGCGATGCGAGGAAACGCGCCAGGTCAACCCGAAGAACCACAAAACAAAAAAAAGTTGTCGCCGTTACCCGCAGAAGACCGTACGACCGTTTGCAAGAGACGGATGCACCTTCGAACGCGAATGCAGCAACGGTGCAAAAGCGGTGTAAGGGGCAACGTCGATTACGGTTGACTTCTGGGTAACGTACCGTACAACCGCGTTGATGTCTTCGACTCAATACCGATAACACACCACATGGCAGACGGGGTGAACAAGCACAAGGCGATGCATCGTCTTCGCGTTGCACCGGCGGTATGGCGAACAAAGTGCCCGGAATAAATTGCTACAGACGGCATGAGAGGTGTGGAGGGGGGCAAACCACACGTTGCTCGAAACGCATGTGCGTGTGTGTGTCCGCTATAATACGTATGGAATATAACACAAGTTTTCTCAACTCTCGCGATGCATCAAAAGCCACTGACTCGCCTGCTGCATATTATTGCACGTGTACGCACCACGAAGACTCTCAACAACGCTGCTTTCAAAATTTTGATAATATTTTCTTCACAAAATAATCTTTATCTTATTTTGATTTTTTTCGTTTTCAATACATTATTTTTTGTGTAGTTAAAATTTAAAAAAATGTATAATAGAAAAAAAAAGGAAAGAAAGATGACAAAAAAAAACTATCACAATAAAGTGTACTATACACATATTTTTTATCCGTCACCATAACTCATTCAATAGTTTATACATTAAATTATCACAAATACGTTTATTTGTAAAATTCTAGAATTTAAAAAAAAAAAAGATATCAGCATCACAGTTGGTCTCCTGATTTCGATTCAGTTGATTCCACAAAAAATATTGTTATATTCCAACATTGTTAAACCTGTCATTATTAACTCAAATTTATTTATTAATTTCAAATTTATTTATTTTAAAAAAAAAGCAAAAAAAAAAAAAACGTAGCATCGTCTTGGAAAGTTGAATCCAAGGATTTGCTTCGAAGTTATCTTTTGAACAGGTACGTAACCGTTTCCCGGCGAGGCCCTGAAGAAACATCGAAAAGGTACGAAAGGTACTCTTCGAGGTTCTCTTCCAGTTGTTGACCCAGGAGACTAAACCCTCCCCTCTCTCTGTCCCTCGAGTGATGGTTCTAGCCTAGCCACGAGTTCTGCGGCCAGCACGACCGTCATCATGACGAGCGAAGCTTTTGAGGCCGTTCCACGTGGGCCCGGTGAGATGGGTTTCGGGTTTTACGAACGACGATGCGCAAGGTGCTGGGACCCAACGTGGAGAGCCGAGACGATGATGCCCCGGCGCCCGAACGGCAGGTGCCGACCGCCAAGAGACGGCCCAACCGGTGGCGCTCTCGTGTCTTCCCTCTCGACCTTCGCTCGGAAACTTTTTCGTTTCGTTTCGTTTTTTTTTTTTTTTTCGTTTGCTCAGGTGTCGATGTTGCAACGACGAAAACCCAACGACGAGCCAACCATCTTTCAACATCGACGCGTTGTCGATAATTCGATGATGAAAGACGGACGAATATTATTTTTTTGAAAATATGAATAATTTCGAACAATTTACAAAACGTAAATCAATCTCTGCAACCATTTTTTCACAGAATAATCCGTATCGTGGGTGATTGAAAATTTCAAGAGAAACAAAAATGATTGAAAATTGTTGGCAAACAAGTTTTCAAGTTGCTTTTATGATATTAACAAAAGTATCATATTGCTTTTTGTAATATTATCTATCAATATTATGTAAATATTATAACAATATTTTTTTGACTGGTTGATTGCGAATTGAGTTAATTGGATTTTTTTTTCTTTGCATTTATGTAAGCAACGCTGTGCTTATGAAAAGTGATATGAACTCAGATGTTTACGCGTCAGATTTACATATCAATTCGATTTTCAAAATTTGTCTTTATGTGTTGGTTTTTATAAAAATTTATATAAAAAATGATTATAAAATGTTACAATCAGAAAAGTCGTATGAGGAATTAAACTTTGAAATACATTGTCGTTCAATTTCTCTTGTATATTTCTCGTGAATACTGACGCTCGGTTCAACCCATACCAAGAGTTAAGAGAGTTCACATATGGAAATGTTGAAAATAGAAGAAAAAGGGTGCAAAGTAGAACCTTGCACATTGCTTCCTCATAGTTTTGTACCGTTTTCAAATTATTGAGATGTAAAGTAGAACCTTGTGGCGATCAATTTTGGCTTCCTCATAGAGGAAGCTTTGGCAAATGTGTAAGAAGATAATTCATGTGAAATTTGAAAAATTATAATTCGCATAAAATCTGAACTCCTTGTTAGATTTTATCCAAATTCAATAGGAAATCCCTTTGGATGATAGTGCAACTTCGTACTAAATTTCAGCCGGATATCTAGAAAATTATGGAAGCTAGAGCACTTACATTGAATTTTGGAAAAATTTCAAAACGCCATAAAATCTGAACGTCTTGTTGGATTTTGTCCAAATTCAATACGAAACCTCTTTCGATGGTAGTGCAACTTCGTACTAAATTCCAGCCAGATATCTCAAAAATTATGGAAGCTAGAGCAGTTACATTGATTTTTGGAAAAATTTCAAAACGCCATAAAATATGAATGGCTTGATGGATTTCGCTCAAATTCAATCGGGTTTCTCTTTGGATAATTGCGCAACTTCGTCCCAAATTTAAGTCCGATATCTCAAAAATTGCTCCAGTTAGAGTGTAAAGATCGTTTTTTTCACATTAAAAAACGCTTTAAAAGTAAAGCAATTCGTGGATTTTTTCCAAATTCGGTATCGAGCATCTCCCTGTACTCGTACAACATTATACTGAATTTGAGCTCGATATCTCTAGAATTGTGGGAGCTAGAGACCAAAAATAATTTTTTGAATTTTGAAAAAATGATGTGAAAACAAAATAACTTGATAGATTTTTCCAAAAATTAAATTGTGCTATGCGCCGTGAACCCTTCACATGTGTGACAAATTTCAGCTTGATATCTCGAGCCGTTCTCAAGTTGTGAGCGGTCAACCATGACTACACACACACACACACACACACACACACACACACACACACACATACATACATCCGGACATTTTTTCTAAATGTGTTTTTTAGGTGTTTTGAGACATACTGAACACGTTTTCATGAACATCTCGAAAAAAAAAAATTTCACGAAAACAAAGCTTCCTCTATGAGGAAGCAAAAAATTAATAAAAATTATTAACGTAAAATATTCATAACTGTTGTAAAAATGTCAAGATTTTAATTACTGAAAATTTCATTAAGCTATTGAATATTCACATCCATCAAAATAATAATAATAATAATAATAATAATATTTTAACACAATGAGAAAAAAAAAGCCAACAAAAATCTAAGTAAAGTATTTATAATCATTTGAAAAATATCAAAATTTCTACCATCGCGTTACGATTATCCATAATAATTCATCACACCCCAAGAAGAAAGGGAAACCATATTTCAAATACATAATACCATTAAGTACCAAATTTTCCCTAATAATCTACACTATTGTGTGAAATCAACGTTGAATTGTTCGCTCTTTTGTCGAGTTTGAAAAAAACGAAAAGAAAAAAAAGGTTTACGACCTGTGGCTTGTGGGGGTAAAAATAAAGGGGGGGGGGGGAAAAAGTCCCCCGAAGCGTATAATTCTTATAGGGCCCCTTTATGACGATGCACTTGCCGTGACGAAATTCGATTTTCCCGTGGCCCCGAAACTCGCATATCCTCGGAAAAGGTCGTTTTCCAACGCTTGACGCGGTCGCAGGTGCGGCTAACAACGGAAATCTAATCGCGGTGGCGGGATCCGAGGAGGGGGGAGGGGGGCGAAGAGACAGAGGGATGTTGCAGGTTGCTCGGATTATGCGGCCCTTCGGGGCACGGTTAGCGTCACGCGACGAACCTCGTCGCGCCCGGTAAACGAAATACAGTAAAACCTCCCAATAGTCCAAAATATGTTGCCCCTCGCGAGATACCTCGTGATTAAATGCAGTAATTCTAAAATCGAAACAATTCAAGATGTATCTTAAAAACGCGCGCATTCAAAAATCCCAATTCAGCAATACTCGTTACTTTCTCGATTTTTTTAGCACTTCAACTTCACACAGCCATAGATTTGAATAAAATAATAAGAATCTCGTTCTATGTATTCAAAAAGATTGTTCATATATTTCCAATATGCTTATGCAGTTGACTTTTCTCGAATAGACAATTTTTTGGTTAGATTTTCAAAACATCGAACAGTTCGGAACAATTATGAAAGAAAAAAAAATTGTAATTTTTTTCACAACTCTGCACTGACCTTTCGGTCGGTTTGTCATTACATGTAACATTTTGTTCATCGCTTTAATCGTTATATTATGATTTTTCTGTTAATTCACAGCCGATCCAGAACCGATAGAATGCTTTTATCCGAGAGTCACTGGTTTCGTGTCGCCAGACGTTGACACAGATACATCGAACTGTTTTGCTACTGGTCAATCGATCAACCTCGCAATAGTCCAATCCCGGCTATTTATACCTACGATTTTGCACTATTGAGAGGTTTTACTGTAATCCGCGCACAGGTTCTCTGTCGAAGCCCTCGATGTCACGCGATAACGCGCCGCATAATAAGCCGAGAGAGAGAGAGAGAGAGAGAGAGAGAGAGAGAGAGAGTCCGCGGGCGCCCGGCGGCGGCAAAACCGAGAAGCGAGCGCGGGCGCGCTTCGAGACAGTCGAAAACTCGCGACGGGGATCTCGAGCGACGGTTGAGAGGCTCGGGAGAGAAGTCTCTTCGGGCTGCGAGAAGAGGCGAGAGGGCCTCGCAAAAATTTCAAACTGGCGAACACACCGGCCGGCATACCGGCCAATGAACTTACCCGCACTCGAATTATTTTGCTCGTTCGTGACTCGCAAGCGCTTGGATTTATTCAATTTTATTCATTAATTCATTTTGAATAATAAGAATAATTTTATTTAATTATTTTCTATTTTTAGTATTTTTTGTTTGTTTTGTTTTGACAATTTAAAACCATTTCTTTCATTCGTGTTGCGATGGATTTCTCGATTGGAACGCATTCGGTTCACCAATGCCGAACCGGTTGCGTGATTCGTTCAAGAATCTTTTTTTTTTTTTCTCATTATATTTATCATTTCAATTTTGTATTATTTTCATTTATTAGAATTATTATCTTTCTTCTCATTATGTATTGTTCTTTTATTTCATTTTTCCTTCCTTCATATTATTTCCTTTTATTTTAATCTAATCATTGATTTTTATTATTATTCAATTTCAATCGAGTTTCACGACATGAAAATGAATATTGAAATAATAATTCATGTGCGTTAGATAAACGCGTGAAAGAATTACGTAAACGTCGATGGAACTTGCGTTGACGATTGAAAAATATGTAAAACGATGATTTTGCATGACGATTAATTGCTTGGATACTGATTGGATTTTTTTTTTTGCGTTATATTTTTTCCCCCATAGATCGGTAACAGTCTTGTGCTTGAACGAAATTTTCGTTTCGCCGAATGGTTAATAACGGGAGGCGATCGAATGAAACAACGAGTTTGATAATCCGACGCTTCCCACTCACGATCTCGTTCGATCGAGCATGCGCGCGGGCGCGCAACCGCCGAGCTGCATCGGTCAGTGTGTGACTCACTTCACCTGAAATTCCAACGAGAGACTCGCGTGCGCGTTTCTCCGCGAGTCTCGTAACCACACGGTGCATATACCGCATACATACATACATACATGAAAAATACGTTGCACATTTAGTGACATATAGTTGTCGATTTTATTCTCATTGCATATAACCTTTGTTTTTTTTTCAAATCGCAAATAAAACAATAACAAACGAGGAAATAATGAAAATCTAAGTTCGGACGAAAAAAGAGAAAAACAAAATAATAATAAAAAAACTTTTTAAAAATCATAACTAAAACAATAAAAAACGAAGAATAATGAAAATACAAGTTCTGGACGAAAAAAAGAAAAGAAAAAAAGAAAGCGAACAACGTAAAAGAGATTGATAATAATCACAACAATGTCAATAATAATAACGCGATAATTTCGTCACTCACCTGCGAGATGCAACAGCGCGAGGATGATCGCAGCGGTGATCCCGCTCGCCGCCATCGTCCCGTAGAATTTTCTCACTTTATATATATATATATATTTATATATATCTATATATAACTATATACGTCTGTCAATGATCGATCGACGATCAAAAACCGCGATTCTAAATCTAACTCGTTCGAAAACGTCAACTCTATAGTTTTTTTTCTCTTTCTTTTTTGTCAAAATTTCAATTTCGAATGAGTTTGTTCGAACGACACGTCGAATAACCGCACTTTTTGGACGCACTGCACACGATTATCGAAAGGGAAAATAATTGAATTTTATAATTCGACGAACGCATGCGCGCGTCGGTTGCAACGACGAACAAATGTGATGAAGAAGTCGAAAAAACTTTAGTTGCGGGAACGACGAGACATCGGTAGAAGAAGAAGCACCGCTCGAACGTAACGGCCGTGGAGTGAGGCGTCCTGTAGTCACGGCGGCCGATTTCAGACTGTGACGGGGGAACGCAGCTCGCCCGCTCGGTTCGCTCTTCGGCCACGGTCGGACGGACTCGGCGCCGCCGCCGTCTCCGTCGTCGTTGCTGCTGGCGTCACGAACGCCGCGGATGCACGGCGTTCCACTCGAGGATCACGCGTCCGGCACTGGTTTGTCTCTACCAACAATTATTTTACACACAAGCGGCAAGTACACATATCGATCTATTTATTTTATTGACATGATTGTTCGGGCTGTTATTCTTTTTCCATCTACTTCCAGGTATTCATGATTCTTGCACTATTTGTTACAGATTCGGATGAGACGCCATTTCGTGATGGGGACCTTGTCGTCGTTTGTTGTTGGTTATGTGAAGAAAAAAAACGTTATGCGAAGGATCGTTGTGGGGATGCGGAACAATCAGGAGAATCACCAGGCTTATTAACGAACCGAATTTTTGACGCTATGTACGTGGAATTATCGTGAGTCGTGTTTTTTTCTTTTTTTCTGATATGACGAACTGTTTTGTTTTGTTTTGGTTTTTTTTTTTACGGGACTGGAATCGTGCGAGGAAACCATCTTGCATGCGGTTTTTCGATCATGCGCATTAAGGATCGAATTCTTACGATTTTTTTTTCGGACGTTTCTTTCTTCTTACTTTTCGTTGTTTGTTCGTTTTTTTTCGTTTTCTATTGCAATATTTTTTTCTCGTACCCAGAACTGTCGTGAGTCGTGTTTTGTTTTTGTTATATGTCGAGTTGTTTACTGTTCTTTATTTTTATGGGACCGAAATTAAGTCACGATTTTTTATGCACATATTGCGTACATTGTGATTCGTCGTTTCGTTGTTGATATACACATGTATTCGGGCAAGGGAAACCATTTTGTGTGTGGGCTTTTGATCATGCGCAGTAGCGTTCGAATTTTGTGATTCTTTCTTCAGACGTTTGTGCTTAATGGATTCTTTATATTTTTCATTGTTTTTTTTTCTCTCAATGTTTTTGGTTGTACCTAGAACCATCGTGAATCATGTTTTTTTTTCTTATATGTCGAATTGTTTTCTATTCTTTTTTCATGAGACCGGAATTGAGTTACAATTTTTTTATGCACATATTGCGTACATTTTGATTCGTCGTTTCATTGTTGATTAATTTGGGCGAGTATTTTTAGCGAAATATTTTTCGATGTATTTGTACTTCATTCATTTTCATTATGTTCTATAGTTTCATTGGTTTGTTTCTCGTTTTTTTTCCGGCTGTTGTTTCGTTTTTTTTTTTCATTCTCAAAATTTTCGTCGGACTTTTTCTACGAGAAAATCGTAACGCCATATGACAATTTATAGAGGTACCAAAGAGGCCATTTGTTGGAGATGAAATTTTTTTTCCCCACAGGTAGATATTCATGTTCCATTTTAACGCACAATTCGCGTCACGTTATTGTCACAATCATCGCTCGGATGTTCTGATAAGATGGTGAGATTGTTTTATTGGTGTTGATGGAATGTATCGCAAATCCGGCAAATGAAGCTCGAACATCGTCCAATGGCAATGCGCGAGATGAATCTCGTACAAATATTAAACGTTGACTCTGATAAGATCCGATGGAAAAAGATATAACGAATGACGATGAAATTATTGCGGAACGAGAGAAACGGTGGATGGGATCTTTTACGTGGCCCAGAGAAACAGTTACCATATTGTTCATCGAGGAATATTTTGTCTCTGTGTTTGTAACAAGATAACGTAACTGCTGTGTTAACGAGAGTGAGTGAATCAACCCTTTACCATTACATGACCTCGAAGCTATTTCTTACTACATTACCATATCGTTTACATAATTATCATAATTATTATCATCAGTGATAATGATAACATGATTGTGAATGATTCTTCATGATTTATTCCATATATATTGTAAATTTATAAGTCTGATATTAGATCATTATTTTAACTTACTGTTATTATTATTATTATAATTATTATTTTTATTAATGATAATATTAATAATAATAGACATTATTATTATTCTTTTTGTTATTTATTATTCATTATTATCATTATTTCCAATTCTTTATTTTTTTGCATTGTTAAGAAATCTATTAAAATTAGATGAAATTCTGTCGAAGCTCGAGTTTGTATTTTTATCGTAAATCAAGAGGTCTGGAATGACTTGATGTTATTAATAGTTCACATGAATAACAGTAAATTTTTAATAATAAATCGATCGATGAATATAGAATAAATTGTAAAGTATTATATAACACAATATTATCATCATTATCATTAATAAAATAACTGATAATAATAATAATATTGTCTTATCCAATCCTTTACAATTTATTATACATACATTGATTGAACATATAATGTTCTACTACCAATTTATCATAAAAAATTTACTGTCATTCATGTCGAACAACTGACAACATTAAGTCATTCCAAATCTCTTGATTTACTATAAAAAATACAAACACGAGCTTCGACAGAATTTCTTAGAATTTTAATTCATTTCTTAACAAATAAAAAAAATAATAATAAATAATAAGAATAATGAATAACGAATAAAAAATAAATAACAATAATGTACAATAAATAACAATAATTCTCGACGACAAAAAGAAAAGACCAATACTAATTTATAAACATTCGCGACTACGAAAAAAAAAAGTTTCAACATTCATTTGGCGGACAATTTTCGTCTACGAAAAAAAAAGTAAAAGCAAAAAAAAAAAATATGATATAACTTATACACATAGCGTACACACAAGCTTCGAGAGCGACGCGTTGGTGTTTCAAAAACGTTCGCGGCTCTCTCTCTGGTCGTCGGGGATGTAACCATCCCTCTTCGTCAAACAAACTAACGCGGTGATCTCTTATCCACTCGTGCGACCGAGTCCTCGGCAGGCGTGTGGATCTACTCGCGTGAGTCTAAAGTACGTGCGGTTCAACGGGCCTTCTCGCCTGCCTCCACTCCCCCCCCCTCCCCCCGCCCTCCTCCCTCAAACCTCGCAGTTACTCGCAGCTCTTTTTTGTTTGTCGTTTGTCAAGCTCCCTGTTTACACCACAGAGCCCGGAACACCCCGAGGCTTCGCCGCTGGTTTCTTTCTTTCTTTCTTTTTCTATTTTTTTTTCCGACGGGCTCAAGCCGACCTCTTTTCCCGTAACAACCATCGGGGATAAGGAAAGTTAGCCCGGCATCTCGAATTGCCTCACGTTTTGCTTTTCCAACGTGGGAAACGTGAGACGCGAAAAGAAACATTTTTCTGACGAAATCGATATTTTTTGCCAAACAATTTTACGGCGAACATTATTATTATTATTATTAGTTAATAGTGAAATATTTTTTAAAAATAGTAATGGTAAATGATTGCTGTTATATTGTTTGGCAAAAATATCGATTTCGTTGGAAAAATGTTTCTTTGCAATCGTGATTTCATTTGGATTTTTTTTTGTGTGTTTGTTTGTTCGTTTTGGACAAATAATTTTGAGGGAATAGATTTTCTGTGCTTTTGGTAATTGTAATGCTATGATTGTAACTGAATCGATCATGTATTATTCATTCTATTTAATTTTATTAAAAAAAAATAACTTTATTTTCATTATTATTTTTTTTTTTTTTCAAGTCTATAAATTTCATTTTATTACAATGTCGATTTTGACTAACAAGCGAATCTCGTTGAGCACTCGAATTACACCGATTTTCACGAAGAAGAAGAAAAAAAAAATAGATGAGACGCAAAGCTCGGTGCGAATGAATGAAAAAGCATAAAAGCGACGGTAAAAAAAAAGCCGCAATCGGGAAAACAACGAGAAGGGTTGAGACTCGAGTGGGAGAGGGGGATTGATAAAACCGAGGTGATAAAAGAGATTCTCGCGGTTGTCAGAGAGTGCACGAAGCCGTAGTGGCTTTTATTTGATATTTAATCAACAATAGTGTGGTAAACGTGGCAAGAGTCAAAGCTACCGAATTGAAAAGGTAAATGAGAATGGAGAAGAGAATGGAGTCACGGTGGCCAAAGGTGAAAAAACAAAAAAAAACAAAAAAATACATTTGCCGGATGGTAGCTTTGTACACAATTAATGTCCATTGGGATTGTCTACCTTTGTGCGGTTACGGATATTCGAGTGACTCTCTGTGGCAAATGCACGGAATGCGTTTTACAAAACGACGACGACGACGACGACGTCGACGTCGACGACGAAGCAGGGGTTGCGGAAGGAAGGACGCGAAGAGAGAACGAGAATTGGGAAAACAATTGTGCGCGAAGCCGGGGGGAGGGGGTGACACGTTGGGGGATGACACGAGTTCGCGGGTGAAAGAAGATGAGGAGAGGCGAGAAATAGCGTGAACGTGGGAGGTGAAAGGAAACGTCGAAATATCGCATGTGGAAACGTTGTACCGACTGTTAACGGGTTAATTGTGTACCGAGAAATCTTCGTGTCATATCGTACGCGTTGGTCTACGTGTTCGTATCGTTTTAAGCCTTCGAGATCACACGTTACGGAAATAGAGTACTGGTCACAACGGGGTCACGATGACCCCGGCCATGTTTGAACCATTGCCGCGGTAACAATATCGTTCCCAACGGCTGACAAAAATTCAGGATGTTAGTTTGAACACTTTGGAATGAGGATATCATGGAAAATATTTTTTATCGAATTTTCAAAATGGCTAAATAAAATCATTGAGGGTTGAAAAGTTCCATGCGTTCAAAATGCCATTATTCATTCAAAAAAATCATGGCTCTCACGATTATTAATTTTTTTCTTATTTATTTGGCTTGAAGTTGCGCGTGGGGTCATTTTGACTCCTGGTAACCCCGAAGGGTTAACCAATAATGATAAGTAAAAACAGAAATGCATTACCGATGAATATTATTTCTTTATTTAATAATTATGATTACGAAATTAAAACGGGTTTGTGATGTCCGTCGCGCAGATTTATTTCTGAACTATTTCAACTTTAACCACCTGACAAAATGCTTCCATAAAAATGATAGATACCATAGATTTCAGCAATTCATGCATTTTTCACGAAAAAAAAATTCTCCGTAAAAATATTCTCATTCCCAAATATTCAAAAAATTAAATAATTAAATCCCGAAAATTATCCGAAACCTCGACTGTCAAGCTACAACCCTTCCCTTCATTACCTCCCCAACAAAAAAAAAATCGCAACGCCTCACTTCATCGAAGGAAACTTCTTCGTCATCACATTGTGACGGTGAAAAGCCGCTCAACCAGAATCCTACGATAACATTTTTTTCTTTCTCAAAAACATTAATAGACCGAAGATAATCCACCGTCGAAAAAAAGATTGTATTTTCGTGAACGACTGAGATCATCGTTCGTCTGATGAAATTTTCTAATTAATTATATTATTCCCGTAAATTTTACGACACGAGAAACGAGGTAAAGAGCTCGCAAGGAAATACCAAGACGTTGCTGCGCTAACACGCAGCGAGAACGTGAGAGAGAGAGAGCGAGAGAGATGGAGGAGAGGGAGAGAGAATCGTGATATTCGTCGAGGGATGCTGCTGACGGTGATGCGGCGGATTCTACGAACGGGGTGGATAAGGGTTGGGGGTTTGTTCGGGGATGCAGAGGCCCCGAGGGTAGGGGAGGGTAGGGGGGCGAAACGGGGGGGAGGGGGTTGAGGATGGGCAAGCAGCGAGATGGCAAGAGGGTGGAAAATGAACGACGCCGACGATTCTGTGTATCGGGACAGGTTCGCTGGCGCCTGGCCGGCAGGCAGCCAGACGGGCGCCTCTGCTCGTTGGAAAGGGTTTGCTGCTGCGAACCCGTGGCTCGACGCATAAGACCCCACGTTTATGTGCAACCAAGAGAGAGTGAGAAGGATAGAGAGAGAGATAAAGGAAGACGAAGACAACCAGCGTTCCACACGTTGGCGCATCGCGTTTGCCAAACGAAGACCGAAGACAACGTTGTCGGCAATCGTCGGCAAAAGCAACTCTCGGCAACGAACGAGGAAGCGAAAGCGCGCGGATGCGATTCCAAAGACGAGACGAACCGACGTTCCGAAGAAAACTGCTTTTTCCGTTCGTGCGGACGTCGCAAAGAAAAGAAAAAAAGAATAAACGAAGATACGAAAGTTAGAATAAAAGGAATAATATTTATTTGGAAAAATTAACCGTAGATCCTCGTCGTGCTTATTGACAGAAGTTATCCTCGTTGTGGGGTCACTCGTGTCTATTGAATTTTTCGGCGACTTATTGCTTATCAACATTTTTTGGAAAAATTCTGAAATATTTTATAACGATTCGACTTTACGATACAATCATTGTTTTGTATTTTGGAACATTTTTTTATGTCATAAAACAAGTTTAATATGACCTGTAATTCGGAGTTTTGGCAAAGGATGACTATAATCATCATTATTTTCATTTAAAATATTTAAAAAATTTATAAAAATATTGAAGGTGTCTTAGTCGCAGCTTTGAGTAAGATGAGCAAAGTATGTTTTATTTACTTATTGTAAAAATTATCCAACGTACGTGAAAGATGGTCGATTAATTTTTCTTTGCAAAATTCTAATTAACGTTAGACAATTTTTCTTTTGTTCGTTTTTTTTTGTAAAGAAAATTATTAAAATTTTTGTTATTGTGGTTGTAAAATTTGGACAGTTAAGTTTTTGAGGTTGACGAGTGTGAGAAGCTTTTGGTGTGGAAGTTGACAGTTGAGTTGCCGATCGATGTTATTTAATAGGTGAGAGGAAAACTTTTGTGCGACGGTCGGTGAATGGGGCCAAGCTTCCGTCGAGGCTCAATCCCGAGACTGGAAGCCCTTGACGTATTTCACGTCGAACGAGACGCTACACTTGTATGAGGATGACGTACAAAAGTCATATCTTCAAAGCCCAGCTGTACCCCATTCGAACTGCCTGCGATGAAAAATCCATTTTTCACGTTCGTGTGTGTCTGTATTTTTTTTTTCTTATTTTTAACGTCGGTCAAGAAGTTTTCAAAGTTCAACAAAACGCATGGCAGATTCACCGGAGCTAATGGAAAAAGTACGTTGTGCGCGTAACGACGCAAATAGACCGTCATATGCGATAAAGAAAAAAAAAACTGGTAAAAGCGCCGATTGTGAAGTTCTCCTCGCAAAACTACGATATTTCCGCGGCAAAGAAATATTTTTATGGAAACCCGTCTGTGATGTCAATATTTCCGTCTTTCACGACTAACTCTCAAACCCTTTCCACGTGCTTCTTTGCGTCTCTTTTATTTTTTTTTCACCTCGCGTTTTTTTTTTGCCTTCTCTTTGCTTCGTGCTGACTCGGGGCGGACGTGAGCCCGAAGAAAAGTGCAGCTTTCGTGGCATTACCCGGCCAATTGAATGTTTCAAAGCGTGATACCGGCCTGGGACGCTCGAAATAACATTAAATTTCACGATTTTATTTTCGTTACGCAAACTACCGTATGAAGCTTTTTTTCATGAGGTAACATTTCTTACGCGTTTCAACGTCGTATATTTACCAAATTTTTTTCCGCATGAATATATATTGCGACGTGATATTTGAAAATACCCCGTGCACGTAAATAATGGAAAAATGTAATTTAGTTTTAACCCTTTTTAGTCACACCGGGTGAATTTCACTACAGCGGTTTTTGTACCTAAATTATGTCACGTTAACTTAGAATTTTTTGAAAATCTTAAAAATTGAAAAGAAGCAATTTTAGTGACAAAAATATTTTTTTTTGTTTTAAAGATTTTTTTTAAGCATATTGAAAATTGTACTTTGGGTTTTATAAAAATTCGTACTTGTAGAAAAATGTTGGAAATATGTTCAGAATTGTTGAATAATCATTTTTATCGATTGGAAAATTGTTTTTACTGCAATTTAAAGTTGCTGAGGGTAAATTTTATTCAGTGTGACTAAAAAGGTATTATAATTGTAAATGGGGCTATGGGTCACTGGTGACCCAGGTGTTGACCAGAGGGTTAAACTTCATTTTTATTATTCATTTAAACCGTAATTTTACCGAACTGTGACTAATAAGGGTTAAAAGTCGTGTGAAGATATTTTTCGTCAAAGTCAATCGTATTTCGTTCGTCAAGGGTGAGTCAACCAACATCCAACCATTCTCCAATATTTCAATGAAAACAATCATCCCTCCCCGCCATTCGTCGTCATATTTGTCTCTTATTTTCTCAAGCTTCTTTTTTTTTTTTTTGCAGAACCATTTTATCGACTCGAATAACAAAATCAACATCACCCAATCTCACCAAGTAAATAATGATCAATCGATCAAATTCACTCCAAACATATTTGAAGATTTGAAAAATTTGAAACTTTTGTCAAAACAAGTACACAGTGCATCAGTTCTCGTGGTTTGGGTCAAAGCAGAGAAATGGCGCATCGCGTGGGTAGGAAATAAAGTTTTGGCAACCGGGTTCGTGTGGTTCTCACCCGGCAAGAAGACAGCGGGAATCGATAGTTGGACTACGACGACAACGACGACGACGACGACGACGACGACACTACGACGACGTCGACAAAAGAGGGACGGTGAAAAAAAAAATTCGCGCAGAAAGATCGGACAAAGAAAGATGGAGAAAGTGTTGGGGAAGAGTAGCTGAAGCTAGGGCGAGCGAGGGAGTGGGCCGACTTATCTTCGAGGGTCGTTGGGTCGAGGGAGAGAAAGAGAAAGAGAGAGAGAACGGGGAACCTAACCGAACGGGCAAAAGGTGGCCACGGTTGGGACGAAAAGGGTCGCCATCCAACGCGCGTCCGACTACAGTCACGGTTTATGTTTCGTCTCCCGCGCTTCTTCGATTGTCCGATGTATGTTTTTTTTTTTTTTTTTCACATTTTTTCCGGGCGTGCGCACGCGCGAAGAAACCTGTTCACCGTGGTTTTTCGTTTTTTGTATGGTGTTTTTTTTTTTAAACCACGAACAACGAACTTCAGTCACGTTTTTTCCCATAAAAGACGACCATTGTACTTTTCTCACTCTCCATTCGGGTTATTTCGCTGCTCGTCGTGGTCTTTCGCGTCTGTTAAACTGTGACTCTACCCACATGGACGACCGGAAGCCCGGCGAGCTTTAATTCCGAGCCTGTACCCACGTTCGTGAAACGATTTTCTTGTTTTACGCCGGACTGACCGTAGCACGTGGTGATAAACTCGTAACAACGTCTACGCGCGACGCGGGCTACGGAATTGTCTGTGTGTGTGTGTGTGTGTCCTTCGCGATAACAGAAGAACCCAAAAAATAAGCCTTTCCCCTACTGCGGGTAACCGCAAACACCCGAGTGCGGGTATATCGTTAAAAATGCATATTTATGCATCGTAAAAGGAGTATGTACATAAACGTATGAGAATCATTTCACACACTGTTGCACACACACACACACACACACATCCGTGCAACACATTCCAAGGGTCTTGCATAGGTGTACAGCAATGAAAACGGAAAGAAAAATTCAATTTTTTCAAACGTTTTCAGATCGCAACAATTTTCGGACAATTTTTCTTAATTTTCTTAAATAATTTTCTTTTTGGGATTTACCCAAATTATGAGATTTTTTCAAACCTCGAGCTAGGTGCTTCATTCAAAATTTTAATAGTCTATATTATCTACATCTGACAAACCACCAAAATTGTAAATCAGAATCCAAATGAGAACTCAAAAAGCATCTTATTTGGCTACACAGTGAATCCATGTAAGATTGTCTTTGATTCACCATTCTCAAAAAAAAAAAAAAAAAATAAGTAACAAAAAAAAGAAAAACAACGTATCCTCGTAATCTTCCACGCATTCATATCATTTCTCCTTGCATTCGAAAGAAAAGGGAAAGGAAAAAGTCCCATCCGCGAAGCGTCGATGGAGCATCGTAGCGAATGATAATTATTCAAGCTTTGGCTTGATGGCTTGATAACAGTGAAACGTCGGATAGACGACTGGATTCCAGCTTCCCGCCTCTGTACGATAATCTCTCCCCCCCTCCCCCCACGTGTGTTCCCGTATCACTGACACGATGGAACATCTCGTTCAAAAGAGACAGAGAGAGAGAGACGGAGAGAGAAACACCGAGAAATTCGAGTCCTGCGCGGGTCTCGTCCGCGCACCGGGATCGATTTAATCCGATCCCCGGTCGAGGATATAGTTTGTCTCTCGCAGAGCTTTCCCGTCTACGACATGCCGTTCGTTTGCCTCGTTCTTCACATCACGATGCGATACAATACCATATATAGCTACATTGTACGAACATTTGTGCGTTCTCGCGTCGACATGTGCCGGAGAGAGAGAAAGAGAGATATAAAGGTATATATATATATATATTTTACCTTCGGACTCTCTCTCTCTCTTCCTATATATATATATATATATATATATATATATATATATATAGGAAGAGAGAGAGAGAGAGAGAGAGAGAGAGAGAGAGAGAGAGAGAGAGAGAGAGAGAGAGAGAGAGTCCGACGGTAACGCGAAGGATTGATCCAGGGACAGATGGAAACCGCTCGAAAACGTTACACACCGTACGTAATACGTACTACAATGTATTAATGTATCATTCACACACACACACACATGCATACATATATATATATAGATATATACGTATAGACTTATGCGTGTGTGTAAAATCGTACATACGTCGTCGGGCGCTGTCGGTCGCGTCGTCGCATTGTGCCGTTACTAATCCGATTACACGGCCCATTGAAGTCAGAAGTGCGATCTTTTAAAAGGGGCCAACGTAATGCGCTTGTTAAACGCCGGTGTGTGTATGAACCGGGCGAATGAGCGAGTGAGCGAGAAGAAACGATACGGAAACACAAAAAGATAATGGCGAGGGATGGGATGAGGGAAGGGGCGGGGGGGGGGCAGGTTGTGTCCGGAGAGGGGAAAGAAGAGAAGAGACACACAGTCTGAAAAGGGAAATGAAACGTGCGAGTTGTGAGCGCGTGCGGAAGATCGATATTTTCCGCGGTGAAAGTACAAATGTGCGTATATGATACGTATGTATATGGACGCACAGGGTGTGTTGAAAAAAATATGGTTATGTGTTTCGTTTCTTCGGGAATTTTCTGAATTTAGGGTAGATATTGTCGGGAGACATCTGTCGAAATTTTGGCCCACTCGGATATTATTCAGAGGTTCCGCTTTTGCGAATTCGAATTTGGCTTTGAATAAGATGTAAGAATTTTTTTTGTTTTTTTTAAGTTGGGATTAATTTTTCTGGCGAATGAAAAATTTTGAGGATGGAAAGTAAGTGCAATACATGGTATCAAGGTCAATTAAGATGAGCTTTTTTTTTGTTTTACAATATGGAAAAAAGGTTAACAATTTTTTTTATAACTAAAATCATTGAAATCTGACAAAATAAAAAAATGTCAACTGTTTTAAGAATCATTGCAAAATAAAAAATATCCGCATTTCAAGTGACCTTAATACTATGTATTGCACTTACTCTCCATCCCCGGAATTTTTTTGGTTACCTGAAAAATTAATCGCCGCTGAAACAAAAAAAATTGTTACGTGTTAATTAAAGGCGAAATCGAATTCGTGAAAGCGGAACCTCTAAATATTGTCCGATTGGGCTGAAATTTTCACAGACGTTTCTTAAAAGTATCTACTTCAAATGTAGAAACTGCCATAAGAATCGAAAGAAAATTGTCTTTTTTCAACACACCCTAATATATACTACACAAACACACGCGTGTACATTTGCATGTGTGTGTGTGTATGTCGTATATAGTTTAGAGGCCTGCCAACCCCTGTGCGCCGGTGTACGGGCACACGGGGGGAGATCCTCGAGAAGCTGCCTCGTCGACGCCAAATGGGGATAACAGAAGCAACAGTAGCAACGTGCACTGTAGCGCGGAGATAATCTCGCAGGAAGCTCGTTACCCCGTGCCCTTTCCTTTCGCCTTTCTAGCCCCCCCCCTCCCCCGCTCTTCCCGGTCTCCCTTCGCACATCCGCGTACATTGTGGAATTGTAACGCCGGCCCGGCCCGGCGCCCCCAAAAACCCGGAGAATTTGTATAACGGATCTGCGAAGGAATTATCATACATCCCGAGCGGTATTACACGCGTGCCTTTTATATTTCGTTGCGTATGTGTGTATAGTCGCAGTTCCGTGCGATAGGAATGAGATAATGGAGTTTGGGCGAATCTCGTACGGCTCAGAATTAATGGAAATGAATGAAGAACTTTATGAGTGCTTGTGTCTACGTGTTTTTTTTTTGTTTTGTATTTTTTTTTTGGTATCTACAAGATATCAGAAAAATATAGGATAAAGGCATCACATCCATAATTCGTGAAGAATTCTTCCGAATAGATTCATAGAGAACTTTCTCGTAATTACGTCGTTTTTCTATAAACGAAAAAATACATACATAAATAAATACATCAAGTTAAAAAAATGCATGAAAATACGCCTAGAATTTTTTTTTGTGCTATTTAGATTTTTTAGTTGCGTTACTCTTGTAATTTTTCTCACCTTTTCACTCTCGTATTCATAAGAAATATTCAATACGATAAAAAAAAATGTTATCAGCTCCTTGAAAAAAAAAAAAATAATAATAATAATTCCAGAAAATTCTCAATAAATCTATCCAGAAGAATTTTTTGATGAGTTCGTTCCCCAGGAACGAAATATCAGTGCCTGTCAAACGTTCATATTTTTCCCATCTAAGAAATAAATCCATGGTCAATCCCATGGTAAATTCATGTTGTATTCATCTCAAATGGTTGTTTTTTTTCTTAACACGTGAGATAGCCCAGGGAGATGGTTGAGCTATGGCTAAGCCGGTCTTTTAATATATTTTTATTTTCCAACTCGACGCAGCTACGACGAAGTCTCGAGACTCACGATCGTACCTCTGGGACCACAACGCCGCCACCTAGTTTCGGTCGGATGGATCTCTGTATACGGTACACCGCAGACTGTGGCTATGGTACAACCCCCTCGGCCTTCCCCAGTCGAAGTTGGCCGATAGCAGCCCACGTCCAAATAGCCGACTGCTCTATACCGTGTACTCGAAGATCCGCAACACCGAGACACTCTGATAAATTGATGGGCAGCGGTTTGTTGAATTATGTCGGACCGACGACGACGACGTTCGACGAATCTTCGTGGGGTGGTTACTTCGTCCACGAAGACGCGTCTCGCGCATGCGCGATGCTATTATTTCAAAACGCGTCGATGTATATCTGTCCGAAGCGAAAATTATTATCGAATCCATTTGGGTATTAAAGTTTAATTCGAATTTTGTTTCGGATTAAATGGACTTTGGGTGGAGGAGGGGTCCAGGCATGCGAGACCGAATGAAAATGGAGGGGAATGTATGGACGGAAACGTAGAGAGGGGAGGGGGGAAGGTTTCGGTCGGGTAACCTCGTCAAAACGATTTCCACCCCTCGACGCTGAGTCTCTCGATCATTGTTACAAAATGTTCTTCATCATCGCAATCCCTAACCGTGGCTCGAGTTCCTTCGTACGAATCTCGTGGAATATGCTCGCAATGCCCCGAAGACGAACCACTTCGGGGACGTTTTTTTTTCTCCTTCCTTCCTTTTTTTTTGGAAATCTACACGGAAAAGCAATATAAGAGAACGAGAATAATCGCCCGCACTGTTCTACACTCTCACGGTAGATACACACATACGTATATATATGTATACATGTATTTATCCCAAATCCTAGATGCGGCAGATCACGAATTTTTGGCAAAGACACCGACACGGAACCTGGAACACTGGAACGTTACCAAAAACCACCAACTGGGTTAACGTTGCTACGGAAAATCGGGTCGCGAAGTCGTAGTATTTTGAAACATTGTACGGCGTTGGTCTACTTAGCCCGGGGGTAGGGGGGAAGAAAAAAAAGTAATGGCGAAAAGTGTCGCGTGGGTTCGGTAACCTCCGATAAAGTTTTTCTCATAGTCCAGCTGGGAACAAAGCGCCACGCCTCTGAGAGAGAGAGACACCAGTACAATGAAAAGTATTGTATTCGTCAGCGTTTCGTGAAATGTTTTCACCCTCGAACGTTCGAGTATGAATTATGTCGATTATGTATGTAAGAAATAAGTCATAATTAAACGGTCATTGAAAGCTCTTGAATGGAAGGAAAACCGATCGATTCGGTGGAACGGTTTCCGAGATATCGAGGTTTTTCGGAATTATAAAAAAATTTATGTTGACGAAAAAATTTTTTTTTTCGACGAAAATCGATGGGTCGGGAAAATTGATTCTTATGCGTTAATCTTCAAGAGTTGGGTGTGAAAAGGTTTGTAGTGAACGTCGTTTCGTTGGTAGCCAAGCCGAAAGAAAGTTTTTCGTACTTTTAAGGGTTTTTGGACCACCAATTTTGACGAAAATCGAATCTCACAGTTCACTCACATGGATATGGCTCTGTATGTGTGATCTAACGGTTGATTCACATAGGGATACCTTTGTATATGTCTCTAGTATTCGAGTTTTCGGTTGTAGTAGAAAAAAAATCGATTTTTTTATGCAAAAAAAATTATTTTGACGAAAAAAATTTTTTTTTGGGGAAAAATGATGGGTCGGGAAAATCGATTTTTATGGGTTTATCTTATAGAGTTGGGTGTCAAAAGGTTTGTAGTGAACGTCGTTTCGTTGGTAGCCAAGCCGAAAACAATTTTTTCGGACTTTCAAAGCTTTTTGGACCCCCAAAATTCACGAAAATCGGTCCAAACGGGTCTTTTACATGGATATGGCTCTGTATGTGTGATCCAACGGTTGATTCGCATCCGGATACCCTCGTATATGTCTCTGGTAACCGAATTTTCGTTTGTAGTAGAAAAAAAAAAATGGTGTGCGTGGAAACCACGCGCGACCGAAGTGAAACTTCGCGCCTGTTAGTAGTGTACATAATTCCCCATATTTTATGAGTATAGGATGCAGGTATGATCTTAAATGAATTAAAAAAAGATAATTTAGGATTCATTTTTGTGGATATATATTTTACATGAATTGGTGATTACATTGAAAAATATATGGAAATGACATTAATCCATGATTGATTAGCGAATTTTTGCATTTACAACTCTCGAAGATTTAGTATTGATCATTGAGTTCTGCATTTCAAATATGACTTATACAAAATTTGTGATTATATTTAAAAATAATTCTCGTGATTTACGGAAATTCTACCCTGATTTTTATGATTCGATTTCCATGTCTCCATTCTAACTATCGGGCTTTATCATTGTCACAATTGGTTTGTGATCACTAAAATAGGACACAAATGTCTGTGACTTGATATTCGTCAAATGCTTGCTGAATACAGCATCAATCGTTGTACCCGACCTGGTTGTTGGAGTACTAAGACTACTATTGATTTTCAAATTCAATTCTCCTTCCAAAAAGTCGATGAGAGGTTGACTCTCTAACTTGGCAAAGTTGACATTGAAGTCTCCGCTCATTATCATGGGTAAACTCCCCCAGTCCTTTTTCAGCAATGCTGCACCAGCAGGTGTGTATTTTTCTTCAAATCTCGTCAGCACCTATACCCAAATCACTCTTACATG
The DNA here is from genome assembly GCA_963662125.1 of Diplazon laetatorius. Lineage (NCBI taxonomy): Eukaryota > Metazoa > Arthropoda > Insecta > Hymenoptera > Ichneumonidae > Diplazon > Diplazon laetatorius. The sequence goes on from OY759156.1 coordinate 5,587,258, forward strand.
AGAATGTTTTATATTGAATGAACTTTTTTATACAAAAATTAAAAGTGCAATGTAAGAAATTTGCTTATTTTATATTTTTCCTTAATTCTAACTAACTCACAGTACAAAAATAATAGTTACATTTTTATGGCGTTCATTCTTTTTTTTATATCGCACTTTAGTTTTTCGTACAATCACGTAACCTTTCAATCTTGCTCCAAAGTTCCGCCGGAGCCCGGATGATATTCATCGTAAAAGCAAGGAAAACAAAACGTTTTACTAAAGTGCAATAAAAAAGAACGAACGCCATAAATTTAACTATTATTTTTGTACTGTAAGTTAGTTATAATTAAGGGAAAATATAAAATAAGCAAATTTCTTACATTACACTCTTTATTTTTGTATACAAAAGTTCATTCAATATAAACATTCTCATGTCAGCGTGATTTGGGGGTATAGGCGCTGAAAAAGATTTGAAGGAAAAAAAATGTCATCTGTTTGGGTCTTGAACCCGCGTTCTCATGAATACGGGTGTATGTCAAAGTCTTCCCAGTCAAAGTCTTTTCAGCCAACTTCTCGCGACTTTAACATTGCCTATATATCTATACACATTCACTTCTATAGATATATCGGTACGGTGGCGAGAAGTTGGCTGAAAAGATTTTGACATACGCCCATGAATACCTGTCTAGTACGCTATCCACCGACCCGCGATCGCCGTTTGAAAGTGCCATAACTTCAGCGGATTTCCGTCGCTCTCCTTGTCAGTCGGACTCAATCTTTACTTGTCAATGATCTCTTGTTTTATTGCAATGTTCTTTAGTTTGTGTTATTGAAACAGAAAAGTTATAGTGTTCAATTGTATTCTCAATGATAAATATTTATTGGGTATTTCAAGTACATTCATATTGACTATTCATCGAAAATGAGAAGTTCTAATCTAGTACATATATGTGGAATTGGATATAACAAATATGTATGTAATAAATACATAAATATTGTTTTATTTCCAAAATAAATCAAGTACCCTGTAACATGTCGTACTTATGCCATCGAGGTTGATTCGTGACGTCACTGGGCGCTAGTGTGAGAGAGAGAAAGAGCTATCTCTCTCTCACACACACTAGTGTGCGACTAGTGTGCGAGTGAGACAGAGTATGCTCAGCAGAGCCACCCGTTTGCCCCCCTGTTTATTTTTTTTTTTTGCCTGGGTTGGCTCGTCCACATCTAGGGACCTGTGCCACTCTCTTCTGCCCCCCCCCCGCCTCCCCACTGTTTATGCCTACTGCCAGATACTAACGCGTCATGCCACCTCCCTCCATGCCTTGCCGCGTGCAAGCGGTGTCGCTGCCGGGTCCGACTCCCCAGTCTCGCCGTTCCCCCCACCACGTATCGGCCTATTCCCCTCACGGGATCGTAATTTTCGTAACGCTCTGAAAATCCCAGACCCTCGCTAAAGAAGTTTCACTTCAAAAATTGATTTTTTTATGAAAAAAAAATTTATTTTGACGAAAAAAAAATTTTTTTTGGGGAAAAATGATGGGTCGGGAAAATCGATTTTTATGGGTTTATCTTATAGAGTTGGGTGTCAAAAGGTTTGTAGTGAACGTCGTTTCGTTCGTAGCCAAGCCGAAAGAATTATTTGTGGAGATTTTTTTAGTGGCTTAAGTCACGTGGAATCGCTCATGTATATTTTTTTATATTCTTTGTACATAATTTTTCCCTCCTAGGGCTCACACAAATAATGTCATATTTTTTTTCTTTCATTCTTTTGATTGTTCAAAGAAAAAAATAAAAAATAAATCGAAAAATGGGTCGTTCACCGCAATCAAAGAATTTTTTGAACCCGTGCTCACCGAACGGAAACGCCGGAAGCCGAAAAATAATCGTTACAGAGGATGAACGTAATTACTCGGAGTGCAGTCCACCGAGCTGAAAGTCCATTATCCAAGACTTTCGTGAACTTTACGAGCCGAGTGAGAAAAACTTTCGAGGTATCGATGGCGAACGTTGTTGCTCATAAGCTCGAAATGCGAAGTAACGACCGCATTACAAAAGCCATTCGAGAACGTGCGAGGTTTCGTCACCCTCTCGACGACGATTGACCGAACGAATGCAACCCATCTGAAATATATTACGTGCGTTATGTGCGTAAACCACGTGACGCCGACTCAACCGCAATGAACGATCTCGACGAACGACGCACAGAGTCGTTTATCGTTCGAGTTGTTTAAAAATTCGAAACACGAACCGTCTGCGTTCCACGATATTCGTCACCTTCCTCGCTCAGCATCGGTCTCCGCTCGAACGTTTATTTATTATTATTATTCTTTTTTTTTTTTAATTCCCTTTTCTACATCTTTCTCGCGGTTGTGCACTTTTTTTTTGCTTTTTAAACTTTGCCGAGCGAGGTCTCGAATTTTTCAAAATAATTTGTTACGTGGTAAAAAGGGGATCTATTTCACTTTTGAAAACGATAGGAAATCTATCTTGCTTATGAAAACCATAAGAAACTTATTTTATTGAAGATGAAGTACATCGATAAAATGTTTTACTCTTTAGTTTAGAATTTTTAAAAAAGTATTCATTGAGGATGGTATTTTGTTAATTTTCTTCAGCTTTTCGAGTCTTGTCTTTGATGTTTTTTTTGTTGCTCGATAACGTTGTTAGCTCCTTGCTCTGTCACGAGAGGATATGTTCATTCATTCAATGGAAATAAATTTCAAATACTTTTTTAACTATTTGAATAATGGATTTTACCGGATTTATTAAATACATTTATTCATTGTAAAATAATAAATTACCTTAACTTCATCATAATAATTATTACGAAAATGTGAAAATATTCATTTATGCATAATTAATCATAGTTATTTGATTTGAAAAGTATTTGAAATACATTTTTATTGAATCCCCATTCCTGGTAACGCGTAGCCCATTTGAAAATCTGACCGAGCAGTTTTGTTTAAATATATTGAATAGTTACAAGTTAGTTTTGCAGTTATTTTCGCAATGGGATTGTCACGATGGTCATCGCGCCGAATGCAACGTCTTGCAGTATCGACTATTGGCACAGTCGACCCTCCCCCTCCCCTCGCATCCCCCAAAGCCACAGCATATTCGTACCACGACGCGTGTCAACGACGTCTCGTCGTTTCCTTCGACACGGAGTCACACATTCTTCTCATTGTCCTTCTTCTTCAGTTCTCCGTTGAGCATATCAATCTCACCCCTCATTTCTACCTCCAACATCCACTCTGTGCATTCCAATTAGTTTTTCCATCTTTCACCCTTTCTCACCTTCGTTCTTTATTTCTTTTTTTTTCCTTTTTTTTCTTCTCTTTTTCCTTTTTTTTTCTTCTTTTTCTTTTTCAGTCTCTCACACGTCGATTCAACGCGTAAAAGTGTTGTCCTCGCCGATGGTTTTAACCGTTTGAAAAAAAACATTATCGATGCAGCGAACCGAACGCAAACTCGACAAAGTCATCGACACACAAAAACAGTTTCCCCCGTCGTTGGTCCACAAACGACCACCGATTTGTTTTCTTCGTTGGAGTTCCGGCCACTCTGTTGTACAAAATTATTTGGTTCTCGTTCTGCCAGACGAACTGTGTGCACTCACACACACACACACACACACACGCATAAACGATGCTTACGTTCGAGTTTTGCTCGTCGACGAACTCACAAAGGAAAGCTCTGTTGGTGCTCACGCGTTTGCGATGCATCTCGGCGAGTCGTGACCGTCCGTGCGCGTCGAAGGCTCCGAGCCCGCGCGGGGTACGCTTCGTTTCGTACATTTATGTATATTTATGATGTATCGAGAGCTCACGAGTGCGGTCCCCACATGCCGACGCGGGGGAGGAGGGAGGAGGACGTCGAACGATCGTTCGAGACTTAATTGGCTTCGATCCTCGGGCGTTCGTTTAATTGAAACATGAAAAAAAAAAACAAACAAAAACAACAAAAAAACTAATGAACCGAAAAAAAAACAAATCGGGGAACATGAATTTTTTTTGGTCAGACTGTTATGATTAATGGAGTATCGTGGATATTGCTCAATTGAACAGCATAAAAGCTCGTTTTTCGATGCACCAGTGGATAATTCACTGATACGTATTGTCGTGGCGAACAAATTGCGGGGAATAATTATTTTTTTATTGAGAAAAATTATTCGACGTTGGACATTCGTGGAGGGTTGTTGCAACCATAATTTTTTTTTCAATTTCATTTTTTTTTTGTTTCTGGAACGATAAAGGCAATATTGACACCTCGCAGAAGTTGGCTGGACGTGTCGTTCGGAAATTATAGTTCTTTTTCTCATGAATAAAATGTTTAACGTGGTTGGAAAATAAAAAAACAACATGTTTTCTCGTTGTTCACGCACGCGCTATACGAAAAAAAATTGTTCGCTATTATGTTGCACCTACGAAACAATTATTATCGACAATCGAATAATTAAAAATCCCATAAAGCCAAAAAAATGTATATATAATTCATTTAAAAAAAAAAAAAATTTACAAATTCCTTAAAACAAAAACAAAAATTATGAGACCTAACGAAGCTTGGCAGGTTGCTTCGTTCGAAAATGATAACTCTTTTTCTCACAATAAACACACCAAGAGCTCCAACTGTATTTATTTTACATTGTAGTTCATACATAGATATACATTTTTTTTCACTTGGGTCGCTCGTAAACAATTTGGAATTGGTAAATTCGTAGTCGTCGAAATATCACCGCAATTATTGAAACTCGTTTGCGACACATCGATGTTCCACACGTTCGTGACTTTGATTACGAAAATGAGAGACATTCGATTGTCAGAGTGATATTGCACATGCGGTGTGGGCCCCCCTCTCGATGGTTCATTCGTTTTCCCCAAGTAGACACACACACACACACACACACACACACTCGTTGTTCCGGCACAGTGGAAGTAAAACGCTGTGTGTGGCGTGTACGATGCGGCTGTGTATGCGATAGGGTTATCGCGAAACCCCTCGACCACAGATTGATGCATCGAATTATACTCGTAGCGAGCCCAAGCATCTGCTGGCCCCCTCCCCCCCGTTTGCCTCCCCCCGCCCAACGTTTCCGTTTGCCACGTTGATTCTCCTTCTTTCTCGCTCGCTGGTGTTGAATTATGCGCTCGATTTCGGCGCACCGAGAGCTCACGTACCCACTCGGAGCAAACGCCAGGGCAATACGACCTGCATACACACCCTTTATCCATCCTCCCCGCCCCCCTCCTCTTCCCCCGCGTCTCTCGGTTCTCGTCCATACGAAGCTCTCGCCCTTTGTCGATACGCTTCGCTTGGAAACACCTCCGATACACCAGGGATTCCCTCAAATCCGATTCAACCGCGATTTTTCAACCGAAACGACGCGGCTACGACCCTCGTACTTGGTGGGATTTCGTTCGGTAGTGCTGGACAGTCTCGTTTGTGATTTTTTATAACGATTTTTTCGATGCCTCGTGGCCGTGAAGATTTTTTTTATATTAAAAAAAAAATAAATATTATCTCGACTCTATTTTTATCTAAATCTTAATAACTTTATAATAATCTTAATAACTATAGTGATATATGTGAATGGTGATTTTAAGTCAATTTCGTGTAAACTGCAAGTGGATTGTATATATATATATATATTTTACGGAGATAATGAATATTGATTTCTTTCGAAATAATTTTATTTAGATTATGGATAAACCGCACATAGGTTGCATAGACGGATGTTGCACATAGAAATGAATATTAAAATACTGTTTGACTTGTTTTGTGGATTTTATTTCGGTTGTACACACTGTATATACAATTTTTTAGATTTTTACATCTGAATGTGTAATTTATGAATTTTATTTCTCACTCGGGCAATGGTTTTTTAAGGTTTTTGTTTTTTTTTTAAACGAGTCTTCCATCGAGTTTTATAAATTCTTTACAATCCAGATTTTCACAAATGTGACGTATTTCGCGATGGAATACGTCGATTTTATAATTCACGATTATTTAAATCGTGAATTATAAAATCCTTGTCCATCATGAGAATAATCCATTATTGCCGATGCATCTAAATTATTTATAATTGTTTCATAAATATGCATTTTTTCGTTGACGCACGATATACATAATCATCGTTGTTATTCGTTTGTAAAAGTATTTCAAATACGAATGATTTTCGATCGAATGATCACCCATCTCCGGGGAATCAGTGACGAACGTCGAGCGACTGAACGTCACAACGCGTTTTCATTCGGCTCGTTGACAACGTCGAATCGATAACGAAATTGTCGTCGTGATGCGTTTGTTTACCAGAGATTAAAGTCTGCGAGGCCAAACGATCTCGGTGCGCACGAGTGCACGAGTCTATTCCAGAAGGTCGCAAGTGAGGAAATAATAACCGAAGAGAAGACTCAAGATTGTTTGGTTCAATCATCGAATGCTGAGTATCGGAAATACTTTTTGCGGATAATTTTCTTTTTTTTTTTTAATTTAAGGATTTTGGAACTCGAAAAGAAAAAAAATGTTAGCCTTGTAAGACGATTCGCACTTTTGTCCGGTTGTCCATCTGTCACAGCTGATTCTTTTTCACAAACTATGCGAGGGAAAAATTGAAATTGGAATGATTCTCGTTCGATCCGAATTTTTTCAAATTTTGAGGCATAAAAATCGTTCAAAGTCCCATAACTTTTTTTCGGTTTCACTACAAACGAAAACTCGTTCACTACAAACCTTTTTACACTTAAATCTTGAAGAATGACGTCAGGAAAATTTTTTTTGGGATGGCACACAAAAAAATTTTTTTTTTAAATGAAAAAACCATATTTTTTCCAATTACAAACGAAAATTCGGTTACTAGAATCACATACAAACGTATCTTTATGTAAATCAACTGTTAGATTCGATACACCTGACCGGTCTTTCATTGTCAAGCCAACCAGGTGAAAGATTAATCCAACGAAAATACCTATTTATTTTTTTTTGGTTCCCAGGGTTCCAAATTCCAAAAGTTCGTCGACAAAAACGTGGTAATATCCGGAAATCCGGAAGAGTCCGACCCCGTTCGTAAACGTGGTGGGAAACGTGGGAGAGAAACGAGGGTCGCTCGAAAATTCGTTGGCAATTCGAGTACGAAGCGGTAAATCGTTATGCGTATGTACGAACTGCTGCGCTACTATACGCAAATAGCTATTTTATCGTACGTACCGAGAGGTAGGATGCTCACAACATGACGGAAGCTACAACCCCGGGATACACGTATGAGCGGGGGGGGGGACAAAGCTATGGGTGTAAAGGCGGAGCAGCAGCAGCAGCAGCCCTTGCTAGCTTCTCGCGCGATGCTCTATGAATTATGCATATTTTCCGGGTTATGTGCTATGAGCGCACATGACTGAGCGATGGGCCAACTCTAAACACTGACGTGTTGTAAATTGGAGTTGAGCTGCCACTGGTGTTCGCTTTTCCGGCTCAGCGTTTTTATTCCTATTTTTTTCCATTCGTTTGAATTTTTTTTTTTTCAAAACTATTTTTCCATTTTTTTTATTCGTTGCACATTTATAACCGTCGGCCAGTTTGATGGGATATTGTATTCCGGGCAAACCAGAGTCGCAATTTTTACCTTTATTTCAAATTATCTCAACATGACATTTAGGGTGAAGAAGGTTGAAAGTAAGATGAAGTTGTGAGGAATTCTTATGCGCTTTTCTAACTTCATTTCACCTTAAAAACCGACAGTTATTATCCATTTTTCAAGTTTGGAAGGTGAAAGAAAGGTCAAATGATGAGAGAAAAAATGTTGACCTTCACTCGGAAGGTGAAACGAGGGTGAAATAGTGAAAGAACACGATTTCGAACTTTTAGTTTGGACTTTCAAGATAAAATGAAATGTAAGGTGAAAATTTGGACTCGGAAAAGCACGACGTTATTTCACTGTTGGCTAATGCTTCGGTTTGTCGAACATATCCGGTCTGACTCGGTCACGATCGATGTTATACCGAAATTCACTGCACTCTCACCGATGCGTTTTATGTTGCTTTATTCACGGGTTTTCGGTCCAGCTGCTTCGATGTAGTCTTTTTAAAATTGCAAAACACCATCTCGATCGTTTGCTTCTTCGTTCTTTTCGTTCGTCGTTCGCAAATCCTTTATATCTTTGGAATTCGTACATTTTTTATGCTATAAATTTTACATTTGTACGTGGACCAAGAAAACGTGAAAAAACGAAAAAAAATACAAAACAGTTGGAAAATTCATACCGACGTAAAAATCGAAAAATTTCGGAGATGTTCGTCGATGCGAGTGTGCAGCAACTATTATTGGGATTCCGGTTTGTCACCAGTTGCCCAAACAAATGTTTATATTTTTTTTATTCGTAGATTCGTGAACATGGAAAAAAAAAATTATGATGATAAAAATAAAAATTATGATAATAAAAAAAAAACAGATGCAGCTGTTCACATTCTCTCTTTGGTCTTTAACACACACACACACACACATGTAATCAGGAATGTTATCATTTCTAGTATTTCAACATGAAAAATGTCGGAAAAACTATCATTATTATGTTTTTTTTCGAAAATGTTTTTTTTTTTGTTATTTGTAAAAAAACGAATTTCAAGGTTAAATGAGATTTGAAACACAAGCATCCACGAACCCGTGTCTAGGGACCAGTTTCTTCGGGACCACCCACACTTCTATTTTCCCTTGTTCTCCAAAACGGCTTTCTCACCCTCTCTCACTCTCTGTCTCTCTCTCATCATCGTTCTCAAGCAGCATTATTATTATCGTTCTTCCCTCACGCGATTCGGCCGTTGGGCACGGTGAAAAAATTCTTTTTGCACTTCCAATTTCCACGAGCTCTAAATTTTTCGTCACCCCCGGCTATCGTCGAATAAAAATGTCTTCCGAAGAAACGATTTTTCTGTAATTCCGAACACCCGGTTCCACAAGCTTTTCTCATTCGCTCTCGCGAATCCCCAGATTCACGGGATGACGTATGACAAACGAAAAAAAAAAACAAATGTGATTGATAAATTCAAAAATTCGTCTAGCGATGACGAATACATTTTTTTTTTCAAATATTTACATTTATGCTCGATCGAGTTGACGTTGTCTGGATATATAAAAAAAACAATGTTTTGGTAATCGTTAACACGTACATTCGATTGTCGCGATAACTCTGACGTGTTTGTGCACGAAGCAGGACACACACGTGAGTTCGCACATATAGTCGTGTGTGTCCCCTCGTTCGGGGTCCGTATATTGCCAGCCAATAAGCGTAAAGTGTGAAATATTGCTGATCGGTTTTTTTTCCCGGGTTGAGGGGAAGGGGGGGGGGGGGTGGCTGGGGGTGGCAAAGGGGATCTCGGAGGACCCAGGGTGACGGCGTATAGCAAGAGAAAAAAAGCGATGAAGAAAGAGGCGTAGCGCGAATTTTATAGCCGTCTCGTCTCTGGAATATGGGCTATGGGATATTTCACCCTCCCTCCCTCCGCCCACACCTCACGAAACTGCGTGGCAAAGCTTCCGCAATGTTTCAAACCGACATGGACATTCTTTTCGATGAAAAATATATTTCGAATATTTTCACGACTGAATGATTGTGAATAATAACGATTGTTAGAATTTTTGAATTTAGTGTGAAAAAAATGATTCATGGAAAATATTTATAACAATAGTGGAAGAAGTTTAGAAAATCTTAACCCTACGTCTGTACAATGGCTTTTTGGTGACACCGTTTGCACACTGACCCCAAAGATTCCTGTCCAAATATTTATTTTTTTATGTAAAAAAACATCTGAAAAAAAACTGAACAAATTCTTGAATTCTTTTGAGTTTTTCTTTTGGTAATTCATTGAAAATTTATTTTTGTATAACTACTTGAATCTTGACAAATTATTTTACCTGAAATTTTCGTTTGTGAACACACCATTTTATTTCTATATTTTATATAATTAAGAATGAACTGATTTTGGTTATGAATGCAGAGTCATTTTATGTTTATTTAATAATGAATATGTCTTTTCTTGACTTTGACGACTGGATGAACTGGTCTTAGAATGGAATCAATCAATTTCTGGCAGCTTTGCTTAATCTTCTCATCCCCGTATCACACCTGAATCACAATTTCTATCGTTTTAGTTTTTGTCGTGCATTTCATTTCTTCTAATCTGGCTTTACATATGTCCACAGATTCTCGATAGGATTCAGATCCGATGAGTTTCCAGGACAATGCTGAAGGGATTGAAGGGATTAAAGAGAAAAGGGGAACCGCCTTTTCCTCAAAATATTTCAACATGACCTTGGAAACGTGAAATGGGGCTTATGTGAGACTGACTGAAAAGGTGGGTCCATCGTCAGCTTGAACTTTTTCGAGGTCAGTGACTAAATTCGACTTCAACATTGTCTTGTATATTTTTTACTGTTCATCATGCCTTTAATTGCCACCAATTTTCTATTTCAAAAAGTTATAAGAAATTCGCTATGTTCACATTAATTCACACAATACTCCAATTGACGATAGTTATTTATTTGAAATACATTTTTATTTCAAATAAATTTTCATCGAATCCATGCCGATCTCGGTTTCAACACGTCGCATATTTATTTTCGTGCACGATATGCTAAAAAAAAAGCCGAAAAAATTGCAATTATTTCATTTTTTCAAGAACCATCAGACACTCTCTACATTTTGATGAATTTTTCCGGCAGCTCGAAAGAGAGCCGGGTGGGTAATTTAAAACCCCAGATCTAAATCGCACGTATGACGGGCCCGAAAATATATATCGGAAAAACACGAAAAACCGAGTGAAAACGCTGCGGGTTGAAACGCATTTTGTCATTCGTTGGGGCGAATATAGTTGAAATAACGTAGCGCGTGTAAACGCATCGTGCGCTAATAACCATTCGGTGGTCCGGATAACGCGACGGGTTCTCCCACCCTCGCGTTCCCAACCCCCCCGATCGCGGTTCTCGAGAGCGATGCATTCGCGGTGCATCTGTCAAATTAACCCTTTCGGCGACGATGACCGCGTTGCGCGACACTCGGTTCGATCAATGCCCACACACGTATACCTACATATAGTATATAATACATACATACTTATATATCTATCTATATGTATGTAGATATATATGGGGCATTTCATGTCAGGTCGGACGGTCAAGTCCCTGACCCCTACCATATTAGTTCATCACTTTTTTTGGCTTCTATTTCACCCCAAAAACGCTCGCCATTTTTTTCAATATTTTCGGATCCCCCTAAAACCCGCAAAAAAAATTGAGTAAGGAAACTTGTACTTGCCCGTAATTCAAAATTATGATTTTTCGGTGAGATTTCAGTGAGGCAAAGAATGAAACTTGCCAGAATTTCAGCTACTTTTTTTTCTCTTTAAAATACAAAGTATTATACATTTTTTTATTCTACCCCTTTCCTTTCTGATTAATCGATTAAGATAATTATGCCAACAATAATAATGACACTAATAGTAAAATAAAATTTAAAAAAATAACAAAAACGTACGCACAAAAGAAAATGGACTAAAACACTCATGATATTTTTTATTTGGAAAAAAAAGATGCAATAAAGATCCCACTCTAAAATGTTGGCAAGTTCATTTTTCGACCTACTGGAATCCCAACAAAAATTTAATTTTAAATCTTTCAAGTAGGCTTTTCCTTATCTGGGGGTAATGTTTAATTCCTCTGAGGGTTGTAGGGAGGCTCCGGAAATTCTGAAAAAAAATCACGTATGTTTTTGGAACGAAATAAAAGCCAAAAAAAAATTATGAGCTCAATCGGTAGGGGTCAGGGATTTCCGATCGTCTGAGTTTGCACAGAACGCCCTATATATAAATATATAAATATATATACATGTGCATTATGTGCACTACGTGGCTGAACATCACCCGATGTTGATCAATTCGACTGCGAATTTCAACAAACGTTGCAATGTCCGACGAACAGCATATATGTACATCAAACACGTATATTAACGTTAAAGTGTGTTGGCTCGTCGTACGCAGACACGACGATCTATGGCCGGTCTGTATACACGCATACGGATTGGAAAATGTCCACGAGGTAGCATATTGCAGCTATACACACGAGATATAACGAATTATCACGGTACATCGAAGCTCGTCGTATCGGTGAACGTTCGACGTGCAGTATAATAAATAACCTACGGGCAAAGAGGGGAGAGGGGAAAGGCAAAGAGAGAGAGAGAAAGAGAGATAGAGAGAGGGGGTGGTGGGTCGTAGGTACATCGGCCCCCGGGCACAAGGGGTGACCGGATGCTGTTGCTGATGCTCCAGCAGCCCCGGAGCGTAGGCGGCAGCAGCGCGAGCGGTACTTTGTTCGTCTCGGTGCAACGCCCGGGTTACGATCCACCTTATGGCACAGTTTTCTGCTTTACGCAACATATCCCGGATATTATGTCCTCGAGTTTAACATTTTACTGTAGAACGAACGGCCGAATAGTTTGTCACAGCTATGAGAAATAACGAGGCTGGAAGGTTTTTGGATTTTCATTTTTGTGTGTTTTTTTTTTATTTTATTTGTAAAACATTTTTTTGTGCATCAGTTTGGTCGTGAATATGGATGTAATATTGGTTCTATTTTTTTTTGCATATTCGTGAAGCTGTGAGAATAAATGATTGGATAAATTGAAATTTATGGATGCAGACATTATTCAAAATTATGAAACCGCACTTTTGTAATGGTAATTTTTTATTTTTTAATTTTTTATTAGTAAGACTGATGGTGAAAAATCTGGCGGAAAATATTTTAGCGAATTGAGTGAACTACGTTAAATTCGACTCTGAGTTTCAAACTGTGAGCATATACTTTTGTTTATCATCGTTAAATCATATTTCTATTATATATTTATTTTCGTCCCATTTTGACAAGAAGAAATTGGAACAAAAAAATGCAGATATTTTCAAAACCATGAAACCGCACTTTTGCGATTATTATAATCATTTTAAATTCACCAGAATCGACAAAAAAAATGAAAAACAAAAAATCATAAAAATTCCAGTCGAGTACAAACCTTCAGCTCAAAGTTTGAAACTCTAACAATTTTTTTTCCCCCGAATATCGTAAATTTTCATTTCCACGTTTCTAAACTCGAGAATTGACGGATGGAATGGAATTCAAAAAGCCATCAATCATCATACGCGTACCCGAACAATTCTTCCAAACGGGATCTTTCCACCGGAAACAACTTGATTTCGACGCATCGACCATAGCCCCGATTGTTCAATCGTGTTTCCGTCCCTCTGGGCCCTCGAGGGAGGTGGAGAGGGATACGAAAGAACCCTAGCGATGCACATCACCTGGTGATCATCGTGGGATGTCGAACATCTCGTCGGACACAAATAGAATCATCGAACGACCTCTACGACTTTCGAACGAACATTCATTTCGGATTCATTCATTCATTCGGTGCGTAGCCCCGACGTGTCCTTGCCGATATACATCACCGGCCTTTGCCGATCGTCACATCGGCCAGGTTGCCATGAACGTTGGAACTTCGGGTGTGGAATTATAAGGGTCGAAACGGACCGAGCCTGAGGGGACGAAAGCCAGTCTCCGGGGGCGCATCTACGTGAAAAGCTTTAGCTGGTGGTATTTCTCTGCTTCCCCCCCCCTCTCAGAGTTTTCCCGATGGATCGGTACATAAGTAAGTCCACATCCACGTCTCGTCTCACATTAACTTGGAACGAACGACCCCCGACAAACAAACCATCAACATCCCCAAACGAAGCGACGACCCGAATGCGGACCCGCTTGCAACCCTCCCGCCCTGCCCCACGTAACCTCATATATATTCCATTCCCAGTCTCGCACGCACGCCATAAAAAGAAAACAAGCGGATCCATCCCCCCCCGCTTTTTTTTTCACATATGACTTTTCCCATTTTGCAATAAAAGACTTTTCTCCGTGGACGCATTCGTATATGGCGTCTTGCATCTGCGATAAGGAAACACCAGCCATTCCGTTCTCCTCCCCCACGAGATACCTACCTCGGGTTCGTGCGTTTGGATATGTCCCCAAAACGTGGGTGCAATATATATGCTCACGTATTCGACATTCCGGGCTCCTCGAGTCGATAACCTTAAGACCCCCTTTGGTCGATACACATTTTTTTTTCTTTCTCTCTCTCTCTCTCTCTCTCTCTCTCTCTCTGTCCTTACCCATTTTTTTTCGCCGTTATTTTTTTGGATGTTTTCTCATCCGTTGGCACGAATTCGGAGCTGCCAGGACGATCGATGGAAATTACGTAGCATTTCCTGATAATGCACATTTTCGATGCAATTTATTTTCATCGAAGGGTTCGTGTCTTCGCGAATCCATGCAAAACTCAGAGAGAACCAAATTGTAGATGTTTTTTTTTAAGTTTATATTTGTAACTAACATAATATTTTGGATCTGATAATTTCGATAGCTTTGCTGGAAAAGTATTCCTGAGTATAATTTTATTTTTTATTTTTTCTTTATCAGGTGAATATGCCCCTTAAAGAGGGGGGGGGGGGGGCAATTGTTAACCGGTAAAATGAGCGGTTTTTTGGATTCAAAAGTAAAAAAAACTATGCAGTACATCACTTTCAAAACCTAAGGTTATAGAAATTCCGCCTGAAGTGACCCTCCTCCCTTCAAAGTTGCAGCATCGGTGTCTCCATGTGTAATTTTTTGTCAGCACCTTAAAATTGCAATGCTACATTTTTCGAAAAAAAATAATACACGATCGTGTCAAGCTGGCGAAATGCATGTTGAAATACGAAATACGTGATTGGTCGGATCGTACAACTTAATCGATCGCACAGACGATGAAAACCTCACGATGCAAGTTAGCGAAAAAAAAGCGAGAATAAAGTTCGCGGTAATGAAATTAAGGTTGAAGCGATTCCGTACCCGGGCGAAGCACATCCGATGCATAAATCATGTCGTTGGCGCGTGAATTTTTCGGTCACATCTCTCATAGCTCGTATGAGTCAGCGTTCGAGCGAGTGAGTTCTCGCGCATAATTCGAATGGGTTTTGCCGAGCAAAAGAGGCTCAATATGTCGCGACCGTGAGATGCACGTGGGTGGTACGTGAAAACCGGAAGAACGGTGAAAGCTCTCGGAGGGAAGCGAAGATGGAAGGCTTTATTCGTCGTTGGCCGCGATGGTGGCGCCGAATGTCGCTTTGCGGCATATTTATGCGGTCCGCGAGTATGACAAAAATTTCAATAACCCCGACGAGAACGTAAGACCAAAGAGCAAAGCGAAGAATCTCGACGAATATAAAAATGGAATGGAAAGAAAAGCCGAGGGGCCAAAGGGAAGGGGCACGCGTCTTATATTTCCCACCGTTCGTGCCTTTTTCCGAGAGCCTGCGTCATCCACGACGGCGGAGCCACCAGCCGAACCATGTTCCTCTCGGGAACGTGAGAGCCAGGCTATAAAAGAAATTGTGGAATAAAAACCAATGGAAATGTGAATGTGGTTGTCGAAAAAAAAAAAAGAAAAAGAAAAACCGAGTCGCGACTATTGAAAACGCGAATTCATCGATGTGTACACTCGTTTGTACGTGTTATCGACGACGTAACTCGTTGAACGTAAATATCACGTATTTCGTCACTAGACGGTGCCCTCGTGGCTTTGCTCTAGTGAATTTTATTCATTTCTTCTGAGTATTCAGCATCAATTACGCGTTTAACAATCACGAAATTTCGTCATGTGGATTGGCTTTGTTATGGATATTATAATTTTCACTTTTTCAATTTTTCGGGTTTTTTTTTGTAAAGGTAAGGTGACTCATTTGAAAGTGCAAACGCCCAGCTGCATTACCGGAATTGTGAGATACTTTCATTTTTATAGGTGAATTTATCATCTTACTAACGAAGTTGGCAGATTTCAAGTTCCAATCGAAAAACAAAAAAAAAACAATCCATCCAAATTCCACACTCCCAAGTCCAACAATCAGACCTAGACGTTCACGAGTCATCTCTTCAGGATATTTTTTACACAAATATAAAGATTTAAAAAAATTATGACAAAGTTTATCACGCAAAAAAAATACTTCAATGGCGTTGTTTTTTTTTATGCGAATCTGTGTGGACGATCTTGCTTTTCACAGGCTCGCATAAAATGCTTCAGTCATGCATCGCGTAAATCCTCGGGCACGAAAGGGAATTGAGTCGCGAACGTTAAGTAGTCTAGTCGTTGAATTCCGAGTCAAGAGGGATAAGCTTGCTTGAGTCTCCTTTTGTGAGTTTATTATATCGACGAACGCATTGAAGGTAAGCACTCGGCACCGAGTGCACTTGATTTCACGGTAAATAGTCTAATTTTCTTAATTGAAATTGCTCATACACATATAATATATGTATATATATAACCACTCGTCCGACTCTCGGACCCTTCGTCGTTATCTCACTCGCTCTCCTTCGTTCGTCTTATTGCGATATGCAATTACGCTCGGCTGTTTAACCTTTACCCGGGCGAATATGAGACGCGAGCGAGGCCAAGCACACACACACACACACACACACCGGAGACTGCTCGTTTCCTGCGCTTGACCGTTCTGCCGTGTGTTCCGGCAATGCCCGTTGCCCACCGCGAAAACGCCCAAAGTACTTTGGTCCTTCAACTGGCTGTTAGCACAAGTACCGCAATCACGGCACTCCTTTTACCGCGAACAACGGGCAGCTTGGGTGGGTTGCACCGTTGATCACTCGGCTTGCAGCGAAAGTCGCAGCTGTGCCGCGTGTGCCGTGACCAGGTAAAACCTCGTTCGCACTCGACATCCGGTCTTATTCCGATAATTCGCTATTTCGTTCGAAACGCCATTTACATCTCTCACGTAACCCAGGCCGACTCCTCGGGTCGATATCTAGGAGCAAAGCAAAGCGTGTGTAGTTATGCACAGTAAAACACAGGCAACACCAAACGATTCATGAATTTCAACGTTTCACAATTCGACACCCACAAGCGTGATCCAAATTCCGTTGTTTCAAAGTCCCTTCAGCTAACTCGAAAAAACCAGGCCGGAAAAGTCTACTGTGCTTTCCAACTAGAGCCGTCTTCCAAGGACTTCTGACGGAGCACTTCATGGCACGGGTTCTCCGTTTAGTTTTGTTATGTTTGAAAGAAGAAAAAGAGAAAAAATAACGCCTCCATTGAATCGAGTGGTTTTTGTGTGAACACGCAGCTCGAGAGTTGTGAAAATGGCGAGCGAGGGCTATGAGCACGTGCCTAGTCGGTTGTACACATCGGATATACGATTTACGTGTGTGTGTGTGTGTGTGTGTGTGTGTGTGTCCGTGTGGACGAAGTTACGAAGGCGTTGGTACAGGCCGAGGAAACGCCGAGCTACGAGAGTTTACGAACACCCGGGCGCACACCGGAAAGTGTACATCGAGCCACAGTGGCCGCAGTGAAGCGAAAGAACCAGAACCGCTCGGTTACGGTTCAAGAGCCTTCCGAGAGTGGTCTCTCGCTTGCACTCGAGTTTTGGTATAACGTCACGTACTACCATCAAGTGCCCGGGAACTGCCATAACCACGAACCCATGAATATATTTTCACTTTCTTAGCACACGGAAATCAATTTTATTATCTTCACGTCTTTCATCATCGACGTTGTCGACCGGATAGAAGCGGACTAAACGTCAATGGCGGAATTTTGGAAAGAGAAGGAAGCCAACATTGTGAGGAGTACAGCTTCGGAATTAATCGATGGAGCGACTCCGATAGGCGAGCAGCCTATCGTCTGGAATACTCGCATCCACGAAATTCTTGCTATAATAACAGATTGAACTAACAATCAAAGCCAAAGATTCACAAACGAGTTTCACATTGCTCATTTCGTAGCTTCAGAACCTTCGGCATAACATTTTTTCCCAGTGGGCCAATATGAATCTTTCTTCCAGCTTCACACTCATAAAATGAGCGTTTTTCAAGGGTGGCTGGACAAAAAGTGTCATTTTTTGCCTATAGTTATGTCTCCTGTCTCCTAGGCTCCTTAGACACCTTCCATTTAGGTCCAGGCTCCGTGGAGCATCCCACAAGGCTTTCAAGTCGTTTTGTTTTCGTCTCGTATCGATTGAACGTTAACCCAGCAAATCGAATCGAAGCCACGACGACGTACAGGTGTGTCGATACACGAGGTCCCATGGAAATTCCAACGCGCTAAGAATTCCCGCGTTATCCCTAATTGGTCGGATTAATGGAAGGGTCCGGACTAATTGGCTGCGGTGAGTGGACGACACGTGCTCTCGGCGAGGCCCGGACCGAAGCCCCCGGCGAAACGATAGCCAGATGGAGCTCAGCGCACTTTAGCCGTTCCTCCCCCCGCCCCCTCTCCTCCCTTTCCCCTCTATCGTGGGTTTCTAGTCGCAACGGTGGTCACTCCGCACGAACGGCCCTTTGAAATCTCTCGACAAAATTTGGAAATTCGAACACGAGCACTTCTCCCATTGCATCACTTGCGACCTTGCATCCCACCGGTTCGCCCTGTTTCAACTTCCACGTCGATTGAACGAATTAAGCGAACCCTCCTTGCACCATCGGCCCTCCGCAATGGCTGTTCGAAAGTGCAGGGCGGTCCGATCGATGACAATTTAAAAGGGACATACGTGCTGAGGAAATTGAAAAATTTCTCTCGTCGTGTGGGCGTGTGTATACGTATACATATATGATATATATAGATGTAGTTGACGCGATACAGTTGGCAATGTGAACGTCACCACGAGTCACGATATTCACTGGAGCTTTAAGGTAGTATCCTACATACTGTAAGAGTCAAAGCAATCCTAAGATATACCATCTCCTGATTGAGGTAAGTAGTACTTTGATGTGGCAACGTCGCGTGTTATGATGTCGATCAAAGAGAGAGAGAGAGAAGGTGAGACATAAACGCGCAACGTTGCCATGTCTACTGGATCACGACCAACTCCTGATACAAACTGCATTTTCCCGATGTTTATTTACTTATTATTTTCATCACAGTCTCCTGATCTCTACTTTCAAGTGCCCAAAATGTTCTCTGAATATTCAACTTGCAGTTTAAGTGTTTTCATTAAAATCTGACGAGGACTTTTTGTATTACATCAAATTGATCGTGATTTTCCATAAGGCTCCATGTTAAACGTATGAAAATAAAAGTGTTGATATATTTTTTCTCGCACTCCGGAAAGCCACAAAAATTCAACTGAACCTCTTTCTTATCAATACCTATAAGTATGCCAAGTTTTATGAAAATCTGCCGAGGAACTTTCTTAACGAGGGTCCTTAATTGTTTTACAGCAAGTGTCCTCCTATGTTTCCTTCGTAAATTCCAATATCAAAGTATATCAATACTACCAGCGTGTAAATGCAGGATCGAATTGTCTGGAAGTCAGGACAAGGAAAGTGTACAAAACCACTCGGTAGCGAAAAAGAAAAAAAAAATAACCACAGCATTGATTTTTCATGAAATTCACATCGACATCATTCCTTCCGTAACCCAAGAATTACGACGTTGGCACTGGGTCATAATTCACATAGTGCTCTTTAGTCACAAGAATCCTCGTCTTTTCGCACGACGTTATCGTACATAGCTAACAAGAGGCTAAGAAGTCGCTGGTGCAGTAGCGTTATAGTGCGCCGGTAAGACGATAATACAATTTCCATGTAATCCTCCAAGTGATTCCCTTGCGGTCGCGAAAGAACCTACAGGGTTCTTCGAGGGTCCAGCCCCCCCCCCTCTCACCGCCCTGTTCCCCCGTCACCAACCCCCGGGGAATTCATTGGGACACTACCGATGGCTGCCTATGCCTCATCTCCGTATATTTTATACCTCGCCACAAGCACAGCCGTGCTCATGGGCCTCGGCCTCAAATACCCCTGGGGGTTAATTGTCTCGTGTTTTGACGCGAGAGTTATTCGCCGGAAAAGGGGTTTCCTAGGGTTCAGGGTGCGAGCCGTTCTCGGTCAGGATCATTTTCACAACTATCGCTATCGTTAGTGCAACCCCCCCCCCCTCCCCTGCCATGACCCAACCTTCATCGACCCTGTCTTCCCCTTCGCTTACCATAATGTTATATACATATATATATTGCACGGTATGGGGTTTGTGATATTTGTGCAAATATTGCGAATCGATTGACGACGAACAAATTCCCATGTACACATGGAAATCGGTTTATCATTCGGATTAACGTTCAACCCTCTCGTACAGCATTACGCTGTGTATTGCTAATTTGGTAATGGGCAGAAGGGGTGGGAGGAGGAAGGGGGTGGGGTGGTTGCGACGAGGGCACATCGGGGCAGATTGTCTATTTGGTTGGGTAATTATCAATTCCGTTTCTAGAATGTCTCGTGAACCGGTGATAATAATCGTGATACAATCGAAAATAATCTGTTTGGTCTTCATATCGAGTTTTGTTTAGCAGTCGCGTACCCCTGACGGCGAAATATCGTACGGATGACCGAACGCTAATTTCCGCGTTTTTATATGTATGCACGTGTATTTAACACGATAATATTCGTGTATATATTGTAGGTATCAAAGTTGTCACAGTATTGATAAGAAAAACGTTCAGTTAAATTTTTATGGCTTTTTTTCCGGAGCTCGAAAAAAAAGATATCAACACTCTTACTTTCACACGTTTAACATGGAGCCTTATGAAAAATTACGCTCAATTTGATATAATACAAAAAGTCCTCGTCAGATTTTAATGAAAACACTTAAACTGCAAGTTGAATATTTAGACAACATTTTGGGCACTTGAAAGTAGAGATCAGGAGACTGTGATGATAATAATAAGCAAATAAACATTCGGAAAATACAGTTTATATGAGGAGCTGGTCGTGATCCAGTAGACATGGCAACGTTGCGCATTTGTTTCCCATCTTGTCTCTCTCTCTCTCTCTCTGATCGACATCATAACACGCGACGTTGCCACACCAGAGTACTACGTAACTCAATCAGGAGATGGTATATCTTAGTGCTTTGACTTTTACAGTATCTAGGATACTATCTTAATAAATTTACTAAATTATACCATTCGAAGACTGAGTGAATGTTGTTTTATTTATTTCGAATTACCGAAGAAGGACAAGTTCCCTATGCTATATGTATGTCTGCATGTGGTTTGATATGAAGCGGTTCGGTTGTTAGCGAAACGAAAAGATTTTCTTTCCCGACTGACTGATAAAATAATATTCGGCAATCAAAAATCGATATCATTACCATAAATGTGAAAAATAGTTCACATTTGTGCGAATATGTATTCAACCGACGTTGAGCTCGGATAGCGAGAGCGAGAGAGAGAGAGAGAGAAAGAGAGCACCGATGAAAGGTTGTGTTTTCGAAAAACGACTGTAGCCGAACTCTGTGAAACTCACGGATGATCTCTCGTTGGCCTTATGCAGAATATATGAATAGTAAGACGCAGACGCGATTCCGGTAGAAAATCCGGCGAGAGAGGTGAAAATATTTGTGGTTAGTGCCACGAAGATTCAGTTCGAAGAGAGAGTGGCGAAACTAAATGCAACGCCGAACTTGAATAATGGAAAATATGAGTTTATTTACCCAGAAACGTTTGCGAAAAAAAGTCTCTCTGGGGAAACATAGATTGTACAATATTGTTCGTAAGAATAAAATCTCAACAAATTATTATATCTCTCGATGTTCGTTTCTGAAAATTTGAATATCAACCTTGAAAAAAAGTATGTGGGGTCCATGCAGACCCCAGTGGGAAGTCGAAGGTACGTTTATGAGATAACAAGCAACGTTTTCGAATTACGATATCTTCGATAATTTAATTTCTCCATCTGGAAAGGAACTCCTGAGAACTTAAACATGCTCCTGGTTGTCACATAAAAATAGAAATTTACCTGGAACCAAATCTGATCATCGAAAAATCGAACCAAATCCAAACAAAAAAACCAGGATATTGTACAAAGGATTTTGTGGACCACGTGGACCCCACAAACTTTGTCGAAATACGGGTATCCCTGTTTGACCTCGAAATTCAAAGGTAAAAAGAAAAATAATATTCGCGTTTCACGAAATCCGCCTTTTATTTTCACAGAACTCCATTTACAAAACAAAAATGTTATTTCGAATATTTATCTGACAAAGTAATTATAGATCATAGAACTTATTCAATATTATAATACACCATGAAATAATCATTCGTGCAAATTATTCATAATTATGAACAAAAACGCAAGTATATTAATTGTCACATGATAATTGATCAAAGTTACACGTTAAAAGGAAAAGTATTTAAAATGCAATTTTCATTTCATGAATTCATAAAGCCCATTCCTGTCTTGCTCGCATCTTCGTGCACGATACAAAACCATCGTCGATACGTCGTCGATTCAATACTAAAAAATTAAGCACACAGCGAGTGATAAAATCGACGAGTTCATGACCGGTCCACCATTCACGATTGTCCGACAATTACCATCAGGCCCCGCGCTTCATACATCGATACATCGTTGAAAAATGCAGAATGTAGGTTAAAGATGAAGCTCCAGTTGGCTGAGTGTTGAAAAAAGCTCCGCAGTACTTCACGATACTCCACGGTAGTGCCCCATAGTGCTACTATGAGAGTAGGTACACGGCATGCATCGGAGTGGCAATTCGGGAGGGGAAAATAGGAGCTGAGGAGGAGGAGAGGAGGAGGGGACCGGGGTTGAAAAAGCAGGTCCCTCTGGAAAATAACGCGCGGTAACGCGGTATACGCAGTTGCGCGCGAGCGCGGGCGCGTTCTTATAATGTTTTTCCACGATAAATGGGGGTTTTCGCCGGGGTAGGAACGGCGCTTCGGCGCTGAGCTTTCGTTTCATGGGGAAGTGGGGAGGGGGGAGGGGGGAGGTTTCGCGTTGCCAAGGCAACCCCGTAACGCCATTAAGCGGGCACGGGGCTTTCCCGGCTCTCACGTCTCTGGCTCGCGTACACTTACTATGGAGCTTTGCCAGCCAAAACCCCGGAGCTTGCGATATACACACGCACACATACAAATATATGTATACATAGCAAAAGCTCCAGGGTTTTATATATATAGATGTCGCTTTCTCGGTGTATCTCGCGGGAACGCAAGCTCGGGACTCGACTCGCGAGACTACGAGCTTGCAAGTACGACTTTTCCGCTCTCTCTCTCTCTCTCACTCTCTTTCTATTTTTTTTTTGTCGCACGACAGCAAGCAGCCGGAGCTTGCGGCCGTTTCTACCGCACGACGTTGCGATAGAGGAACAGAGAAAGCGAAACCTCATAAAAATAAATAACCTGCGGAAACGCGAAAGAACGAGCAACGCTCGCACCCCTTCTCCGCCCCCCTCTCGAGCCAACCACGCACATTGGTGTGATTCTGGTCCATGGATATCATTGTTATTGTTTGTAGGTGATGGGGCACTCTACGATGAGGTTGTGACGGAACGAAATGGAGGTTAGGCGACCTGATACGCCACTGCGGCATTGTTGGAATAATTTTTTCTTTCTTCTTTGGTTTTTCGCTCACTCATGGGGGCCATGGAGGAAGCTGGATGACGGTGGGAAATTTTTTCCTCAGGGTTTTCGTGACAACGTGTTTGGAATTTGGGAAAATGTTGGGGTGATAGGTTTGCGATGAAAATCTGGATGTGTGTGTGTGGGTGTGTGTGTCACAAGTTAAAAAATTACATATAGCTTATCTCTAAACAATCATATATATATAGTTTATGTATATTTTTTTACTTGACGTGTGATGGATCTGAATCATTTTAACTCCTATAAAAATAGAACAGTGTTATACAAAATCAGGAATAAGTAAAAACAGTCCTTTATCAAAGGACTTCATGCATTACCTGTAATTCGGGAAGATTTAGGGGACAGTTTGCAAGTTTCGACCTGCAGCATTTCAATTTACATGATAATGTGATTCACAACTACGTTTCATTTGAATGAATGAAATGGAAATCGTTTTCGTTGGAGATAAGGCAACGTTACCGTCCAGGAACAGACGTAAACACACACCCACACACATAGAGTTGATTAAACGAGGCTGCTAAGGGTTATTTCGCACCAACCGCGTCAGTCCGGCGAGGAGGGACCGTCTGCCGTGTCGGTGAGCTTTTGCCCGGGACTCTCACGGCTATCCGTGGCATCCGGTGATACACAGCTCGGGCTGGGTAACCTTCCCCCCCTTCGCGTCACCGCCCCGCGGTCGACCTTTTATTGGAAAATCTTGGCGGATTTTTCGACCCGTGCGGTGAGGCAGCGGTCGGTCCGACCTCAAAGTCCCAGCACACAAAGAGAGTTAAGACGTAAATGGGTTGAAAAAAAAAATGTATATATATACGTATATAATCGGATCGTCGCGACTATCCATCTTGATCTCGTATGAAAAAATCGTCCGAACAATTTTTCCTTCGTCACAAAATGTTCCATAACCGTGCGGGAATTTTCGATAGAAATAAAAATTTCCGAATATCTAATTTTTCACGATTTAACATTTTTTTTTTTAAATTTCCCGATGAAGAATTTTTGAAAAAAAATGTTTGTGATTAAGAATTTTTGAAAAAAAATGTTTGTGATTAAGAATTTTTGAAAAAAAAATGTTTGTGATTAAGAATTTTTGAAAAAAAATGATTGTGATTAAGAATTTGCGAAAAAATTTTGCGGGATTTAGAATTATTGAATTTTTTTTTGCGTTATTAAGAATTTTTTTTCAAATGTTGCATTTTGTTTTCTTTAAATTCGGAAAAAAAATTTATAGAATATTGTGATCTAGCTATTATAGCACTTAGGGGTTGTCACAGTTTATCGAGAATACGATGGAAATGTTTGTTTTTTTTTTGTCAAGGTACACGTATACGATTCGATAAATAAAACTCTTATAAATCCACTTTACAATGATTCGATGCAACATTCATTACTGTATACACGCACATATATATATCTATATGGGGAACCCCTATCTTATCCAAAGTCGTGAGAATGGTGGATGTATGGGTGGATGGAAGAGACCGGCAACTCCGGGGGGTTCTTTCTCGAGAAGACGTTCAATTTAGAGAACCGCCTGGCGTTCTGTTGGTGCCCCGCGAGAAACTGTCGGGAAGACCGCGCGAAAGGGATTTTCTTTGCTCGTATATACGATAAATTTCTTCTACCCTCTCGAACCACGGGAAAAGTAGCGGGGTTTCGGTTTCCCGGCGATATAAACCTTCTCTCGCGATAGTTGCGGAATAACGGTTGAAGATTTTCACCGTTTTCCACTTCGTAGACCGATTCCACGATCGCGAACTCGATGGAGGGGGGGGGGAGAAAAAACGAAGTTGGCACAATTACCAAAGTTTGTATATGTATATATATATAGCTATCTGGAGGCTTAGTACAACAGAAGGTGGAACGGAAAAGTTAGGGCGAGAAACTTGAGACGAAGTTCAATAGCTGACAATATTAGTTCATCGGCTATTTGATCTTTAATTCGTTATCCGCGAGCTATGTTGGGTTATACATATATATAATATATACATTAGGGAGGTCATTTTGGTTTTTTGTTAATTTTTGCGCTCCCAGAGAATAATATGGTTCGAAATGAATTTAAAGAAATATCCTCAAAATTTGAGGTTCTTGTCTCAATTCTTAACTCTGCTGCCAGTCTCCCGAAGTTTTCCATTAAAACAACCTAGTGTTTCTCATATTTAAAAGTTTTGCAATTTTAAGTTTGAAATTGTTAAGTTCGAATTTTTTTGGTCCAGTGTGTCAGGGATATTAAAAAAAAAATCGGAAATATGAAAAACATTATGATTATGGCTGAAGTACTGCCCCAAACAATTTCATACTTCATATCCATTATTTTTTTCGTATCGGTCAAAATAAATTAAAAAAAAAACTATTTTCAATGCAGAATAACTCGAAAGCAATAATTGTTCATTATCTACAGTGCAGAACTTCATAATAATGAATAATGAGTAATAAAAGAAAATTTGGATATATAAAAAAACCCATAGGGACTTCTAATTTTGAGGATATTTTTGCAAATACACTTCGAACCATATTATCTTCTGGGAATGCAAAAATTGAAAAAAAAAAAAACGCAAAAACAAGGACCACCCTAACATTCATAAATCGGAATTATGTATATTCGCTCTAGATTTATATATATACATATATATGATATTTAAATACGTACAGAGAACCCGATTGCGTTTCCTTTTACATTTATTCCAATGACTGACAAGTCCATCTGTATGCAAATCAAACTTCCTCATCCGTTTGGTAATTTTATCCGTCACTCCTTCATTACTCTCATCACGCGAACAAAGATATCTTCACGAGAATTCAAAGAGTGCTAGATCCAAACGTTGCGAATCGTGTTGTGCTTTCTCGTTCCTCAGCTCTTTCAAATATCGCGATGTCGAAGAAGCAAAACCAGCAGCATCAGCAGCGTAGAAACTCCGAGGAAAAGTCTGGTGTTACTCCCCCTCAATCTCACACTCTTTGGCATTTACCGTGGAAAACGTGTGACATCTGTGCAGTTTCACAGTTCGAACCTTCTCATCCTCTTCGCTGGCTTTTTTTTATTAGCACGAGGGCTTCTTTCATTTTTCTTTTTTTTAACGTTCTTTTTCCCCAACGCGCATCGGGTATCAGCAGCCGCCACCCTCGCGTTCATTCGCCATCGCGATCGTCAGGCTGACGCTGGTTCCACGATTGGGGTTGCCTCTCTCCCCCTCCCTCCGAACGCTGAATACAAAAGAAATATTTCTTATATTTCATCCCAAAGTTATCTTCAACAACTTCATCGTTCATGATTCTATCCAGATTCACGATAATTATTTGAAAAATGATACTTATTCGCATGTGGACGCGCGAAATTGTCCAGAAATCAGTACTGGCTTGTTCGCCCAGTCCTGGAAAACCATTTAAGTAATCTCGAACCATCGAATCCTCTGGGAGTGCCAAAATTAAAAACAATCAAAACAAAGACCACTCTAATGACCCAGAATTGGGACTTCAAAGACTATCGGATGTCACTGAATATCCATATGTTTCAAAAGTTGACTAGAGAAGACCCATTATCGGTTAACCATACTCGGCCGATGACTGGTAGCCATTTACTGGCCAAGCCTTGGCCTCGTTGCCAGTCTGGGCACTTCCTCCATGAATTGTTTGCATCTGCACTCTTAACGAATTCACGATTCACGTAAATTTCAATACCCTCCATCATCATTGATCGTAGTAAGCGAATATTCAGAAATGCATGAATTTCGTTCGCATGAGTGAGTCAGACGATCGTTCGAGTGTGATTCCGTTGTGTCGAAGTTGGCACTCTGATTTGCGTCAATTTCGTGTTATCGCAATCAATCGATCAATTAATATTTATAACGATATATTGATAAATGAAACGTTGAGCTCGTATCACGAGCTGTCGAATAATCACACGATGTATATAAGCTCGTGAGCTTTTCTCAATGGTCACAACGTTTTGAACCTTCGATTGCAAAGACGAAGAGAGGAAGACACGACGATGACGTTTATCGAAATAATAACAGTTGTAGCCGTGGCTACTATGATGGCCGGAGGTAAGTTTCCAGTCTAGAAAATCTATTTAACTCGTTTCAGTCACATTTAGGCAAATTTCACCCCAGCGATTTTCAACCTAGTGTTGAAAATCGAGTGTTTTCCAAGACGAGGCAACATTTTTTTTGGATCACTTTCTAATTAATAAACGAGTGAGATCTATGGCGATACGAATAGAACGTACCTACTTTATTATATCATAGCATTCGTACCAACAGAATCGGTAAATAAAATACTACCAACTATTTCAAATTTTTCAGAATTTTACATTACATCAAGCATAATATATTCAAGTAATTAAATTAGATGAATTCGAAATGAATCAATGAATAAACAATTGATTGAATAATGGTGATGAAAACTAGATAAATTATAAATTATTAAATTATCATATTATATTATCGTAATAACCATTCATTGATTCCGAAATTCGTTTCGATTAACGAACGCTTTGCATTACAAACCCATTACCATATCGAATTATCCTCGCAATCCAAGATTTCGTTGTGTTTTAATTAAAAAAAAGAAATTCAAAAATTAAATTCATTAAAAAAATCGTGATTTCCGTTATTGAAATTTTCAGTGTCGAATGCTAAACCGCCGAACAAAATCATCGGTGGCGTGGCGGCCGATCCGGGCGAATATCCGTATCAGGTGTCTCTGAGAGTTCGCGGTATTCATCATTGTGGCGGGGCAATTATCTCCAATCGTCACATCATAACCGCGGCTCATTGCGTCTACGGTTACACCCCGGCTCATTTTCTCATCGCTACGGGCTCGCTGTTCGCCGACGGTGGAGAGTTGCATACCGTTCGAAAAATTGTGTACCACCCGATGTACGTGGACGACGATGCGGAGTCTCCCAATGACATCGCCATTATGACGGTAATGACGTTTGAACGAATTTTCAACGTCGTACACAATCGTTGTGATAATTCAAATTATTCATATCGATGATAAACGTCTTTGTGTCATGACAGCTCACTGTCGATATGATGTTCAACGAGAATCAGAACAAGATTGACCTGCCCGATGAACCGACACCCGGCAATGTCACCGCCATTGCCACCGGATGGGGCTACACGAATGCAGAAGCGGATGACATTAATCGGGTACTGTTGAAAGTGGGATTGAGAACTATGTTCAGACGCGAATGTCAACGAGTTTTCGGCCGTAACTCGGTTATCTATCGAAGCCAGGTTTGCACAGATACTTCGACCGGTCTTGGCACATGTCGGGTAAGTTTTCCATTTCGATTAAATTCCATTCATGCTTCATTTATTTATTTTTTGCATTATTTCATTGTATTATTAAATGATATGTGATTATTTTATTAAATATTATTATCATTGGGACAACAATAATAGATAAAATAATATCTATTCCCCATATGCAGCTTTAAAATTATTATTATTATTATTATTATTATTATTATTATTATTATTATTATTATTATTATTGTGCCAAAAATAATATATATAATAATAATACGTATTCCTCATATCCAGCATTAGAATTTTTCAACAAAAACTCAGCCAACTTAATTTTTTCAGTCAAGTTTTTGTTGGACAATTCGAACGCTGAATATGACAATTGATAGAATTATTATTAGTTTTTTTATAAGTTATTATTTTTTTTTTACAAATAAATTATGATTTTATGGATAATCTTCAGGCTGACAGCGGTGGACCTCTGGCTTACATCGACCAATTGGTCGGTATAGTGTCATACGGGGTTCCATGCGCCAGGGGAGTACCCGACGTCTACACCAGCGTCTATCACTTTGTCGACTGGATCAGACAAAACATGAGGGACGACGAATTTTTCCTTCCGCCATATCTTTACCGTCACTTCAATCCATTTCACATATTGATGCGATAAAATACATTTCCAACTACCCTCGTCACTGTTATTTGAACGTTGTAACATAGCAATATAAAACTTCTGTTTTTTTCGTTTTTTATCTACAATATATAAACTGCTATTTTAGTTTAATAATAGAGCCATTATTCCTATTATTTTGCAATGGAACTTCGACAAGTGTTCTGGAGAAACATTTGTCCATTCATTTATCGTCACTTCGCCAGCCATATCTACTTTTTCAATATCGCGACTCAACGATTATTGACGTCGTTGAATCGATATCGCATCGATGTCGAGGAATTGTTTCGCCCCGTCTTTTCTCGCAACCGAACGGAAAAGACGATGATAATTTCGGCACGAAATTCGCAATGCAATGAAAGGAATAAGTAAATAAATAAAAAAAAGTTGGTCGAAAAGGGACGTAATTGAAGATCGTGCCGACGGTCGACGGGCGTGGGCCACGAGTAAATTACATTTGGCGAAAGTAAGGCCACTGGGTACGAAGAAGAGTGAGAGTGATGAACGAAGATGAGGGTGAAAGCTTTTCGCATCGCGTTTTCCATGTATATATATGTACAATTGTACATATATACACATCGAATACACATATATATATGTATAGGCGATACATGCAACCGTGGCCAAGGTTTTCCCGAGTATTTTTACCCGCTACATCTGCTCAACTGTATTCAACCACTAGTAGTATATATATATAAATATATATATATAGCCCGCGAGGAGATTAAAACGAATCAGGCAAAGTGTCGGTTCAGCAGGGTTGCTAATTACCCGATCGTGTATTTCTTCCCATTTCCACCCCATTTTATTCGTCCTCCTTGCACTTCATCTTACTTTTGTCCCTGGAACTCGTCAGTCCTTTCCGCGTTGTTCCAACCAATAGTCATCACGTCGTTGTCTCCGCATCTTCCGATCCCATTTGCAATCACCCCCGAACCGTTCGAATCTAATCGTTGTCGAATCAACTCTCGCTTTTTCATCCAGTTTCCATCGAGCTGTGTCTCTCACACGAATCGAATGCTATTTATAACGAGAACAAAATCGATTAGCAATAACACAAAATTATCAGTGAAAAATCGAGTTTTCGATAGAACCTTAAATAACATTTTATTTTTTATTCAAAACGCTAATTTTCACAACTGCAAAGACTGTGGTATCGGAAAACGCAGAATTGACGATAATCTATATAACAATAACAAATATAATAGCAATTTACAGTTTTTTAGATAAAAAAATAATTTTCAAAAAATAAAAAAAAAATGTTTTATTATTATTATTGTTATAATATTGCAAAATAATATATTACAATGTTATGATGTATTATTTGATACATTTGATACAATACCAAAAAAAAAAAAAAAAAAAAACTTGGTAGCATCGAAAACCTGAGATTAGGAATTTTTTTCTTCCCCTTTTACGTCCCTTATCTCGCGTAAAGTCGACTGTGACAATGAGGCTAGCCGTTTGGAATACAAAAGTGCGGAAAACTTTTTGTAGAATCATCGGGGTTAATGCTCCAAGTCCCCGGAGGGTCGAGATGTTGCCACGCGTGACAAGCGTGTCTCATGATTAATGATTCTTCATTTTTATTATTTTTTTTTTTTTTTTGAATGTTGGCCGTAGGCGTGGTGTGTGTGTGTGGGGATGTATATAGTACGAACGTGGATGGAACTTGCGACGTTGATTCAATTCTCTTTGCCCCGTAGGTACTCCGACATATCTGTGTATGATTAATCAACGATCCCACAGCCGCAAAGTGTTTTCAAAATGACCTCTTCTCCCCCAGCCGGTTCGGACTTCCTCAATGGCCATTCACACCCTTATTCCACGCGCCTCCGTACCGTCGCTCGTAGTCACTGTGACTCGCCGGTCACGCGCTTTCGAAGGGTGTGAATTTGTATGCGTTTATCCCCCGAAACGTTTCTGTGGGACTAATTTTGCCGTCATCGTCCGTGGAATTTGAGAATAATTGCATTGATAGAGCTGCAACGAACTCAATACTCGTCGTAATGCGGAAAAAAATCATTCTAGCGCGAAATAGATTTGATTTATTTTTTTGGATCACAAAATTGTTTCGGCAGACTTTTATAAAATAATTTTCAAAAATTGTAATGGATGTTCTACTTTTTCTGAAATTATTTATTATTTTAATTATCACAAAATTGTTTCAGCTGACTTATATGAAATAATTTAAAAAAATTGGTGAATGTCATTGTCGTCGTCACTGTTGCCACGGGAAAATATTTTCGAGAAGATGATATCAATGTCACTATATTCCGGTCACTGAAAAATATTATCCATACATAGATTTTTTGTCAAATATTCACATTTACGCTGAAAAGAGATTAATTGTTTTACTCGATGTAGATAATGAAAAAAACGATAATGAAACATTTTCTGTGCATATAACTCTTCGGTAAATGTAATTGGTATCTTCGCTCCATATTTTTAAAATAATTACATCAAAATAATTTTCGAGAACATGCAATTTTATCGTTCACTAAATTTATCAGTGATTCAAATTAATGTCAGATAAACGAAGAAGAAAAAAACAATTTAATATTCACAAATACACTTTTCATCCATCCATCTGCCTATCCATCATAATAAAATTGAAATGCGATATGACTTTCGCGAAATTGTGATTCACAGTCGTGATATATTAAATATTTCATTCGACTCGCAGCTCGTGCGGCGAAAGTCGTTCAAAGTGGAATGAAAAAATCATGAGGTAACGGTGAAAATATCGCGATCAAAAGAACAGAAGGTGAATGGCAAATGTATTTTTCATTGAGCGAAGAACGGACAATTAAGTGACGAAGATAATTAAAGCGAAGGGATGGCTCGCACGTGTGCGTGGTTCTTGCAACTGGCATTGACACGAGCACCGGAATTGGTGTGGCACTTTGCGCGACAGTCAGAGAGAAAGAGAGAGAAAGAGAGAAAGATGTATGATACGTAGTTGGAAGTATCCAGCAGAGCCGGCCGAGCCAACGAATTGAACGAGCCCCCTAGGTGACTCTGGACATCGGGGCGCGGATGGGGGATGGTTTTATAGCCCGATCCGGAGGACTTTACGGTTGACCCCTGGCCCTAAAACATGCTGAATTACACCGGCGGAATTGCCGGCTACCAACGGCCATGGCGCGAACGATGGGCTTTACCTCGCTGTTGGTCCTCGTACGTACTTTCCTGTGCACACTGGACCACCCCCTCTACCCCCTTTCCCTTGTCACACCCTCCCCCGCGGTACCGTCTATATAACCCGGCTAGTGATCTGCCACGAGGCGTGACTGAATCGTCTAACAAGGGCTCATGCGACCTTCCATTTCCTATCACGGAAATACATTTTTATTTTATATTTTTTCATCAACGAAATCCCATTTTACACAATATTGTTATTCACATCTTTAGAATTATTATCGAGTGTTGTACGAGATGTAGTGTAAAATTAATGCATTTTTCTGGGATTGGGAGAGAAAGAATGTGAATTAAGAATTGACTTTGTTACAGGTTTGTTTGGTGACGAAGTTTCGATTGATTTGAAACATTAACTACTTTTTTCCATCAGAGAAATATGAATTCTATTTTCGTGAACGAAAATGTATTTTTCTTGATATTATTGTGAAAGTTTTGGGATTGTTGTTGAATTTTATATGGGATAGTTTTTTAATTGCAGCATTTATCTGTGATTGAAAGAGAAAGAGAGAGAATTAAAATTAAGAATTTGCTTTATAGTTCGCAGATGGTGGTTCATGTAGTGAAGAAGTTTTGACTTTCCTTTTTTTTCAATATCAGCCAATTTTATCAACATTAATTCAACACATGAGCCACTATTTCTTATCATGGAAACACGTCATTTTTATTCATCAACGAGATTTCATTTCAACGAATATTATTATCACAACTGCGAGATTATTATCGCACGTTCATTGAGTCATGGATTTATTTAAAAATTGAACCTTCTTTCTACATAAAGCTATTTTTAAAATAGCTTCATTGCATTAAAGAATTTAAAAAAAATGCATTCAACAATTGCATTAAAGCTATTTTTAAAAAATAGTTTTATCGCAGACGGTATTCGGTGTGATGACATTTTTTTTTTGATCATTGAAGACTCACCTTCGAACGCCATGCAAAAAATACGTAATTAAGTGAATCAATAAAGTCTTGACTCACAAGGCTGGAATGTTCGCGACGTTTCTTGCGCTCGCGTTATCAGCTTCGAGACGCTCAGAATCAGACACAAGGACCGGCTTATTTTTATCGGCGGATATTTACATTTTCGCTCACACGTGAAGTCGTTTCGCGACACGTTCGTCATATCGCCGGGTGAGCCCCTGTCACTCATGCTCATCGAATCAATATTTCACGAACGTCAAAGACCAACGAGAGAATAAACAAATTCACATCGAACCACATGGGAGATCATTGAAGCCGGATAAATCGATCTGCGTACAAAAAAGAATATTAAT
Organism: Diplazon laetatorius; assembly: GCA_963662125.1. Taxonomy (NCBI): domain Eukaryota; kingdom Metazoa; phylum Arthropoda; class Insecta; order Hymenoptera; family Ichneumonidae; genus Diplazon; species Diplazon laetatorius. The sequence goes on from OY759156.1 coordinate 5,621,141, forward strand.
TAATAATCGTAACGTAAATTATTTTTTTATTCAAATAAACAAATATAATAAAATAAAATAAAATAGAATTGTACAATTGTCGCTTGTAAATTTAACAAAGGTCGGATGTTTTCAAGGTTTTATATCGATTCATCCGTGGTAGAGCGATTCAAATGGAAATTCAGGCGTTAAAAGAGGATATTACCATTTTTTAAATTCACAAGAGCGAGAAGAACGAATTAAACGCGAGTTAATTACCGGTGACAATTATAGTCCAGATATTTGCGAATGATTCGCTGATTGAACAAAACAGTTTGATGTAGATAGCGAGGATGCGATTTTCGCGAAAAAAAAAAGATCACTTGTCGGGGATTATCATCGTGATAATGGTGAGACGGTCGTAGTCGAATCAACGCGGTACGACACTGTTGGGAGAACGAAAACTTTGTCGAGTGTGGCTCTCGAGACCGGGTAAACTCGTGGAAAATCTCGAGGGACAATACCAGTCGTAGGTATATATGTATATATTCGTGATGGAAAAGCAACGAAGCAATATAGAGACAAAAAGGAAAACTGGAAGAACCCAACATCATTCTGAGCCCCAATGGCGAGATCAATGAGTTCACATTGCACGCGATATAAATAATCTATCGGGTTTTTAAAAAATAAAAATAACAAAAAATAATAAACATTCTTTTCTTTGAGCATTCGAAAAAAAAATCCTCAAACTGCATATTTGCTTCTTATTTATTAGATTATTTACTTACCTGAATGTATTTTGTGCTTTGTCGAATATTAAGATATTCGTTGTTAAGCTTTGTCCATGGTGACTTTGAATTATTTTTTACCTTCCTTCATATTCCAGATTTTCTCATTTTTGTACGAGTTTGAGAGTCTTCGCAATGTTTATGGAATGAACTGATGTTTATAAAAATTAAAAAAAAACATTATTAACTTATTTTTCATTGTAGAACACATGATTGCCCATTTAAAGTGAGCATTGGTCTCATGCATTGGTCTCAATTTCAATCTCTAAGATTTTGTATTTATCTGAAAAATCAATTTCAACTGCTGAAAAAAATTAATTTACGTCTCAATTAAATGTAAATCCAAACTAATGATTTTGAAACCTTTTTCAATAGTCCAATAGGCCTCATTTTTTCTCAAATGCTTCTCGATAGTATATAATTCAAATGTAAACCTTATAACGTTTGAAAGCATTGCCTTTTTTCCAAACCCTAATTTATATGTAACTCAATTATTATCAGTCAGCAACCAGAATCAACGAAATTCAATGAAAAATCAATCCCCAAAAAATTCCGCCAGCACAAACTTCCATTCTGGAACGTGAAAGAAATAATAAAAATAATAATAACACCAGAAACATCCGTTTTATTATAATTTAAACGCGTTATCGAGCCGACGTTAAACAAGATCATGATAAATCAAATTGCAGTTTCTCGACGAAAACATTATCAAGACTTGACTATCGAAGCTATGAAATACCGCATTGTGTCCCAACAGCCCTGTATAATCAGTCTTGTTCGCCCCCCCCTCCCCTGCGGGATTTCTCTCGCGGCGAGTTCACCGCGTTTGTGCTCTCGAAAATCTGCTCCCCGGGCCTTCGCAATCCCCTCGCGCTTCCCACTTCGTCCGTCGAGTTTTCCACCCTATCGCGAGAAGGAGTGGACGAAGAGGGACGTTGGTCCCTCCCGATACGGTATCGGATGTGGTCCTGGCCCGGGCCATCGTCTCTCGTAATCCGCATCACATCTTTCTTCGTCGTTATGTATCTCCGTCGCTCTACCCTTATTCGCCTGGCCACATCCTCGTCTTTCCGAAAATCGATCTGACTCAGGACCGCGCCCAACGGAGGGCACGAGCTTCACCAGAATCAAACTGAATCGGAATCAGCACACAAACTGGGGTGCTACTATAAATATATATTTATATTTTTTTTATTAAAAATAATAAAATCTCACAGGCTGTTGGTCGATAGCCTATTGACAATATAGATTGAAATTTATGTCTATATATATATAAACGGTACGTCAAAAACTGTTTTAAAAAAAAAGGTACTCATGGAAACTGTTGTGACGTATTGCTAATAAACAAATTTAATTGTGTACTTGTTTGAAATCTTGCAAATAAACATGTGTACAATTGATTTAAACGAAGTTAATTGGAATTAATATTTGAAGGAATAATGGTAATCAAGGACTAAAGGTTTCAGGTCGATCGCCTATTGGCAATGTATTGCTGAACTATGATTTGATGGTTTGATTAGTTTTGAGGAGAGATGTACAGTTGTTTGATAATTTATCATTTACTGATTATTACTAACAGTAATTAATAGAAATTTATAGAAACTGACGAGGAACTCTTTTAAAATAAACTTTATCTTATTAATCATTACGAAACTTGATATCATTATCTAATTTTATTCTGTAATATAGAATTTTTTTTTTTCAAAACAAATTAATTAGGTAAATTATTTCAGCATACTATTATTATAGTATTTCATTATTTCCGATGATGAAATTCGCTTTGATACACGACTTTGCTCTGGCTCTCGACCACCTTTTCCTAAACGAATCTTTTTCAGTTATCACTCATCCATAACCATTTGAAATTACGATAAAAAAAATGTTATCACAATGAAATACGTTCAAAATCTATATCCGGACATTTTTTTTAAAACCGATATAAAAATGTTCGATTTGATCCGAACAAATTACCGAGCTATATCGAGTTTCCAGAGTTTTCAAAAAGAGAAGCCAACGTTTTTGACGAACGACAACAGAGCGTTGTATTCGTGAAACATATTTTACACGGTGCGATGAGCACTTGGTCGGCTCGTCCCGGTCTCCGCGATCACGTTTCGCGTGAGTTCTTCTTCGGCTGGTGTTGAGCTGTGTATCGTCGAGAAACGCGAGACCAAACGCTTCGCTCGGGCATTGTCGAGTTCCTTTGTGACCATCGGTAATACACTGCGAAATTGGCGTACGTGTGTTATGAACCCGGGCAACGGTTCGTTGGTCCCTTCTGTAATTATAAATTAATATTGAAAATTTGCAATGAGCCGGGTCGTTGACGTGGGCGAGACACTGACTATTTAACACACACACACACACCATCGACAATTCATGCACGAAAGCATTTTGGTCGTTTATCAGGGTCGAATTAACTCACCTCAATCGATTGTCGCGTTCGCTCATATACTTACGTGATCAAAAACGCTATTTTTTTTTTGGTCTTCTTTTGACAACGACAAAGAGAGAGCTTTTGCTTTTTTTTTCGTTTGCAGGGACGAGAGACCACAATTTGTCATGGGGATTTTGCTGGATCTTCGTTTTAACCCAATCCTTTGTCATTTCGTGCATCGTCAAGCGCGTATATCCAAACATAGATGCTCGAATAGTCGACTAAGGTTTTTGACCGATAGTTGAAGATTTAAGAATTGCGAGATTTCAGATTGATTGATAAATGTCGATTCGAATTTATCGAATATTGTTATAAATTTCAACTCCGTCCAGCTGGATCTCAAAAACATTTTTCCAAAGCAGTAGTACAGTTAAAAAACAGTCACCCTTCCCCATGTTTACCTCTTTGAAAAGTTCAGAAATTGTAACCAACGAATGGTCCAAGTATTTGGCTTTACAATTTGCTAATTTCGAAAAGGGGAATGTCTGAATGGCTGACTAATTTTAAACGTGTACTACTCGTTGATGAAATACTTTTGACATGTTCTTTGATATCATCACGAAGAAAATAAAGACGAAAATGAATTTCTAAAAAACTATAAGACGTTCGGACTTTCTTTATAGTTTTCCGGTAAATTTCAAGCAAGGCTTCATGTTCCTCGGTTGGTTTCAAACTTTAGGATCAGTAGTTTCGGAAATGAGAGGAGGGGGAAATAATCTATTTCTGCATATTTTCCAGAATATCTTCATGAATATGCTGTTCAAAATAATGAAAAATATATATATTTGTATTCCACATAACAAGCCCTTTCAAATGAAACCCCACATGATACATCGAATTACATTTTTTCTCCTATTACCTCATTAACCACCTCTTCAAGTTTCATATAAATATTTCAAAGTGTTAACTAGTCAAAAATATGTGAATCAATGAGATGTACTGCCATTTTAAATTTCAAGTTTCTACGTCGCATGGTTTCTGAAAAAAAATCGGCTGTGACAGACGTACAGCCGCTCGATCGATCTTATAAGGATTCAATTTTCTTTTTCTTTTTTTTTGAGGTCAGGAACCCTAAAAAGAAGAAAGAGGACGAGTGTGACTCGATATTTTTACGGAAATTTCAATCGGAACCTTTTCCCCGTTATCACCATCGGCTGTGACTCAATTTAACGCCCGCCACCCTGTGCTTCGCACCGTCTTGCGTGAGAGTTATCGTTTTTCATAACTCCGCGCCGCTCGAGAATGACGAAGGACCGAACAGCGAGGAGGGGAGTGAGCCAGTGGCAAGCTGCCCTCGGAGGATTCGAAATATGTCCTGGTGACGATAGGATTAGCGAGGATTAGCTCGAAAGATTTAGAATGATCCTGGTGTAGGGACGCTGTCAGATGGGGGCGGGGGGGAGGGTGGGTGTCAGGGTGGTGGCTAATCGTCTCATCCGTATTTATTGTCGCTTCTTCAAGCACGTTTTCTCTGCACACAAACTTTTATTTTTTTCAAAAATCGTCGGTTCTGTTATTAACGTTGAAGAAAAACGTCGTTGACCCGACAAAATTTCACACCTAAATTTTTCTCACGTTTCTTCGTTCCATTAAATCGATTGTAACGTGAAAATATATTCATTGAACTATTGGTTTTTATTCTTATTGACCATCAGTTTATAATTATAAGAAAATATATATTCAATTTCTCAATTTCTTAAAAGAAAAAAAAATTATGCCGATTGTCGTTACTTAAAGTAAGTTTTCTCTGTACAGCTGTTTCATTCTTACTTTCTTCATCATTTTAGAAAGCTATCGCCTCCGTTAGTGACTCACAATCAGAAGAAATACATTTTTGAGCTGACGAGTTGAGCCAAAAAGTCCCACAAAAAAATTCTCAACGCTGCTCAGTCCAATTAAATTCATCATAACGTAAACATATATTCATTAAATATTTTTTTTTCTCATAAATTCGCATCGACGAATCCGTGAACAATTATTCGAGATTTATGTTTGAATTAAATCAGCATAACGAAAGCATTATGCTGTTTTCGCGATGAGGTTTATCAAAGTTTTAACCCTTTGGGGACAAATTGTTGGCGACGATACCGTAACTTCGGGTGATAATTTCATTTCACGACTCTTCCGGGATTCGGTCGGCGGAGTTTTGAGGTCGGGTTTCAGCTTTGCCGCGGAAACGCTACGTTAAATGTTAAATGGAAACGGATCTCGAGTTCCACGTACCGACGATTGCGAGAAAGAGAAAACTCGCCGACGACGAAGATTCCGAGTTTATCAGCAACACAGTCTAGTTTCCGCGTCCAACAGTGAACGAAGGGCCTTTCTTGCTTGGGCTTCGTGCCGTTTGATATCATCTCGCTGTTGGGTCTGTCGCTCGGTCGAGTTACCGCGCCTCGGTTTTGTGTGCTACCGAATACATACCCGCGGTACACATACGTTTCACAAAGATTACGCATCGTCGACGATAATGAGATAAGAATATTTCGTTGCGGTTTTGAGAAAGTTTCACAAAAGAGATTTGACAAAAGATTGTGGAAAACAGATAGAGTGATAAACATAATACATGAACTCACAATATTACATACAAATTGTAACTCTTGCACCAATGAGCTGTTCTGCCAGCCAGACAACTTCAATCTTCTATTTAATAGAAAAAAAAGACGACTTTTCAGAGGAAATAATTTTTGGAATTTCGACATGATACATTCTCGACAATATTTGTCGCTGGAAAATCGATATTATCCATAACAATAATTTTTCTTTGGTTACAAAAAGTTTGGAATTACAATTAGAGGATGATTTAAGTTTCGGTAACTGTTTCTAGAACGTGACACAAAAGAGATACGAGACAAGATAAGGAAAAACAATCAAAATAAAAAACACAAGAAATAAATTTACAAAATTATATTGCAATATTTTTATCATCGAACGCAACTTAAATTTGCTATTGAAAAAAAAAGACTCTTGAAAGGAAATTAATAATTTCTATCATTTCGACATGAAACACTGTACGAATAACAGTCGTCGCTCAAAAATCAATATCATTGATGCGAATAATTTTCAATTCACGAAATAAATTCAATGGAAATTGTCACAATTGAATTTGCAATCAACGTTCCATTAATTCCGGCTTTTGTCGATGCACCTTCGTTATAATTTTTTGTTGTTGTTGTTTTTTTTTTTCCACGTACGACGAAGGACCGACTGCGAAAGATGACTCCGCTGGCTGGCCATTAGTTTACGGTCCCCGAGGGTACCGAGCGAAGGGTTAAAGCGCCTATGTTTATGGGAACCAGCCGAGCGGGTATAAGCGCAATGGGGTTGCGAATGTTGTATCACTGGAGTTACCACTAACGGTAGGGGCGGTTGCGCACGGCCTTCGAAAGTTATAATTGCCGTATGTCGTTGTAGCGAGAGGTGGAGAGGACCGGCGAGGGAAGGCGGGGGGAAGGCAGGGGGAAGGCATACGGGGTGCGGGCGGAAGGAAATGGGGTTGCGCTCAGAAGGATGTCTCACCGCAAAATTCCATTTTCAACGTACCCCTGTTTGTTTTAATATTCGCAGTTGGCTTTGTGTCGGTCTGCGTGAGGACACCGATGGTTTCTAGTTTTTTTTTTTGCAGTCTCACTTCAAAAAAGAAACCTTTATCGACGGAAGCGAGTTATCGAAGGCGATTTTCATGTTCTCGAGCTTTTTTTAAATATTTTTTTTATTTTATTTAATTTTTCTTTTACTTTTTACTTCCGTTTGCCTTTTTTTCTTTTTTTTCCCTTCGTTCTCTTATTACCAAGATCACGAAATTATTGCCCAAGGTCATTGCGACTAATTTTTCGATCAACCCATAATTTGGCCAAAACGTTTTTGGTCCTCTCTCAATTCGTTAATCAAAGTTCCCGCACTTTCCGAAACTTTGTCGGCCCGTGAATCGTCGACGTGTACGCGGAAGGAGTGCGATACTCGCTAATCAGACGCTAACGATGATTTGCTGTGCCTCGACGGAAATTTAATATCAAAGGGTCCCCGACCTCTCGTTTTCCATGCTTCGAATAACCAAGTTTCCCCAACCGGTTTCGCCGTGCTAAAATTCCTTATTGCGCGAAACTTTCGAAATTTTGGCTGATTCGAGAGAGGCTCGACCGTGCGATATAGTTGTACAATCGTGGGTGTGTGTGTGTTCGTGATAGTAAAGTAGCTTAACGATAATCGAAAATTCACGAAGAACTTGTAGACGATAATTTGCGTTGAGTATTTTGCATCGTATAATATTTCTTCAATCTCAAGATCCACTGTTTCCAATAGTAGTGCAATTTTTTTTGGTTCAACGTGAAAACCGTGGGTGGATCGCCTATGGTGTACGCTATCACGAGCATACCCGATTTTATCTGAAAATAAAACGTCATTGTGGTCGAGATTTTTTTTTATTTCGATCCCGTCTGCGCTTTTGTCGAATCAACGTCGATTGTTCCGACGTTCGACTCATTGCCTGTTGGCAATTTACCTTAAAGGGATAATTTTTGTCAGCGTTCACAGCTCCGATGTACGATGCTATTTGCAACGGAGCGTCGTACGTCGAGCTCAACAGGTGCTTCGTTTTGTCAGATTTTTTCCAGTCGATCAGGCACAAATTTCCTCTGGAACGACAAAAATTCGATAACAAGGTGGATACCTGCTGATCAACCGAATCGGGATCGGAAAAACGTGGACGACGTGGACTGTTTAAAATGTAGAAGAATAATTGGATAAAAAATTTAAATCAGAGACGAAGAATTAAATAAATTATTGTGTGAAAAAAATCCTTAATCAATGATCTGTTATCGGTGATAATAAGGCGTGTTCTGTTAATTTTGTTTCATACGAAACTCGAAATATTCTGCCATAATAAAATTTTGATCGATTAAATCTTTTTTTTTTCTTTTAATTTATTTATTCTGGAATTATCAAATATCTGAATATCTGCAGAAACCTACATTCCCTTGTTATCGTTGTGCAAGCTTCTCTGAGGTCGGTGGCGACATCTCAAAACCATTCGCAAAACCTCTGCACGAACCGATCGATAGAGGGTTGAAAAGAAAGTTGTAGATGAATGAACAGTTAGAGCTACAACTTACTTGTACGATGCCACACAGTCTAGGATACCTCTGTAGCCGAGATTCGCATGAACCACGTGAGATTCAATGGCTCGAACATCCTCCACTTCGTCCAAAACCATTTTCATGCTTGTGAAACAAGATTTCAGATGGTCCGGCAATTCGACCGGCGATTTTCTCAAAGTACCTTCTATCGCCGAATGTAACAATTTTCCATTCTGAAGTAGACCTGAAATCGAATTACCGTCGACCGATAATTTATCGTGTACAATCGTTGATACATTCAAAACGAACACTCAAACTAGGATTCTGGCAATGATTTTTAAAAAATTTTATATTAGATATTAATTTTTACCTCTCTTGTACTCATCGAAACCCTCTTGTCCCAATTCGTTGATCATTCTTGCCATCCACAATTCCAACATCTTTTTGGAATTTTCGGACATGGTGGCGTTGAGTATACGAGTCACGCTGGGGAGTTTGGAATATTTGATGTCCTCCGTTGGAGATATAGATAATATTTCTGAGCTTCGGGCCGCGTCGAATTGTTCATCTTCTTTTGGAAACAGCACCGCTGTTTCGATATTTTCTAAAATATCTTTTCTACATGGCAAAAGAATTGGAGAATCCATTTTCTCGTCTTCCTTTTGATTTTCCACTTTCTTTCCACTTTCTTTATTGACAATGGCTGGAGAATCTTCAGTTTTCAATTTACTCGTTATTTTGACGTCGGATTTTTCTAGCCGCAAAGTCTGCGATGGATCATTGTTCGGGATTGCAGCAGGTTCCGAGGCAACGATCACTGATTTTCTAGCGTTCACTGACGAAGTCTTTCTGATGATTCTCGTTTGAACTCTGGCGAGTTGGTCATCTTTCGTCGCATCGACCAATGCAGTTTTTTGAGGTGGCGCAGCGACTGTGCCAACGTCGCAATCGAGTTTGACTAGTTGCAATCGACTGGCTGAAACTCTTAGCATCCATGCCAATTCTGAATCGCCGCTGGGTTCTACGCTCGACGGAACGCATACTCCTTTCTTTTCGAGCTTCAATCTCCGAGTTTTTTCACGCTTCGTCTCGAGAAGAGCTCCGAAGGTTGCTTTGTGTTCTTTCATCATTCTCTTGATAACCTCGGCTTTTGTGAATTTTTTTCTCACAACGGTATTCAATAATTGTTTGGCACAACATATTTGTTTTGTTGAACGCATTACTTCCATCATCTTTCAAGGTACAGGCTCGCATAACCTCAAAAAATGCAATTATCACTGTGTCTACGCAGTGTTTGGATTAGGAAATGGCGACATAAAAGCAATAGGCGATGAGATACGAACATTTGAAATGTTTCTGGCATTACATTTATCACTGACAAAGTGTTGAAATATAATAATTGTCAATACCGCGAATTCGTAACCGCCGAAATATTGAATATCACAATGCCACTCGTGGGTTCACTCAGGCTATGTAGACTTTGACCTTACCGATAATGCATAATTGTAGGTTACCTTCATTTTTATTTTGTTCAAAATCAAATTGTCATATAGAAACTATATCGGAATGAAAATATAACCAAAAAATCATAGATACGATTCATAAGAAATCATGACAATACGTTTTTAATGTAACATTTGATTATTCATAATCTTATTTGGTTTTCTTTGTGTTTCTTCTTTACCAACGAGTGCTGTAAAGAAAAAATCGTCTGCGGCTTTTGTGTGAGGGCGCTCTGAGTCACATTCACTCAAATCATTGCAAATGTTTATAACGCTTCTGTAAAGCTGTTGCATTAATTTTCCACACGTCCGTAATCGTTGAATTTTCGATCTTCGAAGTAATATACTGCATTATTATAGTTCGATGATAACGTGGAAATCACAATGACGCCACCGATGGAAAGAATTCAAATTTTAGAAACCATAGAAAAGGATATAATCGTCTGTTTACAATGTGGCGGTAGGTTATGTCTATGCACTTACAGTAAACTCAGCCAAATCTGCGATATAATGGTTGTTTTTTTTTGTGATCATTTTTATTTCTATTTTATTTTTTGTGATAATTTTCAATTCCATTCCAGGCCAAGCTTTTATGGAACTGAGCAAGGAAAAATCGAGTTTGAAACAAGCAGAATCGCAGACTCACCAATTTTTGAAGACTCTGGGTCACGTTGAATCCAAACTCAGCGAACAGATTAATTATCTGACTCAAGTGTCCACAGGTAAGCTTGACAATCGACAAACTAAGATCTGATACATCGTCGCAGTCGCTTGTGTCAAGGCTAATGGCCAGAAGGACAATTTTGGGAAGCGGTAGTTTGTCAATCGCAATTTTTGTGACCTTAAATTTTTCAAAACCTGGAGGATAGATTTTTTCCCAAATGTGCTTCATGATTATTCGATAATCGAAGCTTCCTCAATCAAAAACTATTTAAACTTTGACCTTCAATCGAACCCTCTACAGAAGTATATCGGTGTGGAAGGGAACAGCGTCATCGAGTGCACTTTCAACCATTTTGCAAGATCGTGTATTATTTATTGAACGAACAATTTTTTTTTCGTATCGCCTCAAGGTTAATGTAAAATTTTCACAATTCTAGGACAGCCACACGAAGGTTCGGGATACGCTAGTCAAAAAGTATTGCAAATGGCTTGGCACCGATTGGAACACGCTCGAAGCCGTGTAAACGAGCTCGAACGATTGAAGAACAAGCATCTTCACGGACGTTCGACGATAAGAGCGGCGCAACCGCCGCCACCCCCGCCTCCACCACCACCCGCGTCAGGTTCTTCCATGCAAATGTCGCAAACCAATATAAATACCTAAAATCCATAATCTCAACGATTTCGAGTAAGTTCCCAAATACGTGTTATCCGTCTGCTAATTATAATCAGTGATAAAGAAAAGAAACAGTACTTTATTCAATCTACCTGTTTAATTGCTAAAAAATAAAACATAAAAAAAATGTAAAGAAAAGTAACTTAAAAAATCGTATACAATATATTTTTTATTTTTTATTATTTATTAAATCTATACACGTGAGATCTGGAAGACAATTGAAAAAAATTAGAAAAATTGCACTGAAGAATTCTGGAACGACGTTTCTTGTTCCTTTTCTTCGAGTCCCGAATTATCAACTAAGAAAAAATTCACAATTAACGTGTCGATGGTGCGAGAAATTAAAAAAAAATCATTTCTAAACAAATTCAAGAAAAGAAAATGGGTGAGTCGACCTCGCAAACGTTATTACGTGATAAACAAAATTGAGGATCTTGTTTAAAGCAAGTCCCATCGTCGATAGAGCCGTCGGAACATATATTCAATCTGAATTTGTCGATTTTGCAGCGTCTGGTCGACCGATTAGCTGCCTGATAATAATTGTTTAGCTTGTATCGAACCTCGTAAAATCAGTCTAACGCCAAATGGGCCCACGAAGTTAATCCTCGATCAAACATCGCGGTTGTTCGAAAAATTACGTCAACATCCAAAAAAATTAGTGAATTAATTTCCGTATTAATATTTATAATAAAAAAATTATTTTCACGGCACGACGCTGTCCGTGGTGACGATGTTACGTTTGACAGTCGCGGCTAGCATCAACCGCGATCGTCTTTCCTCGTCCAATTGCTTCGTCAGTTGTGACATTTGCGACTGTAAATCCGTTATCTGACTCTTCAGGGTCTCAACAGTCTCCGACAGGCTCCTGAGCACAAAACAATCGGACAAAGATTATATACAACAAGTTCTTTTTCTTCTCGATCGACCGTTTGACTTCAGAATTAGCTTTTTAGTAGCGGACGTCGTTAATTACGTTGTTGTCACGCCGTGAGGCCTTTTTTTTAATTGATTCTTTATATCTTTTTTGTTTCTTTTTAATTTAAACAATTTTTCATTCCTCCACATCGTCACCGTACGTACCTGTCTTCGCACGAATCCCAATTTTCGATTCTACTATTCATAATGGATACTCTATCGCGGGTTTTATAAGGCGGCTCGCTATCCAACAGAGCTGAAATTCATACGCCCTTCGTTATTTTTTTTTTTCTTTTTTCATCATCCCGATGTTTCTCCGTTAATCCCGCTTCGACATTCGACCAAAATACGTTTTAATCCCGGCCTTGATCCATATGTAAGCTTATTTAAAATACGTGATTCGGCTAATTCTGAAGTCGTCCCCAGGAATAAACTATTATGCAAACACTTGGATTTTTTTTTAATCACACAAGCCACAATAAATAAATAAAAATAACAAAGCAAAACATTGAAAAAAACGGTATTTTGGGAGAAAAACAAGGGGCTGAGTATTTATTAAAAAATATTTTTTTTTATAACGTGCAACAAACACCTAACGGTCACAACAAAATAATAAAATGTTAATGGAACGTATGAAACGATTACCTTGAAAATTAACAAATTTTGGAAAAAAAAAATTCATACGACATCTTTGCTACTTTAGATACCGGAAAGTACGGGTGGAAAAAAACGTGCGTGAAACAAATTTTAATCAGCTGATCATTAAACCCACTCAGTCGTACTATTTCATGCGCTACAATTTTTTCAATCGAAAATAAAATCACTCGTTGCGTGTAAAAAAATATTGAAAAAAGAAAATCTTCGAATTTCGAAATAAACACATAAGTACACAAAATCGGGAATCAAAGCTGTTATCACCAAAGCGAGAGAGAGATATGGAAATTCACGTCTTACCAGAATGCACGGTGAACCTAGCATTGACGGTCAGACAATAACCCTCGATGACTTTCAATATTATCGCATCATCCTCGAACTGACGCTCGTCTGAAATTCATAACAAAAAAAAATATTTGTGAAAGATTCAATTCTTTATTATTTTTTTTCTTCAGAAGCTTTGGCGATGGCGACCTTATTATGTTTGATATTGCAACATTCTCAAAATTCTGTATTCTCCTCAAGATCTCATTTAAAGAATTCAACACAACCGACGTTATTGAATAGCACTTTCTAATTTATTTTTATATATTTTTCTTGAATAAATGTTTAATTTATTGATCATAATTCAATCCTTCATCAATTCTTTAAGATTCAATTGAGAAGGCAGAATCAACGTTTTTCAATGAAATATCAACCTTGGAAAAAGTTAACGACAAAAAAGATTTACGTTCGTTCGTACGATTATTTTCATTTTATTATTATTATTATTATTTTTAAATTGATCTCGATCTGATCTCTTTTTTAACGATTTTTTAAATATTGATGCGGATACTCACTGGGGGTTCGTGGCGTTCTGCCGGAATCCGTGGTGTCAGTTTTTCCATAAATCTTGAGCGAATACAAAGGCGGTGCCGGTCGTAATGATGCTAGGCTCCAAGGTGTTTTAATCCCTGGTGACGAACAGTGTTCCACTGCCGACTGTTGGGACTTTCCGTTCGACTGATTGCTCGTCTATCTCAGAACAAAACGAAAAAAAAAACATAATAATGATAATTTTCGATCGAAAAAACGATTTAAAAGTCATCGTCATTAATCGAATAATCATCCAATATTCTATCTATTCGGTTGTCCTAAGATCACGCATTATTCAGCTTCAAAATTAATTCAATTCCTTCGCAACAAACCGCGAACTGTTACGCTCACGTTCTCGGCGTTTTCATCAATCAAAATCGTATCGTCGTAGTGAGATGGAAACAAAAAAAAACACCATTCGAATTATCCGTTTCGTCGTATGATCGTGGGGTTAGTGTATGAAAATATCACAGCAAAAGCATACTTCGCACAACATGGCTGTCAATCGTAATAAAGCGTCACCGTAAAAAAAAATTAAAAAAAAGGAAAAACAAAAAAATAATTGTTCAAAAAAAATTCACGATCTCAAAAAACCAAAAAAATTTAATGAGATTGACAATTAGTAGCGAAACTGTTACTTCGATAAACCCAAATGAAAAAAATTGTCAATGGAAAAAAAAAATTTATTTTGCAAAAAAAAACGGAGATTGAAAAAAAAAATCAAATAAAAACAGCCATGCCATGGAAGCAGCTTGCCTTGTTTCGCAATTCCCGTTATTCCGGGAATCTTTTTCTTGAGCCACCAGTGTGCGTACAATCCCGAAGTGTAAATCAAATCCGATTGTTCATTATTATCTTTGTTCGTTCTGTTTGCCCGAATTTCGTCTCTTCGAACGTGTCTCACGACATTCTGATGTGCAACGGGTATGGGTTCGGTCGAACGTTTGCGATTTGCACTGTCAAAAACCAATTTCGGTGACACGTGAATGGTCGTCGATGCGACGCAAGTCACCGCCGATTCGTGATCGTCGTCAATGGGATTCGAATCACCGCCCAAGGTCATCATATTTTCCGGAATTTTGTAAGCGACAAAACTGCTACCAGCGCTTTCCGTCGATTGCACAGATCCATCGCTGTTGCGCGGCGTCGAACCAAAAGGCGAGCTGCATATGCATTGATGTTCGAAATTACGTTCGTCGCTCTCGCTGTCGGTCTGCGAAGTTCTGGCCAAACGTTGTCCACGATCACGACGACCGTTCGGATAATATTTGTAACAAGAATTCAAATCCGACGAGTTCAAACGATAACTGTCGGCCATTCCCGAATCCGAGGAATGTAAACTCGCGTTTTCCGGATTACTTTGAACGTTTGGGTTGTTTAAATTTGTCAAGTTCAAATTTTCGGCATCGCGATAAGTTTCACGTATAATTGGAAGATGCGAAGGTGATTCGCCGAGTCTGAGATAACCGAGATTCGTGGATTCGCAATCGTCGATGGTCGTCGTAGATTCGTTGGATTTCCAATTTTTCAACGCTGTTGTCCAATGTTCGAAGGTCGAATCGCAATCCGAAACATCGTCTTCGTCGTCGTGATTGTTGTTTTCACGATTTGGCAACGTTGGCACGAGAACGTTCGTTGTTGGAAATTTATAAAATTTCGAAGTTTCGACGATTGCCGAGGATGACACGTTGCTGCTCGGTAAACTCTTGGAAGTATCGAAATTCAGAGTCGCGTCGTGACCTTTTGGATCGAGATGACCCAAAGACGACGACGAACCGAGAGCAACGTGATTGTCTTCGGTTCCTAAATTACGAAGATCGTCGCAACCAATCGCGTATCTAACGTCGAGCATCAACGTTGATTTCAGCAATGAACGAGTTTTCGGTATGGTCGATTGTTTCGCCATTGGTGCAACACTTTCCGTACTGGATTCGGAATTTTTACTGTCTATCGGATATATCGTGTACGTGACCGTGCATTTGCGCATCTTCACGACACTCAAATCGGGTTTGTAAACGTATTGCAGATACAAAAGTTTCTTCATTAATTCCGGAATTATTATTTTTTTTCTCACTAAACGCGCGAAGTACTTGGACAGTCGTGTGAATGGATGCTTGGTGTAACTCACGTGGGACATTGTGGGCGATCTGACGACGTTCGAACTTTGGTCTTGGGTCAACAGTTCGATCCATTGTTGACGATCGTCCTTGGTGCCGCACAGAACGACGATGCTCTCGATCATCGGGCCTGGTTCATTGAGAAAATGTGTTTTATTCATTTTGCTTTCTCATTGAGGAAGTTATGTTGTGGTGTGAAATTTTTTTTTCATTCGAAATCTTTAGTCACAATGTTCAAAATGTGGTGAAATTTCGAGAAAACAGATTTGAGGGCTGTGAGTAATAAAAATGCTTCCTCACAGAAGGACTTCGTGCACTACAAAAAATTCAGAGAAAGCAAATTGCAAGTTTAAACCGTTTTATTATTTTTCATAATAATAATTGCTGAATTACCTGATATCTCAAAAGCATTTCGAATGTCCTCCGTGTCTTCCGTAGCTACAACATCGATTCCGGTTAACGGCAACTTTCCCTATAAAATTAAAAGGAAAAAAAAACAATGTTTTAACCCGCAAAGAAATTGACCGTCACTAATTTTAAATTAAAAAAAAGTGCAAAAAAAAGCTCCGTAAAAAAGCTCACTTCGTAAACGAAAGAGCTCATCCTCGGACTAGTGCTCAGTACTAATAAATTCATCGAAAAGAGAACGAAGTATCTGTCACGACGTTCCATTCCCGCGGCCAAGGTGACCGGACCGACGTGAAGAATTTCACCCAAAGTGCTCAGCTCCTCGCCCTCCCAACCCTTTATTCCCCCGGTCAATACGTGCAGAGCCAATTCTCTTTGCTTTCTTATGCTCGCACAACGCTCCTGAAACAACAAAACACAACAAACATCAAACAAAAAAACACAATATCGATTTGAGACACCTTTGCCAATGAATTTTACGATTTTTATACGATGGAACAATATCAAAATCCGTTTGCACAGATTTTTTTCCGTGTCGAATGAAAAAATTAGCCAACCGATATTTCTCTGTACACGCAAACGCTTCGTTGCGTGTCACCACGATCGGAATGATTCTTTTCTGTGTGTCTCTCCAATTCTTGCAACATCGCGGAATATTTCTCCAATCTTCGGAATGGTTTGCTCAGCCCGGTCGTCAGAACGAGTATACCCGGTGACACGGCACCGCTACGTTCCATAAAATCATTCAATTCGTCTCTGAAAAACGTTAAAAAAAAAAAAAAAACATTTTTTTTCAAAAGTAATTTCGACATTTGAAGCATAGCTAATTTTTTATTTGGCAAACAATTGAATTTCGTTGTCGGAATATATTCTACGTTTTAGATTTATAAAAATACCATGCATAGAGATGTGAAAATTGGAGGAAGACATTTTTTTGACAATTTTTCTGATAAATAAATGAAGCGTGATAAAAATATTTTTTTTTGCAGTGCGTAGTTAAAGATTCATACTAGTTAACAAAGAGGTATCCGACCAATTGAATTTACCGGTATTTATCCAAGATGCAGACTGCCTGCGGATGACCGTTGCAATAGGCCGTGTGAATGGATTTTAATCTGGGCGCCAGCATCAGAAAGAGATTGCCCACTCTGGCGTCGGGACCCTGCGCCACAGCTCCTTCCAGGCCGCTCAGAAGCCTCTGATGCATCTCCAATACATCGTATATGTTGCCGATCAACTGTTTGTATTCTTCTTTCTTCAATCTGCATCCCAATTCAAACTCGAAAAATTACATATCGCTTTTTTTCCTCCCATTTTAAAAATCGCAAAATTAAATATCGAACGGAGCGATCAGACTGCCCAACGAAGAAACTCACACGTTGCTCAGTTCGAGAGACTTCAAAAAATTGTTGGTGAGGCCTTGCAACTCGGCGACATTGGCCTTTTCCGAATCCACGAGGTCCTTCAGCACGATATCGCGATTCAGACGTTGGTCCTTGACCGGAGATTCCTGAGCAATCTTTTCGGGCGACGTCTTGAACGACCCATGACCGGATTCTGTTTGGAAAAATTAGTCTGGGCGTCAGTCGATTCTACCAATGTCGGAGGAGTGACACGAAGCCGCACGATATTTACCCCCGGCTCGATATTCCTTGACATAGTTGGATGGAAACCAGCCGGTCTTGTCGTTCAAGGTACCCTCCCACCATCCACCGTCCACGGCTTGTGCGATAGTTATGACATCGCCCTTTCTGAAGCATAACTTCAAACCAAACACACACACACACACAGCTGATCAATAAATCTCTGTGGAATCATTTGTGAAATGATTGAAAAAAAAAAAATTTAAGAAGCAAGATATTTAGATTTTTGACACAACAAAGTTCACAATTGTTAAATTCAGTTATTATTTATTTACCTCGTCGTTGTTCTTTCCTTTAAAGGAATACAAAGCGGTGACAAGTTTCGGAGTATCGGATTTTGACATCGTGCCCACGGTCGTGACCGAGTCTCTCGTTCCCGAGACAAAAAGGGAAGAAAAGAGGAAATGAAGAAATAAAAAGAAAAAAATAGAAAAAAACAAAACAAAAAAAAAACGGAAATGGGTCTCTTAACCGTCAGGGGAGGCTTTTCAAGGTTTCCTCTTCACGGATTTATAAATATACTGGCAACGTCTCGCGTGCGGAGACGATGTTGAACGCGTTTTTCATTCATTCGTCGTTTTTCGGTTGGTTCGGATCTGTCGCAGCGAGAGAACGAAGACGTGTTTGGGACGCGTTTGTGCGCGATGATCGGATCGACGAAATCGTTCGAGGTTTTCACATTTTTGTATGATTTTTTTTTTGCTTTTCTTCGCACCACGGCGAACGCCGATTACTGGCTACGAAAATTATCTCGAGCGTATCCTCGAGAAGTTATGCGCGGATGTTGGTGGGGGAGGGATGCGCGTACGTAGTTTGAAATTTTGACGATGCCGATCGGTTGGCGCTGCAATCGCAGCGGTCGGGGTGACGAATTGCGTAAATATATGTGATCACCGCCTCGGTCGATGTTTCAGATTCCGTGCGAGAGCCCGGGGTTGTGTACCGACACTTTTGGTCGGTATTACAGCCCCGCGGAAGCAGAGTCGAACAGTAACATCCGGATTACATGGAACTGGAAAATTTACGTACCATTTTTTCCCATAAAAAATAATCAAAAAAATCGATTTTCTATCGGAAATAATCGAAATATCGATTTTTTGCAAGATAGACTTAATTTTTTTTCTTTATTTTTAGGTAGGAAACCGTTATCCTATATTTACATTTCGAAGAAAAAATCTAATTCTTTTTATATATGGAATGAATTGAATTGAAATGAGTGGCACCCAAAATACATGAGATTATCAAAAATGATTGGCACGCTTGGAAAAATTGCCAAAAATTTGTTTATAACCGATTGAGCATCTCTTGCTTCTCGTCGATCCCGCAAAATCGAAACACCACGGCAAAAGGAAAGGCTGACAAAGAAAGTGTTTGAAAATATTCTTCAAAACTAGATTTTTTTATTAACAGTACTTGAAAATCGGTTGGTTTTCGTTTTTGACACAATTGAGAACGATAAATCAATTGTCATTCAAAGTCGCAATTCACACCTATAGCTAATTTGTCACACGAGAGACAAAAATCTTGTAAATCCATCGCAAGCGTTGAAATAAAATAGCGCCGAACAATCACTCACTATTACACACAATTGCTCGCCGGTTTAAACGATAGATACAATAATAATAAATTATAACGTCTATTACTGGTAAACAATAGAGTCGAAATTGACGAAAAATCAAAAAAAGGCTTGTGCCGTTAACAATTTCACTATCATTAAATATTATCATTATGATTTTAAATAAATAGGTAAGCATATGCAAAACTGTAAAAGTTTCTTTCTCCTTTTTTTTTTCTTATCGCGTTTTGAATGTGTATGTACAGTGCGGAATTCTCATTTCACATTTGAGCCTCATCGTTTCGACAAATCCGTTGAAAATCCAATCATCACAATCCAACTTTCGGATGAGAAAAGTCCCTCCCTACTTCACGTACACGTTGGGTAACGTTTAATGACAAGACAGACACAGTCGTGAGTTAAATACCGATGTCTTTTTCAAAAATCACAGTTTCAACAAATTACCACATATTTAACAGCCTGATTCAGATTCTTTTTTTTTTTTTATTTCACATTCGAGAAAACATTTTTTTTTAGTTTTTTTTTTTTCGTTGACCAAAAACATTTTTACCGACAATTGTCACGATTGTCCACGTTGCATGCGTTTGCAACGTCAATTGCTATATTCTTTTCCTCATTTTCACGCTCGTTATTTTATTTGTTTTTGAATGAAAAATAAATTTTCGTGAATTTTATCGACTATCACGTCGGCGAAACTTGCCTCACTATTCGTCGCAACAATCGTACAGTAAGTCGTTTCGACTTGAACACATGAATTCGTAACCGGTTTGAGAGGGCCGTGGGGAGTGAACGAAAGTAGCTTGGCCGTACGTAAACTCGGCGTTTTCGAGACGATGACGACGTCGCGAATTGGAATGGTTACGATTGACAATTATGAAAAAACCATGTGTGGGTGTTCTTTCTTTTTCGTGTTTGTGTTTTTATGTTTTTTTTTTCTATAAAATCCAAGCCACTGTCGGTTAATAATTAATAATATTATCTTCAGTCTCCACAGATCATTTATTTCATCGGAGATTGGTCCACCTCCATATCCTCGCTTCGTTCTTCTTTCTGTTCGTTCTTCTCCGTGCACTCGATGTTGTCCTCCTTCGTCGCAGGTTTTTCTGCAATGACATTACATTTCCTCAATTTTAATTGATGTCTCGTTACTTTCGAGCGACGTGCAAAAAAAAATGTTTAAAAATATTTTTTAATTAATACGTTCAACATTTAATTAATTAAAAAGTTTCTCTCCTTATTAAATCTTACCATTATCATCCGAATCAATTTCTTCTGATTTTTTCGTGACGGTTATCGATTCTTTCTCCGTCTCGTTCTCAGATTGTTGCGACGGTTTTTCAATCACCTCGATGTCAGAATCTACGATAATTACACACGGTTAAAAATAATTCGCTCGGAAAACTGGTCTCGAATCGATTTGATTGTGAAGATTGCATTTTTTTTTCCACAGAAGAAATAAAAATGTGTTGGCAATGTGAAAGACTAAGGCGATTTGGGAAACCTCGGTGACCTTCGAGATTATGATGTTCGTGTTTTGGGATACAGGGTTCGTCGATGGGAGCGTCACGCATGGAAAATGTCGTTTCCGACGATATTTCGGATATGGGATCTCGTATGAATTCGGACGTGTCGTGACATTTTATTTGATACATCGTTCGTCGACGTTTCTTGCAATCGATCGATTTGGGATCGGGCAGATGGTTCGTTAATGAGATCGAAGATTCTGCGTTTAATTCGACAGCGGCAATTGAAACTTCAGTGACTGTAATTTCACGATCACTCGGAGTTTCGGAATTTTCTTGCACTGGAATGGGAGTCGATAGAAATTAAGTAAAGTGTGATTGAAAAAAAAAACAAAAAAAAAAATCTACAAAGGAATCGAAGAGTATCGAAAAATTCGTGACGACTTTGTTAGGAACGGGTCGCGGAAATATGGAATCTATTTTGGTGATCAGATATATTTTTTTAAATCTCATTGATTGAAAAATAAGTGAGACTTTTTTTTAAATTCGAATGTACCTGAACTCGAAGACGCGGACGATGCGTCGAATTCGGATCGCTTGGCACTGTGAAGACTGGACGAAAGCGGAGAGCTCAACAGATCGTGTTCGAGCTTGGGTGCCGAAGGTTTCTGTTTTCTCGCTGGATTCCAAAAGTTGCAGTAGCAACAACGAAAACCGAAATATTCAAATTCCTCCTTCAGTGCCATTCCATTGTGGGAATCGCACTGTTGGCATATCAGGGCGTAACGATTGGAGGGCCCATCGCCCACGAGATACTCGACCAAACGATCCAGATAACTTCTCTGTTGAGGAAGTATCGGACGAGGGAGTGGTGATCCTGAAAATAAATAAAAATAAAATAAAATAAAATAAAAAATAAAGATAAAAAAATAATTTTCCACTAATAATAATGTTGTTTGAACTCCCAACGAAATATAAGCACAATGTCAACGCTTGCTCGCAACCCAGTGAGCAAAAAAAAAATATATTCTTTCGACTCAAGAATTTTTTTTGCCAAAAATAAAAAAATATAATCAAATAATCTATGATTAAAAAGTACTAACTGGGACCCATGTTCGAAGTGTTAAGCAATCTCACGCCGGACGCATACGGTGTTAGTCGTTGCGGCGTGTAAGCGGGAGCAAGACCAATGGGTATGGGACCGGAATTCGCTGGCCTACCGGTCTGCAGATGCGCCGCCGATGGATTTGACACTGTCAGGGCGCGTCTTCGCAATTCACTTCCTGGCAAGGGCGCGACGACGGCTTGCGGTGTGCTCGGTCGACGAGGGCTCTCCGCTTGGGTCAACTGAATGGTATTCGACGGTGGCTAAAATTTATCATGACACATGAATCGGATAATAAAATTGTGTATGAAGATCATAACTAGTTATAGAAATTTGTCATGATAATAATAACTAATTATAGAAATTCGTCATGAAAATCATAACCAATTGTAAAAATTCGTTATTAAAATGTTAAGCTTTCACGATTAAAAAAAAAAAAATTGATACTTTGTGGTTTATTCAAATGTTATCATGAGCGAAGATCTTCAAATTTCCATAAAAATACAAACCTGCGGTGAGAGCTGCAACAGATAAAATGAGTATCGGGTAAATCGTGTGGGAAAATGTATTTGCTCAATTGAATTGAAAAATAGGAAATTAAATAAACGTACTGGCGTCATTTTGAGCTGATCGGGCGCAAATTTCATGAGAATTTCTTTGGCCTTTTTGTACGTTTCCGTTTCCGTCACTTCGTCCAGTATCTTTCTCTTTTCTTTCTGCATTGTGCTGAGTTTATCTTGATTTCGCGATATCTTGCGTTTGTAATACCACGTGACCATTCTCTTGGTCAATATAATTCTGTTGCAAAAAAGATTTTCAAGTTAATTTAGATGCAATTACAGTCAGATTCAGTAATTCATAGAGATGTGAAAATGCAATAACTTCAATGCTTACAGGATTGGAAAAATCAGCAACGGAGTGATGTAGAAGAATCGGTCGCGCAAAGACGCCGGAAAGAAGTAAAAGTAGAAGACCAAGGCTGCGATGATGTACAGAACAACGCTGTAGATTATCAACGTGCCCACGATCTTCTTGTGTCTCTGCTCCGTTGTCTGTCCATACAGCTCGATCTCGTTTATCTTCTGCTCCGCAAAAAAAACATTTGAAAAAATTACAGAAAACGGTTCGATTCGTCGTTTTGCCTATCGGGAACAATATTTTCATTCCAATTCTTACTTTTTTCTTACCGTATCAAGATCCTCCAGAACCTCGATGGTTGTTTTCTTTTTCTGCAAACAACGAAAATGAAAAAAAAAAATCAATCCTCACGATCGAAGAGCTATGGAAATCGATCGATGGCCTTTGCAGGGTCCCATGGTACGATTAAAACTGTTTTTAATGCCGAATAAGTTTGCATCTAAATGAAGCATGTCCGGAGCGGACCTCGCCGCACGATCTGAATATTAAATTTCATCGAACGGACCAATATGGGTTTCGGAACCGCCGGTCGCGATCTATTGTCCGCTTCGACTCGCAATGAGTCATCATATTTTTATTTATTTTTCCTCGTTTAATGAGTAACGGTAAAATTCGTGTTTCGAACTTTCTTCCGTCGACATTTGAATACGCATATATTTTTGTTGCATGGTGACTAATGCTTCGTCATCGAATGCTATTTCAGTTTTGGACAATAAAACGAAAATTACGAGTCAAGATTTTTCAATACAATTTCAAAAATGTTCAATACTACGTCAATGTGGATTCAGGACAAACCAGAACAAACAAATATCCTCGTGATTCGCAATAAGCAAGTTCCTAGTAAAATTTGTGTTTTTTTTTTTCCCCACTTTTTCGAAAGATTCAAAATGTGGCGCCTAACCTCCGAACGGATAGTCGAGGTTTCGGGCGGAGCTGTAAATCTTAAAATAACTCGTCCGAGCACACAGCGAAAAGTGGATCATCGAGGGCAAAGTCATTGACACAATTCCCAGCTGTGGTTCGCTCATAGTGACGATTATTCAGCAGCCAAGCGAGTCAAATGTCCGAATTAACCTCAAAATTTTACGGTCTAACCGCCGAAACGACGTTGCGTGGAAATCGGCGTATCCGGAATTTGCGAAATGCGTGAATGTTGCGACTTACCCGAAATCTGGATAGTATTATTCCCATATTGACGGATTTATTGTTATTTATCTCGTGATTATCGACGATTGATTCGATCCTTCGACGATGTAAAATTCGCTTCGCGATTATTGTTTGGCAAACAGACGTCGCCAGCAGTGACACAAAAACGTTCAATTGGGTTTTTTTTTCGTTGGAAAAAATTTTAAAATAGACGTGAGACGTGTGCGCCGTGCGCGTCTCGTTTCAGCCGGGTACGGTCTTATGTGTCAACCGTCTCTCGCCGAGAGTCTTCTTTCTCTTTCTATCCACCACCACTTACCGGCCCTCTGTCGCTCGCTACGCGGATTTCCCTCCTCGACGATCCAAATTTAAATCGCAAGCTTACGTGTCCGATGTTTCTCACTTATTGCCCACGAGTGGGAGAGAGATGGCCAAATATTCGCGAATCATTGAGTTTCGCTACCGTTAATTTTGCACGGATGAAGAAATGAGACATTTTGCATGTAGAAATCTTAGTTTTGCATCGGAATATTTTCGTTTTTTAGCGAAGACATCGGTGACGATGGAGAACAATGGTTTACAGTTTTTGTTACCGACTGCGCAGTTGTACATCAACGTGCGCCACATTCAAGCCGAACATTTGTAGATCTCAAAATGATTTATAGGATTATGAGATTATTTATGGAATTGTTTTAAGCTCTTGTATATTTTTAACGATGATTTATGTAGTTGTTATGATTATTCATCGGCATGTACGTCGAATCGAGCGCCGAGGCAAAACACTCGTACTCGGTCGGTAACTAAAACTGTAAATCATTTACATATTTTCTCGAGAATGTCGAATGGTTCTGGATAAAAAAGTATTACGACTAATTCGTTTAACAAATTCCGAGAGATGAACGTTTTATTTTTGCATCGTAAAATGATTGGAAGCCTTGAAACGAATTGTTTACAGTTGTTGTTATCGACCGGGCGCGGAATGGCTGCGGGCCGAGACGGCGTATCGCTTCTTTCGAATAATCCACTGATAAAACATGCGAGATAACGAAATTGTATTTTATTGCCGGCGTGGCATCGTTGGTTTATTCGTAAACGATAATTGTCATCGATAAGTTGAGGAAAACGTTGAACGTTCCGTGGCGGGATGTTCGAATTTTGCGATGTTCAAATATTCGCGCGCTTTTGCAAGCGCCACTTTCCATCCTACCAACATTCGCCTTTGCCCAACGTAAAATCCGGTCCAGCGACCGATTACAAGTATTGCGATAAGAACTGAAAAATTCAACATCAACTCAGATCTTTATTGAAGCTGTATTTTTTTTACGAACAATATCGACGGCCATGTCGCAGAGTTCGTTGATATGTGGTATAGCTCGTTCGATAAGATCAATGGCGATGGGTGAGACTTTTGGCAGGCCCATGTTCGCACGAATGCCGCACGGACCGAATTCGAACTCGTTGGCGAAAAATCGACAACCCGGCAAAACGTCGGAACGCACGTAAGCGCTGGTGATCACGTTTGAATGATCGTTCAGACCGGAAGCCAGAGCAATGATGAATTTCGCCGCTGCTGCTCCCGTCGATAAGGAAGGTCCCTTGAATCGATTGACGGACGACGCCAATTCATTGTCCGCGGCTCTCAATCGATGGATCAGTTCGTTTTCGTGTTCCTGCATATTTCCAACATCAAAACTATCAAATTGTGAAAAAACGACAAGTTCTTTAATTTTATTAAGTCTCGTTTAGATATTTTTGTTGGATCGATGAAAACATTTTTTGTCTATAGAATCAAACTGTTCGATGGCCTAAAACATGGCGTTCGATTGACCCGAATTTACTAATTTATCGAGCACAAAGTTATTAAATTTTATATCGTTGTTTTCCATTTTGAATTTCCAAACTGATAACGAATCTCGGGCACGAGTGTCGAATGATACTCGCGCTAATGAGCCTACCGCGCTGAATTGATGAACCGGTCGGGTTCTGGTCAGAAGTGGAACGACGGTGCAAGGATCCGCACCTCCGGCTATGGGAATCGACAGATAAGCCGGATTCAAGTCGAACAGACTCGCGGTCATCGACCCGATTCGCATTGCGTCTATCGCCGTCGATCCTATGATCCTGTTGGGATCCCAACGACCGGCGCACTTGTAGACCTCGGAGACCATCGGTAAGGTTGCTGTTACCGGCCTCGCGAACACAGCGACCAGTGCCGATGGGCATGATTGTACCATGCACTCGGACATTTCGTGCACGTAACTCGATGTAACGACGAATTGCGCCACTGGTCCTGCTTTACCCATATCAAAATCCGTCTCGTCCATCAATGCTACTATATCCACCTGCAAGGAAAAATACTAAACGATTCAAGTTCGATTCCATTGAATGTCGCTGCTGCTCGGTCGGTAATGAAAACTGTAACCCATTATTCTCCGCTACTATTGACTTTTCGAAGAAAATTCGATAACGATCAACTGCAACATTGTCGAGGGCAGTCGAACGTTCTCGGTTTTTATTCGAAATATCAATAGCGGCCGCGAACAATGGTTTACAGTTTTTTTTACCAGCTGAGCCGGTATTGTCGATCCGTGATACATTGATTGAGAGTGAAGACTTCTTGACAATTTGATTTTGAAATTGTGAGTAGGTGAGTAGCCAATGAAAGATGCCCCAATGAAATTTTGGTTTACCCCCGACAACCCTCGAAGAGGGTTGAAAACTTAAAAATCATCATATCTCGAAAACTAAAAAAACTAAAGTTAGAAAGGTGATACTAATGTTATAAGCTGAGAGGCTTGTAACCCTTCAAGGATCGGTGTAACACATACATATATAACATATCGAACATAATAAAATCGTATGAAGATGAAAAATAATGTAGAATGGATTTTAGATTGTGGATAAATTTTGTGTAAAACTTGCGTCCATCAGAGCTTCGGTTATTGATTTTTTTCGATAATACTTGATCCTCGTCGATGTGTCAATGTGATTGGCATCGAAAACCGCACCGCCAAGAGTACCCTTAGGATCGGCTATGTTTATCGTTTTTATCAGTTTGGATTGTTTGAGAATCATTGAGGCGTAAATGGGTGCCATTCCACCCCCGATTATTCCGACTTTGATGTCACCACGTTTTTTCGAAAATTCATCGTCGCGATCCTTGCAACGACGTCGATTGATTCCGGAATTTTTTATCGCCTTTTTATCATCATTATCACATCCAGATTCGGCCGTCGTTCCTCGATTCCTCGATCGACAATTGCACAAACGATTGATCGAATGCTTTGCCGACTTACCGCAGCGATATCTATTTCGCAGGAGAAACATTTTTCAACGAGATGTAACACGAGAATTTAAAAGGTTAAGAAAAGTGGATTATAACGAAAAAAAACAGTTGAGGTGAAAATGAAAAATCACAGGAGGTAAGAAGAATCTGAATCTATCACCGTTTACTATGGAATAGTAAACGGTGTGTTATTAGAATAGAATAGAATTATTATTGAATTATAAAAAAAGGATTTGGACCGGAATAGTAAATAATGTTATAGGTAAACTCCTTCCAACCTGAACCACAAATTTGATCACTTTTGTGATCAACTTCAACATTGGAGATAATTGATGTAATCTGGTTACGATACATATATGGATTACATAGATGTATCGTATATTTAGGATCAATCTGGTTTTCTTGGCTCGGATTATCCGTGGAGATGCTGGACATAATTGATCTGGCACACTGCCATATAGATGACGATGACATATCCGGAGTATATCCAACTTTTCTTGAATATTATGGTACATGGAATCATATGGTTCATACGAAGAATCGAGTGGACGATTTTTCCGTGGAGATCTAAATCAACAATAGTCATAATATTAATTTTGAGAAAAGTTGTGTTCCAAGTAAAAAAATATATATATATAAACCATATATGGGACTGGACGTATATAGTTTATATATAGACTATATTTAAACTATTTATAGACTATATATAGTCTATACATACTATAAATGCCCAATTCCACATATAATTTATACATAGACTGTATATAATTTTTTTACTTGTGGTAATATATATTTTTTTTAATCCGATTTGGATATGAACGATTGCAGATTCATTCTGATTTTGTTACTTTTAGACTATCCAGGGGCTAGTTGGGATCTACCTAACATCGTGGCCCAGTTCTCTCCTGGAAACCAAAAAAACTATTCGTTCTCCAGCCAATACCGTGCCAAATTCTTCAACCCAATTATGTATAACATTAGAATGAAGAAAAAAGAGCAAAAAAAAAAAAAAAACGTCGCCCATCACGAGAACGATTGTGGATTGAAAAATTAGGAAACGAATTGTCTCGCGAATTGTCAATCGGGGTTCGTAAATGGCATTTTATGTGTGACCGAGTGAAGCTGCATCGTCGAAGTCAATCACACGCTCGTTCTTCCCAATCTCGCGGTAATCACTGTGCCAATGCATGGAATACGTGAGCGTGGGAGGTTCCTACAAAGCGACGCGATACGCGCGATCCTTGCACATTCCCGCAACATAAAAATATTTCAAACTATTTTGAATATTGAAATGTTACATTTCGAAATATATGCCAACGTATGAAATATATGTAAATTTTATTTGTCAGTCAGTGAAAAGATTTTATGAATGAAAAAAAAAATTGTTCTGTATCGAGTTACATTTTTTTTCCATTTTTGAAAGATCATATACGGATCAGTGGGATATGGGTTAGTCGATGATTGTACTTTGGCGAGTAAATCGGTTCAGTGAGCACAGGCAGCTGCGCCACGAGATAAGGATAGTCACCGGCTAGCGAGTTTGCGCTCCACCCCAAACCCATAACGTAACCTAATCATTCCACTGAATCCATCAACGGTAATAAAAAAAATGGATTCGATTTTTTTTTTATAAAAGAAAAAAAATTCCATTCAAAATTTATCGTGGGGCAAAGTAATAAATGTAAAAAATTCGGGGAATGAACGCACCCTCTAGGTATTTTACACTTTCTTTGTTTTTTGTTTTTTGTAAATGATTATATATCTAAGAAAATTAATAAATACATTTTTTGAGAAGACAACCGATAATTATCTAAAACATAAAATATAATGAATTCAAACGAAAATAGAATTATCTGTTGATGTAAAAATAAACATTACATTTTAAAAAGTTATGTGATTTGTAATTTTTTTAAACGAAAATCATGTTTGTAATAATTATGCGAAATATTGCTATCACGATGAAAAACATACGTTGACGATTTATATTTTTCTCTTCCCTTATTTTATTTTATGTATTTCACTCTATTTTTTTTCTCTTTTTTTTTCATTTGACCAATAGCTGCGCGAGAACCATGTCATTCTTGTTTCACACCTCCATGCATCCCCGATAATCTCGGGGGAAGCTTCTCTTCCGCGCGCAGCCTCAGCTTTCGAAGCTCTCGCCGAGAAAACATTCGCGCAACCAGTTTCGAAGTGAGCACACGTCTGCGTGTGCGTGTTGACAACCGACGATCGAAAAAAATCGGCGTATTCGGCATGATCGAAAAAACGGAAAAGTTTCACAATGAGACACAATCGAAAAAACGTTTGGATTCGGCCAAACGTGATTTAAAATCGATCGTGGATAGAATCAATGAGCTCGGTATCGCGTCTCGTGCTTTTTGTTTTTGGCGCGTCGATGCGCGCGTGCGTATCAACGATGTCAAATCCAAAAAAAAATATTTTTGGACCCTGCCGATTTTTCTCACGATCGTGTATTATCTCGCGAAAAATTATATTTCGACGAATACCAATCGAAAGGTGAGTTACGTTAAACCATCCATGTGTGCTACGGAATTTTTTTTCATCCTTTTAATTAATGCAAGTGAATGCATAATTAATTTTCCCATCAATAATCATCTCGCTATTATATAATTATTATTATATTATATTGTATCAGATGAATTACATTATACCAAATTGATATTTTTTCAATAAATTAATTTTTCATGGTCGACACATTTTTTTCTATCCAACATACTTGTGTGTAAAAAAAATTATATATATGGAAAATGTGCAAAATAATCTTGTTGAAATTTATTGAAATTTTTTGAACAATGACTATTGCAGTGTTTGGTCGATGCACCAGCGATATTTCAAAAAGTTTTTCGGCCTCCCGAGGACTGTTCGATCTGTCTCGACGTTCAACAGGTTGACAAGCTCGCTAAAGTGGATGCGACGATGTTTGAGCAACGGTACGAATCACGAGAATGAATAATACAACGGAATCACATAATTAATTTTGTGGACTTATAAGATGAGGTTTTCACCGCTACTGCACTTTGCAAAGGGATAAAAATTAAATTTCCATTTGTTTCAATTTTAATTTAATACTTTCCGGTTATTTTTTTTTTCCAACATAAAATGGAAGATTGCGGGTTTCAGAACATTTTTGTTCGCATTCAAGAAATTAAAAATGAAATTAATAATAAAAATTGAAGGTATATTTTTTTGTATTGTGCAACTTTTGATGATTCAATTGTTAATAAATAATTCGTTCATTTGTGCAACATAATCGTAAATATTCTACCATATATATTTATATACAAGTGTATTGGTAAAAAATAATTTTTTGATTCGAAGATATGCGTATTCGGGCAGACCCGTCGTCGTCACAGATGCAATGGCCAACTGGACAGCGACAAAAGTATTTTCGTATTCCTTCTTGAAATCTCTGTACGATGGACACGACGCGAATTGCCAATTTTTTCCGTACAAAAGCGGATTTCGCAATTTGGAAGAAGTTTTCAATATGAGTGATGATCGAGCGTTGCAGAAGCCCGGAACGGAGCCCTGGTACGTCGGATGGTGAGTCTCAATAGCTTCGATGAATTATTTTCCATTAAAATTCATGACACTTTTAAAAAAATTCTATAAATTTTAGTTTTGATTTTCGAACTAAACGTTTTAATTTACCGAAGCACACAGAAGCGCAATAATAAAATACATTCAGTCGGCGTCGAAGGTATTTTATATATTAAATCTGCCTTGACAACATTTTTAGTAAATCATTTTTATTTTAATTTTTTGACAAATTGAATTTTGAAAAAAAAATGAAAAGGCAAATTTAATTAAATTTTTCATTTCACAAGAAGCACATTTAAAGAACAAAACGATTATTGAATCTCCAGCAAAGAAAATTTAAAAAAAAATTAATTCTTATTTTTCGACAATTTGATTTTTTGAAGAAATAAAAACGCAAATTTTATCGGGTTTTTTTATTCCACAAGGAGCAACTGCGATGAAAAAATCGGAATGATATTGCGCGAGCATTACGACAGACCGTACTTTCTTCCGGAAACGGCGGAGACCGAGAAGACCGATTGGATTTTTATGGGAAGCGCCGGTTATGGAGCACCGATGCACGTGAGTTATGGAAATTATCGCAATCATCGCCCGATGTAGTTTTTTTTTTTTCGAGTATATCAACGAGTTTGTGTTTGGCGATTTTTTTTTTGTTCAAGGTCGACGACGTGGCGTACCCTTCGTGGCAAGCGCAGATAAGAGGAACGAAGTTGTGGATACTGGAACCTCCCAGAGAGTGTCATTATACGTGTAACCGACTGGAAGTTGCTGTTGAGCCTGGAGAAACGAGTGAGTCAGCACCTAGACTACATATGAGTCTATTTTTATATATTATATACATTTTATACGTATAATATGTGTTCAATTTTTTTTTTAATTTTCTATGATCCAGATCATGTGAAGGTCATTCTTTGACTTTGTCATAAAAATATTTGTATTGTACAGTATTGGCCCAGCAATTGTTGTCTATACATTTTTTTTTCCATCACTGAAAATAAGTGAGATATTTTAGGTGATCAAGATAGCTATGATATATCCACCTTGGATTCATAATTATATCTGAATAACGAACTTCAGTAATTCGTTCTCTCATTTGTCATTCGACTCGGGACTTTGCACCTTAGCGACATCTGTCAACGTAAACGTCAATCAGAACCCGTGAGTCCAAAGCGCGTGCGCGAAAATTCGAAATTTCGATCGATCACGACTGCGTTCGCACTGCCGGCAGGGGGCAGCAGCAAATCTTGACTTTAAATTATCGCGCATGCGCTTTGGATTTCCAGACAATTTATACTCATAATGTTTGGATTATTTATGAATATTTGTAATAATAATAATAATAATAATAATAATAATAATAATAATAATAATAATAATAATAATAATAATAATAATAATAATAGTAAGATAATAAAAATAATAATTAATTTATCGTTACTTCCAGTAATCTTGGATACAAATCGCTGGTATCATCAGACCATCATCGTTTCCGACGAAATGAGCATCACCATTGGCGCCGAATACGACTAGACAATTTCAACAACGACGATACGAATCATCCTTGGAATCAGAAAAAAAGTAACACACACGCACACATAAAAAACGAGGAAAATACTTTTTTGATGGATAATAAATGTTTGCTCTCCTGTATTACTGTACCAAAAAAATCATTGTCCCAAATATCACGTGTCGTGTTCGACAACCAACCGCGCCTGTATTTTAATCACCCGCATGAGTAACACGCGACAAGCTTTTTCGGTCGTTTTTTTTCGGTATAAACTTCACGACTGAGCAATTTTGTTGGTCGTGGCAATCGTGAAAAAAAAACGATAGCACAGCAGCCACTCTGAATTATAAAATCCACGTCTAATATGCACTCAAAGGTCACAGAATCGAGCTCACTTATGCACCACAATGATTTTTAGAGGAACCGCAAAAAAAAAATGGTATCTTCAAATACTTAATTGATATAAAAATATTAGAAAATGAAAATAATTGAATACAAAAACATTCAGGTTATCAAGCAGGACATATTCAAACTTATGCAAACATATGCAAATATGCAATCCCTCTTGTCTTTAAAAAAAAAAGGAAAAAACGAGAAACGAAAGAAAAAGTAAATAAAATACTCAAAAAAATTCTTGGGGTTTCTCGACCGTCACGTAATTATGTCACGTGCCGGACAATAAGCAGGAGCAACTTCGCCCGTGGGTCCCTCCCCCCCCTTCGGGCCCGCTCGGGCCCAACTCGATGCCGGGGAACACGAAATGTTCGCTTCGTCATCTCCAGCTCACACGTTTTACGCGATCCAGGTCGCGGATATGTGTGTGTGTGCGTACATACGGGCGTGGAATCCGATGAAAACGTGAAAAGGAAACGGTACGGCGTGTGGCACGGGCCCCTCTGGATCGGATGTGCGTTAACGCAGATGGTTCGTCGTGCTGCCAGTCGCACCTGGCGGCAGGTGAGCCTCCTCGTGCTCTAGGGGGGCCCCTTCCATTTAAGGGTTCCTCACCAACGTAGCAGCAGCCCCGGGTCGAAGTCGCGACGACCAACTCGTGGCCCTCCGCGCCCTCCGCACACCCTTCGGGCCCCGTCGACGGGACCACGTCGTGCGCCATGTACGAGCCTCGGACTCCTCCACATGTGTTCGATCATATGTTCCCTACCCGGTGGTTGATGCCCCGTTACCTTCACAAATCGACCGTGTCTTCTAACATCCGAATATTTCCTTTTTTTTTTATTTCTTATTTTGAGGTTGAATTTTTTTGAATGTTTTTTTTTCTAGAGTTTGGAGGATTTTTGAGTATGAGAGGATTTTTATTGGGTCGGGGTTCATTGGATGAATTTGTTGGTAATTTTTTTTATGGTAAACAAATGTTTATTGCAGTTCTAACAATTGACTATTTAATTTTTTTGTTATTTCTTATTTTAAGCTTGAATTCTTCAAAAATGTTGTGTCGAAAACGAAAAAAAAAAAAATGTCGTTCGAAATAATGTCTTTACGATTGCGTTGATATTTTATTCGACTCAAAGAAATAATCATCGACGTGGAACCATATCAATCAAATGACAAGAATATGGAATAACTAAAGTAGGTAAATACATAATCTTATTTAACTTCCCTGCTTGTCGATTTTTATTTTTCATCTTTTTATTTTTTAGATTTTTATTTAATTATCATCGAACGGATTTTTTTAAATTTTTCAGGGTTAGAGCAGATGGTTTTTTTTTTTCATTTTCGTGGATCGATGGTGAAATCGTGAAACGATGATGACTTTTTGACGTGCATGGTCAGGAGCTGAGAGATTTATCTGTTGCCGGTATGCCGAATAGGAGGTGGGGGGGGGGTGTTGATTTTCGCAGAGCGCGTGCTAACCGCGATCGTGTGTATCCGCGTGCCACGACATAATTATGGATATCGATTTGTTCGAGGACGAGAAAGGTGCAACCGGCGCACGGGGGTACGGTGCACCGTACTGCGTTTTCGTTGTCTCGCTCTCGAAAAAGCGCATGGGGGTTCATTCAGCACGGCCACGCCATTGCGGACGTGCACGTCGCGCAATCTCGTTGGGGTGGTAAACATTGAACAGGTTGTACAGTTACACGTAACGCGCATGTATGTGTGACCGTGAAAGTCGTAGATCGATGAACCACGTGGCGTCCGGAAATTTTTTTTTAGATAAAAATTGCATCCGAGTTATTTTTTTCTTTTTGTAATTCGGTCGTTATTGTGATATGTATTTATGATTTTTTTTTTAAATATGAACAAATAAGAATGTATGGCGAAAAAATGATAATTAGACGTTAGAATAAAAGTGGCTTAACAACAAATATCGAAACTTCACCGTTTACAAGGTTATTATATAGTACTTAGGGGATAATTATTAAGTAGCTATGAAACATTAGATCGTCTCGAATTTTGAAAAAGTAAAGGGTCACCTTCGAAATTTGATGTGAAAATATTGCGGTATTCCGATGAAAACTCAAAGTACTTGATAAACCTGAAGAATCGAGGATGTTCTGAATTTTGAAAAATTAAAGGTTCACCATTGGAATTTCATATAGAAAATTAGAGGATTCAAAATTGGAATACGAATTCTTATGGTGAGCTGAAACATAATAATTTCAAGAAAATTAAACGGTGATCATCAGAATTTGATATAAATTTGGGTAATTAGTGTTTCACGATGAGGATAATAGCGTAAAGAATTCTTGAACTTTTCGGACTCAAAGGGTCACCGTGACAAACCCAAAGAACTTATTGAGTTTCTTGAAGTTTGTAAATCTTAATGGTTGCCCTCATAATTCAACATACAGAATTCATGAAACGAATATATATATTTTTTCAAATTTCATTGAAACATCGGAATTCATTAGCCTCGAAATTTCATTCGAATCATGGGAATAGTTGAACAACTTATTTAGTAAGTTAAAAATGCAATTTCCATTCTTTACTTATTATTTTGAGTTCGAAAATCAAGTTTGAATAATATTCAAAAATATTTTTCGTTCGGGACCATAACGAATCGATTCGGCTTCTTTGCGAGCTGTGTCGACGCACTTGCAAATGTACTTGCTGTCTGTCGCGCTCGAAAGCCGAGACATTAAGCGGTGTTGTGTAGCCTTCAATAATCGGTAAAACGATCTTCGTGTATCACGATCGCAGTTATTATATTCCCATCGCGAACGCATCGTATATTCAGAAGTGATTCTCACTTTCGCCAACACATTTTGCAGTCACGTAATAATACATCGTGCTGTATTATAAATTAATCAATTATCCGTGGAGCAAATCGTAGGATAAGAAAATCGTCGATTAACGTGGTTAAAAGGGAAGTGCGAAGAGCTCGATTACATTTTCATTAAAATTGTTGTAAATGTGAAAAATCGAATTGTTGTGAACAATTGATTTTTTAAAAATCTTTTTGCTTACCGAAATCATTATTTTTAATAAATTTACTTTTGAGCTTATCGAATTATTTGTTTGATTCTTTACTGCAGTTAAATTTTTCTAGATGGATATTTGAGCGATTTTATATTTTTTATTTGTAAGAATTAAATTGAATCGATGAATCTAATTTTTTTTACAATTTAGGTATAACGTGAGAGACGAGGTGGCAGCTCGGTAATTCCGAATGTCTTTCTCTCTCTCTCTTCCTTTTCCTCTTATTCTCTGTCTGTCTTTCTCACCCTCTTTTCTCATACTCTCGACAGTTTCTCGCCAACGAACCTCGAACAGATAGTCAGAGAAAAGGAGGGGAGGAGGGCAGAGAATGACGAGAACGACAGTGGCGAACTAAAACGTTCAAACACCGAGCGTAATAGAATGAGAAATTCAACGTGCCACCCTTCACAAGTCGTCTCAGTTTCAAAAACACATTACAATCATAATCCATCGCAACCTATGCCAAAGATTACGTTACACAACTGCATCTTTTTCTGTACTACAATAATAAAAAAAGCACAACGATACAAATAAAAATAACAATTCTCCTTTCATTAGGCTTTGAAATGTTTATCATTTTGATTCAACTATTATTTTAAAATTTAGTACGATGTTCAGCGAGAAATAATTAAAAGGATGAAAATAATTTTTTTTATAAACAACCGATCCAAATTCTTTTTTTCGCAACGTAATATTAATCATTACAATGTCATTGAAAACTCTGCAATTTTGGAAGAAAACAGGACAATGACAATGTAATAATTCATATATCTAAAATAATCATATACGTAAAGTGAAAATAAAACATCTTTTATCACAGAAAAATATTCATTCATATAACAAATTAAATATATATATTAAAAAATATATACATGTATATGTGTGTACCTGTACATACTTCTTATGTTTGATTCTAAGAAAATAAATTAAAAATAAAAACGAAATAAAAAATATATCGTACAATATTCGTCGGTAGAATGCGTTGTTGAAAAAATAAAATAAAAAAATAAAAAAAGACACGAGGGTCACTCGCGAAGCAACCGCACACGAAAGTAAGTCGCATGCACGCGGTCGCAATGCACGTGTATTCCACGTCTTCGAGTATTTGCATGTAATGGTGCGTCGTATGTACGTGAGTCACACACACACACACACACCGCGCACGTATGCTTTGTAGTATACATTATACGTGAATTTTTACGTGTGTATGTGTGTGTATGTTACGTGGGTCTGTGTGTGAGTGTACGTGCATATCGGTCTTCGTATCGATTATTTTAGCCATGTGGAACTTTCCCCTATTCGGCATTTGCCCCACTCGGGCCGTCGCAACGCCCGGTATAGAGCGAGATATCGACGTTACATCGTCTACCCCCAACTGTCCCTCCACCTCACCGCGCCGAGCCGCCGCTCCGTTGCTGTCACCCCAACGTCGAGCCAACCCCTCGTTTCGGCGCGACCCCGCGCGGACTACCCCACTCGCGTGCAGACGCGCTAGCCCCGCTCTCCCAGTGCTGGATTGTTTGGGTGTTCTTCGATTATTCTCTCTTCATCTTCGACCTCATTTGATCATCCCCAATATCTCCTACGCACAAATCCGACACGTTCGATCTTCCTCACAGCAATTCTTATTTTATTTTTTCAAATTAATTATTATTATTATTATTATTTGTTATTCTTATTTTTGTCTATTATTTGTAATTCAGAAAAGTGAACTTTGATTTGATTTAGACAAATCAATTTTTATAGATGCATATATTATAGTATTATTACGTTCGACTATCTAGGTTTTTCTTTTTAATTCTTTATTTAAGATTGATGTACGAGTTGGTGTTAATTTTTTTTTTTTTTGATCGCACAATGTGTGTCGAAGTAGCATTGGTATTGTTTTACATGAATTTCAGGACTAATTGTTCAGAATACGATTGAATTTAAAACAATGACGAAACAATTCTCGGATATTTGGAAAATTTGCATTTTTTTTTGAAAATCAACTGAGCTAACTGAATTATCATATGAAAGAAAAGGTGATGCATATTATAATAATTCGTAATTAGTTCAATAAAATAAAATAACTCTGACTCAAATACCTGAAATTTTCTATTTTTTTTCGGTCAAATCGCACCACTATTGAATATAAAAATTAGACTGCATTTCATCATCGAAAATAAATCCGATCTTGAATTACGTACAAGGCAATTGAATACCAATGAAAAAATTAATTCACAAAAAAATCATTATCAGGTGACATAATACCATCGAAGTTACCATTAAAAAAAATCCTATACATTGCACGAGTGAAAAAAAATCATTATAAATAAAAAAAATCGACATAAATGTATTATTTAACATTGATCATGGTTTGAAAAATGCATCGTGCAAGTGGTGTGAAGCGTTGCGGCTGAGCGGCCACCAAACTCAAAGTCCCCGGCGATACCGCAAAAGTTCGTGGCTGCGGCAAAGACCAGATGGTCCCGAAAATAATTATATATATATGTATACCGTCGTCACCCCCACCCTCATCGACACCACGAGTAACAATGATAATTAGTACAAATTTTCCGACTCTTTGTTTATCGTTCGTCCGGTTGCATGAAAAAAAATGCATCGTCGTTGTTTGTCAATGTCTAAAATGATAAAAATAAGGTTTCGCGAGCGAAGTCCGGGGGTTCGAAGTTTGTCCGCGTCGAGCCTGAACGACCAACCCCCTCGCAACCCCCGAGGCTGCGCCACGGTCGAACATTCGCCCCACCATTAATCCTCGCAACCCCCCTGCGTATCGAGTTCGTTACAGATCCCCGTAGCGCGAGATCCCCGTTGCCGCACACCCCTCGACCCGCGCCCCACGACCCTTCCCCCACGACGCTCGCCGTCGCTAGCGCCGCGCCTCGGCCGACGCGTCCTGCGCGCTTGTCCTGATGCATGCAGCGGCAACCAACGCGATCAGCACCACCCTGAACCACCGCTCGTTTTGCGCAACTCCACGACCACCGGGTCTCTCTCTCTCTCTCTTTCTCTCGTTCTCTTTTCCTCTCTTTCTCTCTTTTTTATTCTTTCTCTCTCTTTTTCACTCTTTCTCTCTCTTTTTCACTCTTCTGCTCTCTTTCTCTCTCTTGCTCTCTTCTTTTCTCGCTTTCTCCCTTTTTCTCTCTCTCTTTTTCTTTCATTTTGTATTTTTTCAGTCCTATGTGACTTTCAAGTCGTGTCCCACACGCCGTAGCTCAGCCAATTAGTATTACTCTATTTTATTTACATTTTATTCTGGTTTCGAAAAGTATTTAATAATTTTTATTGTAGCCTATTTTTATACAAGTATATATATACATATGGTTTTATTATTTTATTTCATCGATTTGCTAGCTTCATTATTATTTTTTTTTGTTTTTCTTATTTTTTATATCGTTTCACCATTATTATTATTTTTTTTCATTGACTGAGGCATAATAAAATCAATCAATCAGTCAATCAATCTCCGACTCCATCTTTCTTTCTTCCTCTCTCCGATCTCTGTCACTCTGTCTTTCACCAATTTATCCTCGGGCTTCTAATATAACAAAAGTGAAATTACATTAAATATCTAAGGAACGATGAATGTTAATGGCAGTATTTATAATTTATTGGATTGTAATTTTTTTTTATCAATCGAACATGATGTTGATTAATGAAACTTCCGAATTTTTCATATTAACGACGGCGAGTAGCACGATGATCGATAATGCGATAAGATCCTGAAATCGTATCACAACATTCGAAGAATCAACAAACCCCAATAGCAACATTCATGATTCAAAGATTTATTTCTCTATTTCGGGAAATTAAAAATTCAGTTTTTCATTGGATTATTAAAAAAATGTTATTCTCATCGAAAGGTACAATTTCATCGATTCAATCTTCCATCTTCGACCAACCAACAAATTCACAATCAATCTAACTCTCAATTTTCCTACCAAAAAAAAATTCCGTTATCGATTTTTCAACAAAATTTACATTTTCATATCACAAACATATTAAATAAAAAATTCCATTAAACTGAAATTTATTAATCAAATTCATCCAAATAATATTCGTCCCAATCAAAAAAACCCAAATTCGATCGATCTAAAAAATTCTCCTTCCCTCTCTTTTTCTTTTTTTTTTCGATAAATTATTTTAAAAAATAATAATAATATCGATATAACGATATCGACGCGATGACACCAATCTCGTTTGGGAAACACGGCAACGATTGTCGTGAGAGAGATGGCAAAATGTTTCGTCATTGATTTTTCTATCGACGCGGAGTGGTTTGGCTCGGAGCGTTCGGGGGAGCTTTACTGCGACGACGCTCGCTCACCCCCTACCCCCTACCCCCCGCCCCGCTTCCGCAAAGCTTTGATAAGAGTGTGTGGGAGTCGAGCTGGCTCTCTCCCCTGCCGAATGTGTGTGTATATACCTGTGTGTTATTTGTATGTGTGTGTGTGTGTGTTAGTGTGTGTACGTGTGCGCGAGCGTTGTGCGTGTGGGGGTGGTTATCGCGCGTGTTGGCAAGCGCGCGAGCGTAGTACCGTTGACGGAGCAATGGCGGCGGTTTAACGTCCCTCCGCGTTTATTCATTGATTCTACGATTGACGTTCGATTTAAGTCGGGGAAAAGCGAAGTGCCGGGGGATATATACGCGGCCGAGAGTCCGAGAACTGCCGCTCGGTAATAGGCCCCGCTTGGTATTGCGGACCTTCGACGGTAACGCGCAATCGATTATCACCGAACCTCTCCGACGTATTATCGTCCGAACCGAGATTCGACATCGGATTTTAGATCGTCGAATCCCCTTCCCCCACCACTTCCCATCGAAACGATACGAGTGCTTCGGTGAACGCTACAAACCACAGTGACATTATATTTTTGAAAAAAAAAAAAAAATAAACATTTTAATCACGAAAAATCGGTATCGTGAATTAAAACATTTTTTTTTCTATCTCGAACAATCGACAACAGTGTGACAATTTAAAAAAAATAAAATAAAATAATTACGATTAAAAAAAATTTGACGATTTGTGAAAAAAATTTGACGAAAAAAAAAAAAATTGGTTTTGATTGTTAAAATTCGTGACGATCGATCGGATTAATCGGTGGCTTCGCACGTGACGCGTCAAAATGTAAATTACAAAAACAATGAATAAAACAACATACGAATAATCATAATATAACTTGGTGAATTAAATTATACGTTAGTTCGACATTTTAAAAATTACATTTTCTGTTTCGTTCGAAAATGAATAAACAAATTGTTTTTGCTTGTGTAATATCGACGATGATCGATGAGGATCGATAGGTCGGGAAAATTGTGATCCGGGTTGTACCGAGGAAAATAAAAAACAGAAAAAAACATTTTTATGAATGACGATAAAATTAATAGATATATATATAATCGACGTTAGAATCACGATATTGG
The DNA here is from genome assembly GCA_963662125.1 of Diplazon laetatorius. Classification (NCBI taxonomy): domain Eukaryota; kingdom Metazoa; phylum Arthropoda; class Insecta; order Hymenoptera; family Ichneumonidae; genus Diplazon; species Diplazon laetatorius. Next base: position 5,662,263 of record OY759156.1, read on the forward strand.
AATAGGGTATATAAAACGGGGTTGCTTATCGTTCGAGGTCGGTTTTCGAGCCCGTGTGTTTGATAAGTGACGAAGACGCATGTATACCGACGTGGTAAGAAATTAAAAGAGCGAGAGAGAGAAAGAGACGAACAGTTTTGTAGCGCCCAAGTTGGACGGTTCGGATGTCGTCGTTGGAGTGCGACAGTTGAGACGACATTCGTGTGTCTGTGTGTGTTTATTATTTCGCGTCTCCGTCTTGCGAAGTGAGAGGATTCCCCGTCACTCGCAGCCGTGGATGTGTGCGGGGGGTGGAGGAGGGTGGGGTGGGGGGCAAGTATATATCATCGGGCCATCGAGCGAGTACGGTCACAGGGTATCGGAAAATCGATAGAAACCTGACTGACGCCAGAGCGAGAGGGGAATATTGCACGCTGGCCCATAGTGCACACAATTGCCGTACAGATGGAGCCACTGGCGAGATTACAAACACCGCGTCATTGGCACCCCTCACCCCCGACGAAAATATAAATTTTCACCCTTTCTCATCGGACCGCTCGGTGACTAAAAAAAAAACAAAAACAAACAAAAAAAATATGATAACCTCTAACGAGTGATTGTTCGAAAAAATTGACAAAGTAAAAAAGAAGGACAAAAAAATCTAACCTCATCATTTTATGCAGCATGAAATTAAAATCTGTTTAGTGGAATTTTTTGAAAATTCGTAAAACCCGAACGACAAAGTTTCAATGAACGAATAATAGACAATCCGCGAAGAGGGAATAAAAAATTCCAAGGCCATTGGTACGAAGAGCAATCGCGCGGGACTCGGTAGTAGGACGTGAGTGACGAGGCGAAGAAGAACGAGGGGGGGGGAGGGGGATAGTTTTTTATTATTTTTTATGGTTCGCGCGTGCGCCGCTAAACGAAGCGGCGGTGGCGCTCCGGCGTCTGCCCTCTCACTCTCTCTTACTCTCTCTCTCTCTCTTTCGCGGGCGCGCGATTCGTCGAATATTATTGTTGACACCGAAAAACACAAACTGACGTTACAAAGAAAACCGCTACCGTAACGCATCTCTCTCGTTCATCTCACGTAATAATATACGAGAATTCGTAAGATCGTAACGACGTTGAGCTTGAACGTTCAACAACGCAGCAGTCACACACCTGGACCAAACAAAGAAACGTGTAAGGAGCCGTGGCCCGAGCGTTTAACCGCGTTGAGATCTGGTTTTCTTCGCGAAGAAGACACTGGCCGTGGACAGCAAGAAAGGGAAGGAGGGGAGGGGAGGGAGTCTTCGTCGCGAGAGGAGACGTTGGTGCGTGTGTGTAGGTTATCCACCACGTTGGGAAAACGTTGGAACAGCAAAGGGAGGGGGGAAGTTGGACCGTCGGGGGTTGGTCTCACGTTTGGCCCGAAGGGGGGGCTGAAGAGGCGGAGCAGACGCTGTCACTTTCTTTTCTTCGGTCTGGTCCTGCGTGTGTTCTCTGTCGCTAAGAGAGAAACACACACACAAACACATATATATATATATATATGAAGTGTACGCTAGCTCGAGCCCCGAGTTTTAGCGAAGGGTAGGCCCACGGGTTCTCCCAACGAGGACAGAAACAAACCGTGCGTGTCATATAGCCCCGGTCGCTACTGCTGCTGCTGCTGCGGTAGCCCTCTCGTACTTCACGCGCTCTCTCTCGGCTAGCGCCTCTCTGCGTGTCCTTCTCTCTTTCTCTCTCACTCACGCGTCCAGTCACGAACCACCTTCACACGTATGGTGCGTTCTCGCTCGCTCGCACACGCTTTGCCACCCCCTCGGCAAACCCCGACGGCGGGGTATTCACTCGCCGGGCGCAGTGTGCTCACTCGCTCCGCGTATGTCACGGGCGCACGGTGCTTGAGACCAAACGACAAACTTAATATACACATAACCCCCGTGCACCTTTCATCAATGTTACGACGTTAAATGTGAAACAATAAAACAAGACAAATGTAAAAATATATATAACAAACGAATAACCAGATTTGTGTGCACGTTAACGTCGTTGATACGATATTTTCATGACGGTTGTGAACGAAACTATATTGTCGCGAGTTTTTTGTTGTGGTTGTTGTTGTTGTTGTTTTGTGTTTTCTTTTTTTTTTTTTCGCGGTATCGGGATTTATGAGTGTGCTCGGTGAGTTGGTGTGACATTTTTCGGATTTGTTAATTGTTTTTTTAATTTTATATATTATTTTTTTCGGATTTTTTTTTGTTACGACGACAGAGTCGCGTGTTGTGACGTGCGGTTTGACAATCGCGTGCGGTCGGGGAATAACAAAGTTTTACGTTTCTGACCTTGAGATAAACGTTGAGAATGTGACGGGTATTTTTTTCGGTTTCGTATTTTTATCGTGGTTGTTGTTTTTTTTTTCATTCTTTATTCGAAACGTCGTTACATTGTATCGGGTGACGTTGTGAGGAAAATCGGGTGTATTCGCGGGGAGGCACGTTGATTGTGGGGAGAATAAAAAAAAAACGCGACTTCGTCCGGGTGATAATCCAGGTGGCGCGAGAATCCGCGATTGTCCGCGGATTCTACGGTCGCGCGACGCGCACACCCGACTCGACGCACGAGTCTCTGTCGCTCGCGTACGTCGCAAACGCGAACTTTGCGAACATAAAACAAAAATTAAAAAAAAAAACAAAGTTGATCATACGTGCGATGGTTTGATCGTTGTTTTGTTTATTGTTACATACGAATATACTCGTGATTATCGTGTCGCGTGTGAAAAATGTGAAAAAAAAGAAGCAATGTAATAATTACAAACAGTGTAAAAAAAAGAACAAACAGTGTAATCGAAGGTGAGAACGAAAAAAAAAAGAAACGTTTTCGAACAAAAATACAATATTTCGTTTCGTCGTTTATAGTGTTCATGGTGTTTGTGCCGTAGTCCGTACGACGTTTGATCGGTGAAATAAAATTTTAAAAAAAGTGATTGCTGCAACATCCACGCGTGTTTACGACTCGTCGAACCGATCGTGACAGAAGAACCGAAAACGCGCGTGCGCGAAATCGCGATCGTACCGATTGTTCGCCAAATTCAAAAATTCCGAACACAGATCACCATCACGTGCAGACGTTGTTGGAAAAACGAAAAGAAAAGAGACAAAAAACAAACAAACAAACAAAACAAAAATAATCTAAAACCCGCTAGATGTGCGTAAATGGAAGGTATAGGGGACATAACCGATCATCGGTCGCATAGCGAGCGCCAATTGTTGGACTCGGTCGATTCCCCGGCTGCGGTGAGTACGCATGGCCGGGGTCGCAGCGGGGTTGGCGGCACGAATGGGAACTGTCGGGGGGTTATCGGGGGTGGCGGTAGCACGAGCGGCAGCACCAGCAGCAACAGCAGCACAACCAGCAACAGCAGTAGCACGAGCAGTTCTTTCAACGAGAGCGGTAGCAGTATCGCCGGCTGTGCCGGTGGCAGCACAGGCGTCGTTGCCGCGGCGAGCGGCGTACATCGGGCACGGGGGGGCGGTGGAACTTGTGGCAGTGCCGCTATCGGTAACAACGTCATTGCCAGTGGCGGCGGCGGAATCGTCGGTGTGCGGGTTTACGGTGGTGGTAGGGTGCATCGGCATCGTACGAGCCACGAGTCGCGGCGGGTGGTGTTGCACCATCAGGGTGGGGGAATCGACGAGCTCGACGAGGTCGACGAAGCGGATCGCGAGGTGGAAGCCAGACTCGGCATCGCCGGCGCAGGAGAACTCGAAGGCGGAGAAGGAGAAGAAGGAAGTGGAGGAAGCCGGTGCGGTGGTGGTGGTGGTGGTGGTGGTGGAGTCGAGGGTGCTTGCATCGCCGAGGGTATGTCATCGTCGGCATCGCAAAGTCCCGACATCGCGTGCGCGAGCCTACCGCTCGAACTACTCGCGGCTGGCGCGCTCGGCGGCGTCAAGCAGGAGGTGGACCACCACCAGCAGCAGACCCACCAGCAACAGCACCACCAGCAGCAGCAGCAGCAACAGCAGCAGCAGCAGCAGCAGCCACATCATCGCGGTGGTGGCGGAGGAGGAACCAGCGGAGGTGATCACAACCAGCATCATCATCACCATCATCATCATCAGCAGCAGCAACAACAACAGCACCTCGTTGCGGCCGAGGATCTATCCTCGTCCCAAGACACATCGGCTACCGCTCCCATCAGAACCAACAACCCACGAGAAACTCTGTCCGTTATCGTGCCGCCCCAAGACGTCGACGTTGATTCGCGCGACGACGCCGATTCGGAACTTCTCAGTCCCGGCAAACTCACCCCAACGTCTGGCATCAGCGTGTCGGTCGCTAGCATGATCGACGCCACGGATTTTCGGGCTATGCAACCCGAACCGACTTATCAGACCCTGACCTCCGTAGCGGAAAGAATGTCACCGCCTGGTTTCAGTCCCGGTTCGTCTTACGCCACGCTCACGCCTCTACAACCATTGCCACCTATATCAACCATGAGCGACAAATTCGTTTACGGTCCACATCCCGGAAGCGGGGTTTCCGGAAGTTTTGCCGTTATGCAAAACAACGGACTCGGTAATATCGGACTTGGTATGGGTGGTTCGCCTTACGCTTATGACAAATTACCGTCAATGGGAATGTCACCGCCGCACAATTATCCATCGCCCGGTGCTGGTTTGCAACCCAGTCCATTGTCGCCCCAAAGCGCTTACAGCCAAAGCGGTTTGAATTCACCACACAAATCCGCGAGTCCGCATTACGAACCAGCTTTTTTGCCGAGGTTACAACAAAGTCCGGCTGCTTTGAGTCCACCATCGCCTCCGGTATCGGCGGCCACGAGTTTCGCGCCTTCACATCATTCGCCACCGACGCTTTCCGTACCCGCTTCGTCGCCCCCACCCATGCAGACACAGTTGCAACAACAACAACAACAGCAGCAGCAACAACAACAGCAGCAGCAGCAACAGCAACAGCAGCAGCAGCAACAACAACAGCAGCAACAACAGTCGATTCAACAACAGACGATAACGCACACCCAGCAACACGTTCAACACACGTCGGTGGTGATGAAGACCGTGTCTTCGGCGGGAAACGGCGCAGGCGAGGTCGAGGAAATCAACACCAAGGAACTCGCCCAAAGAATAAGCGCCGAATTGAAGAGATACAGCATACCCCAAGCGATATTCGCTCAGCGTGTGCTCTGCCGTAGTCAGGGCACGCTGAGCGATCTGTTGCGCAATCCAAAACCGTGGTCGAAACTCAAGAGCGGACGCGAAACTTTTCGGAGGATGTGGAAGTGGCTGCAGGAGCCCGAGTTTCAGAGAATGTCTGCCTTGAGAATAGCAGGTTAGTCACAGACGTCTCGTAGAAAGTGGAAACAAAAAAAAAATAATCAAAAAATAAATTAAAAAATGAAAACAAAAAAAAAGTCAAGAAACGGGATTACCGCATCACGGTACCAAAGTGCTCTGTTTCAATGATTATGATATTTTCTCGAGTGATTATGGAAAAAAAAAAAAAACAACTTTGAACATCATCTATGATATACTCCTCTCTCTCTCTCTCTCTCTCTCTCTCTCACGACACCTTCACCTTGCTATTTTTCACTCTTTCATCTTTCCAATCTCTCTCTTTCCGCAAATTTCACAAACTGCCCACACCAATTTTCACCGATTCGAATAAACTTTCTGTCCGATCGAAATTTCAATCTATCACAATTAAAAAATAATAATAATAACAAAAAATAAACCCATATGCAAAACACATCCACACACACACACTTAGCACTGAATATTCGTGTTGGCATCCACGATTTCACGAATGACAAGAAAATATAAAAATTCGTTTGTTATCGCAAAATCTCAACGAAGTTATGAAAAAAAAATATATAATAATAATACTTCGACATTATTCGTTACGGAAATAATCTACGTGAGGTGGGTTGTAAAAAAAACCAGCCCCGAACGTGAACGATAACCGAAAACCTTCCGGTCAAAGGGGGCGGGTGACCAGTTTCACCCTGAGGGGTCGAACATAAAAAAAAAAGTTAAAAAAAAAAAAAAATTACCCACGAAGATCCCCAAGAAGCATCAGGTGAAAAATAAATTGGATATAGGTCGGAGAAGCATGGTGGCCGTCGCAACGTGCTACGTACCATCCATCTGTACCCTCCCCCACCCCTCTCCACCCTCCATTTCTCCATCCCCTCGTGGTGATAACAAACAAACGACGGAGATAATAAAAATCGCTCCGACCATTCGATACAAACTCGTGTTTTTTTCATCTCCGGACTATCAACACGCAAAAGAGTTCAACGAAAAAAATAAAATAAACGTGAGTGAATGTGCATGTGTGAACGAGGGAGTGAGTGCGTTATCATCGTGGGTTTTCAACGCGTGTGAGGTGCAGTGTGTGGTTCGCTCATCCGGAATCTCGGTGGGCACGGTGAGGATGCAAGTGGTGCGGGGTCGGATGGACCAACGGAGAAGGATGAGGATGAGGAGGAGGGGAGGGGAGGGGAGGGGAAGGGTTGTCGGTGGTTGAGGATCGGTGCCAGAGAGTCACGCTCGCGTGAGAAACGCGTGAGAAGAGGCGGGGAAGGGATGCGTGTGTGTGTGAACGGTGTGACGGTTGGTCGAAGCAAACCGGAAGTGTGACGGGGATGGAGAAGATGGAACGTGGTGAGAGATGTACTCGTGTTGGCTGGCGGCGGCGGCGGCGGTTGCGGCGCACACGTGGGTTACCCACGTGGAGAGGCGTTCCCGCAAAACGTTTTCATATCATTCGGAGTGTGAGAGAGAGAGAGAGAGATAGATGTGAACGCGCGAAACGCACACTTTTCGAATCTCAACGTGTCCACAGGGCTACGTGAAACGTCGCACGGTGGTTTTGGATAGGGCGAGCCGTGGCGGGGTCGGCGGGTTGGGCGGGGGGGTGGGGGGTGGGAAAGAGAGGGTGGTTTCGACGCTGGCGCTGGTGGTGGCTATCGGGGGATGATTGCAGTAGGTTGAAATCGTGGAGGCTAGAGCTAGAGCGGGAATATACACCATGGAGACTCGGGGGAAGCACGTAGTATTGATCGAAATTGGTCACGCGGTGTTGGCGGATGAGCGCAGACGCGACCTACGACGGACGCCATCGCCATGCCGCCCGAGCCCCCGTGAGCGCCAACATCTATGTTCGCGATCGTCGTTCGCGAATTTATTCTTTTTTTTTTCGACGTTTTTATTTTCTCCTACATTTTCTTGGTGGATTTTTTTTTGGGTTCTTTTTTTTTTTGTATCTTGGGTTTTTTTTTCACTTTCCGTCTCGTTCTCGTATTTTTTGAAACTCTTTTTTTTTGTTTTTGTTTCTGTTTGTTTTTGTTTGTTGGGGAGGATTTTTTAAATTTAATTTGATTTAATTTATTTTTTTTAATTATTATTTTTTTAAAGGCGTCTGTCTCTTTATATCTCTTTTTATTTCTCTCTCTCACTCTCTTTATCTATCTTTATTTTTTTCTCACAATCGGTCGTGAGAAAAGACGTTCGCGCCGAAGGCAACTCCACTTCCGGCGTTTTCCCCGCTCGAACTTTTGTGTCGCGAGGACACGTCGCGGATCGCTTGTATTCGCGAGCCGCGAAAAAAGGAAACGCGAGAGAGTTTCAGCCGAGCGTGTCACGACCTCGTGCGTTTTCGGGACGATGACGTTTCGATGGAATTTCTTTTTTTTTTCCTTTCGGGTAACGTGGAAGGAATCGTGTTTGAAAGAATTTTATGTATCACGTGGGTGGCAAAGGGAATGTGAATTTGGATTGACGCGATGTACGTCATGAGATTTTGATTGAATGTCGGGTCGAGATTGTCGTTTACATTTGAAACTTCGTTTTGTTGCTGGATAATACAAAATAAATTTTAAAAAATTAAATTAAAATAAAAAACCAATCGTGGGTTAGAGAAATAATTTGCTTGCGAGCTGTCGCTGAAAGCGAGATACGTAATTTACAATTGAACGGCAATTAGTGGGAATTTCAGGTGCGATTAGAACGATCGATGACAGATGTGCAAGAGAATTGTAGGGAATCGTTTTTGGAATTATAAGTTGAATTTTCATGAGATGAATTATTTTTGGCAATTTGCGAGTCAATGGTTTTTGAATGAATGACATTTTTTATTTTCTAGTAGGAGGTTTTACCCTAAGAATCGTCGAAAATGAATTCGAGTGTATTGTTCGGGGGTAGATAGCGAGGGGTGGAGGGTGCAGTTGTCGGAAACGGCGCGTCATTGCCGTTGGTCATGTTGAGTTTCCCGCCAAATTTTTCGTCGCGGGGTTCAACGATTCTTCATGTCTGCAATTCGATTCGATACTGAAAATAATATATAAAAATATCGTTTATTTTCAATACAGTTTAATCGCAAGTCTCCCGAAACGAAATTTACATTTCGAATGTTACTAATAATTGTGACAATTTCATATTACACATTTGAACAATTTTGAATAGTCCATATCGCAATTTTCTAATTGTTCCATCAATTCTCATTTAATCGAGACGCGTTTGAAGTAATTTTTCTTTTTCATCACGAATAACTTGAAACAATTATCGTGAAACATTTGGAATGTTTCATATTCTTTGGAAATTGGAATTTCCATATTCTTAAAATAATTATTTCAATATCGAACAAAATTTGCAATCCACGTCTCAAAAAATGTTAAAAATATATTTTCATTATTCGACTTCAACAATCCCCGCAGGATTCTCAAACCATCTTATAAGTCCATCACTCGTGCAATATTGCAATTTAGTTGTTTTTTTTTGGTTTTGTTGTCTATTTTCGATAATTCAGTGTTTTTCGTTTTCGTAATACTTTGTTGTTGTTGTTGTTCGTTTTTTTTCGTTCTTTTTTCTTATCGGTTGTCCGTCGCCAGCTGCAAAGACTGCGAGAGGCAGACAGATAATCTCGATGAGTTTTAGAAGGTCGGGGATGTTGAAGGGAGAGCATGAGGGGAGAGAAGCAGCGCTCGTGTGCAGATAGTCGTATAGAATGTACCTTCCCAAGTCTCTTGTGGAACGAAACACTTTGTCAGTACCCACTGCTCCGTGTGTTGTACGGCAAGGAGGGAGAAAAAAATGAAGGAGAAGGGAAGTTTCGTTGGAACGATGAAGAAATGTGGGAGATCGTTGGCGAGCGCGAAGAGGGAGGGAATGAGATGAAGAATGAGAAAAAAGAAGAAAAAAAAAACGTGAAAAAGAACCCAGTGCTCGGCGCGCGGTAGAAGGGTTCGATCCAGTGCCCTTCAAGTTGAAGGCCCAGCCAGCGAGTGCTCCCATTGTTCATTATTCTTCCATTTCCCGCGCTCGTTCATTTTACCAACGAAAATTCGGGTTTTTCGAATTTTTCTTCGTCGAACAAATTGAATTCGCGACTTTTCAAATTTGTTTTTTCCTTTGCAAGTTGATGCGTGAAATCGATTTACATTTGAGGAATTGTTTTATATATAATTTTGATTATCAGTCGCAAAAATTTTATCCGATTTTATTGGAAATTTTTTTACACGTGAATAGAAAACACGACTTAAACCTAGCCAAACGATTTACAAGTAACTCGAAAATTGTAAAAATGGGATTGACTCAAAATAAAAGATCGTTTTTTTTCTCAGAACAATATTTAAAAAAAAAAAAAAAAAAAAAAAAAAAAAAAAAAAAATCACCAGAAAAAGGAGTAACTCAAAAAAATTATAATAATCTAGATCTCTAGAAAATCCAATCGATCACTACCTACAGAAAATGAGAAAATGCTATAGAATCATAAAAATTGAATTTTTCGTAAAAAAATTTAAATTGAAATCAAATCGTAACAAAAATAAAAATTAAACTCCATTTCTGAAATTGTTCTTAAAATATAACTGAATTATCAAAATCCATTTGTTATTTCGTGAATCGTCGTTTAGAATCCACAAAATAACACAATCGTGTGGAAAACCAAAAGAAAAAGTTTCGAAGGATGGTAATTATTACGAACGTGTGAAAACAGCAAGAAGCTGTGATCACGAGATCGTCCATAGGTATAGAAAATCCCGAAAAAGTTCATTTTCCGACAATTGCGCGGATCGTGTCTCGGTCTCGGTGGACGAGTGTTTCTCGCCCGAGTTCGTGATATTTCCTTTACCATTTGGCTCCGCGTCTCTTCTTCCGTCCCTTTCTCGAGCTTCGTATTAGTACAGTCCCGATATCGTTTCTCGGCGATCGCGTGCAACGTATGCCACACACCGCGACGACGACAGTCGGTTCTTCTATTGATCGTCACAATGCCGGGTTGGATGCACCAGTTAGTAAAGTCAGGGGGCTGGATAAACTTTTATTTTTCCGTGAGAATATACGACATGGCGAATCGTGGCTTTTGCGGAAAATACAAACTGCGGGTCGTACAAATGTTTCAGAGCTATACGTTCTTCGTAGTGGTGAACACGAAGTTTTAATTTTTAAAATTTTTTTTTTCATTGTACAGATAAATAAAAAATCGGGTGATAAAAGTATTTAGTCGTATAATACGACGAACAGGAGCGTTGTGATGATTTTTCCAATTTTACACCTGTTTTTCCATGAGCATCATTCACATATAGGTACCCACGAATTTATCATGGTCATGTTATTCATTTTTTTGTCAAACTATAGTTTTCCATTTTTTTTCAATTGAGGCTTACGACATTTAGGAATAATTTGATAATGACAGGAAAAATAGTTGTCAAAAGCACCTGAAAGGTTTTCAACAGTTCGAATGAAATTTCACTATTAAATTTCGATCTCATAATTGAATTCATGAATAAATCCCATATATCAAATTTCGGTCTTGATCAAATTGACTATTTAGGTTCTATCTTTGAAATAGTTAGGACTATACTTAAAACGCAGTGTTAAACAAAAGTATCTAATTTAATAGATTTTTTTTTCTATTTTTTAAATACAATAAATAAAAAATTCGATGATATAATTATTCAGTCGTATAATACAACCAACAGGAGCGTCATGATGATATGTCCTGTAATGCCCTATATTACACCGATTCTCCTAAATATATCAATCAATCACACATAGTCAATGCCCACGAATTTATCATAGTCATTTTATGAATTTTTCGACACCTTTGTTAAGTAAAAAAAAATTCATTTTTTTTCTTACCGAATTATTCACAAAATTTAACTTCACCCAAGTTGAAAACCGGATCCAAACACACATTCATTTTTTCATAAATTATATATATTATATCGATAATTATATCATATCTCAATTTTTCGTCTCAATAAAAAAAGTTTGCAAGTCAAATGATTAATAAAAAAATAAATTCCCGTGACCTTAAGGTCGTGGCGCCGGGAGGGGGGGGGGGTGGAGATTGACTGTCGATCAATATCGTGAGGTCAGTCCCAGCCACGTGTGATCTTTCGAGTCCAAGGGTCGTTACACGATACGTGTTCGTCGAACACGTGTGAAAATCGATTACAATGCGTTTAACTCGTCGACGCTTCCGTGTCACCATACCAATCTCTGACCATCATCTTTCGGGTCGTCCGAAGTGATACCGAAAGATCCCAGACCCCCACAACTTTTTCGCAAACTAACATAATTCGCAAATTTTTCGAATCAAGTTTCATCGCATTGCGATTGATAATTTTCTCCGTTCGAGTCCTCGAATTCGTGTGAAACAAGACGAAGGTTTATCCGGTAGCCTGACGGTTGGCATATGGCACTATAGCTCATTGTTAAGGCTCATACTCATATGCATATGTCTATATGTGTGTTTATATGTGTGTGTGTGTGTTTGGGATTGTGTGTATCTATAGAAGCAGTCACAGACACACACCTGCCGCGGGAGGGTTGTTACGCAAACGCCATGACTAGACCCGTGCTACCCTGTGTCAGCGATGGACGTTACGTGCAGCCAAAGAGTACGCGGAGACGCGAAAGACAAAGACGGGACGTAAACCCGCGTAAAAATCAATACCCCACCGACCGCTTGTTCCACGTTATTTTGTGTCTTACTTGAACGTTGATGTTGCCGGGATTAGTCTCGGTACTTTGACCGTGTTCCCCGTTCAAGGCCTTCGTGTTTTCGCCACAAAAGACGAATTTCGAATTCGGGACTTCGGGCAGAATTCATGGTCTTCGTTTCCATGGGTTTCGTCAATGGTACATATATTGTAAAATATATTAGGGTGTCCTTTGATTTGGTCACTTTGGATTAGTGATGTTCGCAACTTCTAAAATGATTCCATATGTATGAATAATAATCTGAACCAATTTGCAGACCTCGGCCACATCATTAACTCGTGCCATCGAACCATTGAAATAACCCATTTCAATGAGCTTTCATTTTTTCGATTATTCGGATTTACCTATTTTTTTTAAAGGTTTTTTTTATTTTCGTTCGGTTTGAAATTATTATCACGATATCAAATTTTGGAGAAAAAATTCTGCGAGCATAGTTAACAATGTCTATGACTCGTTATCGTCTTATTCCGGCGCTATAGCTTCCGGTTGGAACATCGAAGTTTGACCTATCGAATACAAATGGTTCGGCTATAGATCGATGACGTATATATATTGCATTCGGTGTGCGATTATTTGCGAACGAAATAAAATCATCCACAGGTTTCAGTTTCATGTTTTTTGTATTTATTATTATTATTATCGTTGGTGAAGTTAGAAGGGAAATTTTGGGAAATCTATAGCAAAGAAATTGAGATGGAGAGCCATTTTTATTGTTTATGAGAAAATTAATCGGATCTGATTCAGGAAGGAAGTTTGTATAAAAAAATTGTTTCAAATTTAGATGATAACTATTTTAACGCAAATCTTCAACGTACGTTGACGGTTGGCAAGTCGAGGTGGTTTCGAGCTTTCGCGATTGTCGGTGGTTGAAATATCCTCGACGAGGTCGGTTCACGCGTCAATGCACACATGGACAACGCGGTGGCCGAGGTCGCACCGACACCACTGGCGCATGTGGTAGGCACGTCCGAGGGTAGAAATGAGACAACGGGGTAAAATTGAAAAAAAAAAAAAATTTTTTTCGTATCAGTTTACCGATTTCTCATTTGCAATTTAATTTTACGACATTTAGGAATAATGACAGGAAAAAATAGTTATCAGAAGCACCTACACCCTTTCCAACAGTTCGAAAAAAAATTTACTATTGAATTTCGATCCCATAATCAAATTCATGAATAAATCACATTCAATACTTTTTTGTCCTCATTAAATTAATAAATAACAATAATATTTCGGTTCTAATTTCGTAATACATAATCCTTAGAATTATTGAAATACTAAAAAATTTTAACATACTCAGCTTTTTTAGCAGCACATTCAAATCTGTCTTTAAAAAACCGAAAAAATTTCAATTCTATGGATAAATCGATTTTTTTAATGGTCTTTATTCTGATAGCAATTTCAAGCATAAAAAAATATCCTACATATGCCTATAAACTCCCAACAATCATTTTTTTCCCATTGTTTAAATCGAATAACAAAAAATTGATTCATTGTGTTTTGCTTTGGCCGTGATGATCATTTGGCTAGTTATTTAGTTGACAATTACCCTGACCAACCATACAGAGTATCTGATATCTCACTTTTAATCGCGAATTATTATTTCAACGAAACTTTCATTTTTTTTCAAAACTTTTCTTCGTATGATTATTTTTTTTTCTCGCGTTCCAACTTTGCCACATTGTTCCATATATAGAAGGTACTATTCCACGTGAACCGACGTATACGACGACGCGGGGACTGATATATACCGTGTAGGGAATGATATTACACACACGTGCAGCATCGACAGACAGAGCGTGTACACATCGTCAAATATAGTGAGGGCTCGAGGAGCCGAGCTCGTAGCCTGGCCACCTTTGTCGCACACGCGCTATAACCAACGAACCAACGACGAACACGCACACGGTTTTTTTCACACACGTATATAGATTCGAGGAGGTGTGTGTGTGTGTGTGTGTTTGACGGGGCACCGAATGACGTAGGCAAAAGCCTCTGGCCTCCACGTTTGCCCCGCGGGGAGGTCTACCCTTTTCCAGTAACCGTATTTATCATTATAGTCGCGCATTAGATTCGCGGTTTTCATCGTAAACGCGATCATGTCGCGGGGGTCGAAAAACAAAATTTTTTAATATATATTTTTTTTCTTAAACATTTCATGTACGAGACGAGACAGCAATTTAAAAATCACGAGGGTAAAGAATAAATAATAATTAACGTGTATTATACAGACCAAAGAACGATTTTGGAAGTATCTTTTAAATCCCAGTGATATCACGAGATTCGAAAGTAAAAAAATGAAAGACACTGTATAATGTTAAAGGAAGGTAAAAAAAAAGTTGTGAATTATACAAATTATTCAATTATTCAAATATGTACATTTCATTGAAATATTTTTTCAAACAATAATAATATATTTTTTTAAATTTCGCATTATCGCAAAACGAAACAAGACTCTCCCTCTTTGGCAACGTTTCTTAGTTTGATACAAAACAAAAATACCGTCGAAGCAAGGTAAAAAAAAAACATTTTAATAAAAAATAAAGAAACAACTTCATTTCTCAAAAACGGGTCGGTAGATTTCATAGGAAAAAATAAATATTCACGATAAATAAAAAAAAAATAAAGAAACATCGTCAAAGCAACATTCGTCAAAATCGGTCGAAAAGGTTTTTTTTGAGCCCTTCGGGACGCAGGGTGAAAGCCCACAGGTACGTCGCGATCCACGTTAACCGGAAGTTATCAGTCGGCTCGTCCGGGGTTTTGCGTTTGGCAACTGACCGGACGATCTGGGCCGAGGGGAGAGGGTGGGGGGGGGGGGGGGGTGCGGGGAGGAAACTGTGAGAGGGTGTGTCACGGATAAAGAAGCAAACTCGTGTATCAGTATCGTGTGCCATACGGCGATTACATGTGTCGGAAAGAGGGACGAGACTCGTTCTGCGGTAGCAAAGAGTGTCCCGGTGTGACGTTTCGGTCCGTTGTTACAGCACGCGCCGTGGAAACGCGACACCGCGGCTCGCTCGACGCTATCGCTCTCTCTCTCTCTCTCTTTCTCTCTCTCCGTTTCTTTCTCTCTCCCTCAAGCCCAACCGAAACCGAGGCCTTACTCGCGTTCCCACCTTGCGTACCACGAAGAGTCCACACTCGTGTGGACCTCGATGTGTATGTATGTGTACGTGTATGTAATTGTATTTGTAAGTGTGTGTAATCAGGGTGGCTCGAAAAAAAAATTCTTAATAAATCCATTATCATTTGGGACGAAAAGTATTTGAAATACATTTTCGTTGAATGAATGCCTATCCTTGCTTGAATTCACGAAAATTAAATAATGATATAGAAGAAATAAATTGACATTTTATCACAAACGAACATTAATAATTTTAATGATTTTACGGATAATTTTTTTTTTTTGCTTAAATGATAATTCACGATTGACGTTCATTCGATAAGCAAATTATTGCGCAATGTTATTTAAACGTGAAAACTTTTTTTGATTTATTTATGCTGAGGTATCTATATATCATTTCCTATTTCTCAATTTTTACTGATCAGTATTGATTACAATTTCAATGGAAAAGGGGTTGTGAGAGTAACCCACTTTTATTTACTTATTTCTTGATTCGTCTTATCCGAAAATTTGACACGATTGAAAAAAAATAAAAAAATAAATAAAAAAAATAATTGGAAAAACTGTAGGTGTGTGCGTGTGTGTGTGTTTGAGCTGTAGTTTATAGGATATGCTTTGGTGCGAAGCTGCATAGGTGTTCGATACGTGAATTGTCGTTGCGACCGACGCACTATACTTCTTCCCGTTGCCAATATGCTTCGCAGACTTCGATGATCCGAGGTTACAGGCTCGTGTCATATAGTTCCACCCCACTTGCACGGGATATCCTGTCGCCCCATGGGACTCGTACAAAGTTACCACGCTCACGTGCAGTGCACCACTTCCGTCCTCGAAAATCCGAATCTTTTCGGATCTCCTCCCCCCCCCCCCCCGAATGTACGTCACAAATTTGCAACTGTCATTACTTTTAATATTGAAATAATTATTTCTTATATTTATTTATTCATCATTATTCACGCAAATTTCGATAGATTAACAATGGCCATTTGCAATTGATACCTCAATCAAAATTTTGAATCGACCCAGACCAGTTAATATAGAAAAAAAAATGTAGACTCTTTAAATAAATTTCATTCAAGTATTTTATGAAAAACATATTTTTGCTCAAAACAATTTATTCATATTTTTTTATGATTATTGTTTTTAATAGTCGAGTGGACAAATATTATGAAAAAATTGCATTTTGCACTACGGGGATTTGTAGATTGCAATTTTTAAATATAAAATGTTTTTAAAGCAAACGGCATTTGATTATAAACAATTTGACGTACAATGGGATTTTTTTTTTAACTGAAGAACTAAAAGGATCAAATGCGATGGTAATGTCGCGGTGACGGTTCGTACGAATGCCGAGAGAATGGTTCGAATTCCGAGTCTCGTTCGTGGCTCGTCGTTGACAAACGAAATACGAGACATCGGTATGCTTTGCGATAAGCCGTGTGATAAGGAACTCACAGTTACACGATGCAACGCCCTCGAGGACGTGTGTACTTGAATTTTATTATTTTTTTTCTTCGCCCCCGATCTTCATCTTTATCTCTCGAACAAACTACTTCCTTCATTCTTTCGTCATTTACCGAAATAAATTCGTACACACACTTACACACACATACACACGTATCAAGTATACACACACTTACTCATCGTCAACTGTGAAGATGAAAGAGCGAAACCAACAATAATCTACACCGAAGATTCGCGACCGAGGACCCTCGCATCAACCTGCAGTTATGGGCATCGCAAAAAAGAAAGAAAGATAAATAAAACAAAAATAAAAAATAAAAACTTTTTCCCCCCGTTCGATATTTTGCCATCGAAAACCAAACGGATAGACAAATGCACCGAAAATCTTTACGGATGTAGGAAAGCAATTGGAATTACGAAAATCAATTGGCACAATAGATACTAATTAAAAACGATTGATTATGACGCAAAAAAAATAACAAAACATTTTTTTAAATATCGAAGATTGATATTTCGCTGCGATTTGGCACTCTGGGTTTTGTTGGTTTCCCTTGTTTTCATTTCAGTTGTGTAGAATTGAAACTTTTCGCATTTTTCATGATCAACATGTTTCCCCCTCCCTCTTTCGCCCCGTTGCCGAACTTTTAGTCAATAATTTTCCTTTCTTTCTTTTGGATCCTCAAGTCACCGATCAATTACCCAAACCTGTGTGTACCTTGAAACCCTGATCCATGGTCATAGTCATTTAGTTCGAATGGTGCAAGTTGACGAATCAATTTTGATACCTCTACGATGAAATTAAGAACATTATTGCATGTTCTTATCAAAAACTGTGCATCATTGCGATGACAAAATTATGTTCAATCGATTAAAATCATTTACCTGTGTGTGTGTAGTGTGTTTTTTTTAATTTCCATAATCTACAAACGTGTCGTTGATGCCCTGTTTTACGTTTCTTTGTTTTCATTTCTAATTTTTAACAAAATTGTGTTTCGTGCATTTCATGAACGTGTCGTAACGAAATAATTCATGTTTCAGTCGAATAAAACGCTGTCATTGAAAATATGGTTATTCCGCTGTAATCGGATGTTCATCTGTTTTTTTCATTCTCACATAACTTTTTCAAAAATTGTTTTTTTTTTCCCAGACTTCATATTCGACCTGTGCGATGTCACCAATAATCTGGGCCCTCTCTTTTGTCCCTCAGTGATTTTCTTCTTTTCGTTCAATTTTCATTTTGGGGGTCCGTTTGATTTTTTTGCAGTGTTTTTATACTTGAAAAAAAAAAAAATTAAAAACCGTTGTGCGGTTTCACCATATTCGTAGTGACTAGCGTGTAGAACAAACGTTTCCAAATTACAATTTAGTCAAATTGAGATAGAAACGAGATCCTACATGATCGTCGTAATTGAAAAAAAAA
This sequence comes from Diplazon laetatorius, assembly GCA_963662125.1. Taxonomy (NCBI): domain Eukaryota; kingdom Metazoa; phylum Arthropoda; class Insecta; order Hymenoptera; family Ichneumonidae; genus Diplazon; species Diplazon laetatorius. The sequence continues at coordinate 5,680,267 of OY759156.1, forward strand.
ACTTAAAAAAAAAGGAAATTATTCTGAATTTTAGTGAAAACGCAAGGTGTGTGTCTATCGGTTTGGTTTTAGCCCTGAGCAACTGCTCTGAGAGCGGCGGTGACCCGGAAGCCATGCTGGATATTCATCATCAAGGATCTGGAATCGAAACTCATCATCAACAGTTTCACAACTCATATGGTAATATCAAAATCAATCATTACACCTAAACCGACCGTGATCTATACCCAATCTATAAATACCTGTATATCATGTATATTATTATTATTATAATTATAATTATTTTTATTATCATTATCATTATTAGAACCTACATACTATATGCTGCCTCTAAATCACCGAATAATTGCTCCGCTTGTCAAACTTTTTTTTTTTAATAACCTCAGTTAGTCCAAAACGCACTAGTCTCCGTCGACTCGTTTGATTCACTTTTCAAGAAAACACACTAAATCACCTTATTCGAGTGAAGCAACGCCCGCTTTAGAGCAGTGTTGAGAAATTTGAAAAAAAAAAATCGTTTTATCACTATTTAGAAGAAAAAAAAATTGTCTTAATCCTCGGTTTTGCCAAACGTGATATTCGACGACCCTGATGTTGTGATTCGTGAGTGTGATGATATTGCGTTTGAAATGCATGCATGTCATAATTTTTTCAGGATTATTTGAAACGTTATTCGAATTTTCGAAACTAATTGAAGTGGCAAAAAAAAGGGTTGCGTGAGATTCGCCATTCGAAATGGAAATGTTGCAGCAAAGTCTACGACACGTAGATTTTGTCTATTTGAAATTGATGACTTAGGGTCGTTTGATCGAAAATAACATTTTAATTCATTTATCCTCAGATGTATGAATTTTTCGTTTCTTAATTTTTACTGACAAGTATTCATCGCAATTATAATGGAAAAAGCGTCGTACAATGAATTGTACATAATAGTTCCAATATGAATTTTAAATGATTTCGTTCATTCAAAACACCAACACTAAAAAATAAAAAAAATAAATAAAAACCCGTAAAAAAAAGAAATAAAAAACATCATATAACGTAATTCCTAAAAAAAACAGTAAATCCAATCAGAAACGCATTGACGTTAGTATTCGGCATCGATCACCGTATCGTAAGCCCAAAAGTTTTTTCAAAAACCTAGAAAATCGAATCGAACGTCTAATCTCGTGACTCCGAAAATTCCGAGAACGCTCGTCCAAAAAAAAAAAAAAACTATCTGAAATCGACTCCCAGAAATTCATCATCAAGCATTAGGCTCGCGAAATCCAAGTTAGTCGTCGTCGTCGTCGTCGTCGTCGGCTCTTTTCTCCAACCTGGCCCTTCCTCATCGGATATGACTCTCGAGCATCGAGATTACCTCGTCCCCACTTTTCACTTCCTCGCCCAATTCAACCCTCCTCGATACACGAGCAAAAAAAACCCTGTCCCCCGTCATCCTTTCACCCTCCCCCCCCCCCTCTTCCCTCTCCTCACCCTTCCCCAGTTCGATGGTAAATTTCAATCCGAACGCTCACAAAAGTCGACGAGGCCAACTCCGCCGATTGTGCAGTAGAATTTCCACAACGAGTAACCGAACGAGGATGACTCTTCGACGTTATCCGAGGGAGCAGAGTTTAGGGTGTTGCCTCGCAGCCTCCACGCTTTCGTCCATCCCTTCCCCTCTCCCTAGCCTACGTGGAACATCTTCCACGTACCCCTTCACCCTCTTCACCCTCCTAACCGATCCAACGAAGTACGCTTGTTCTCGTCACTCGCACACGAAGATAGCCGATGAAGACGATGCTCATGAGATCGACCATCTCCCAAGAGAGAGAGAGAGAAAGACGGAATATCGTCGATGCAGTTTCGGTTCCCCAACTGTCGTTCCTTATTCGTTACCTCAAACCATGTAGCCTGCGAAAGTGAGAGAGAGAGAGAGAGAGAGAGAGAGAGAGAGAGAGAGAGAGGGAGAGAGTGAGAGAGAGAAACCGCATCGTCTACGAAGTAACAAACATCATCTCGTACCGGTCCTTTTGCTTCGGATTTTCTTCCTTCCATCGTGCTTTTTAGTCGTCGAGCCGGTCTCTCTCTCTCTCTCTCTCTCTCTCTCTCTCTCTCTCTCTCTCTCTCGCGCGCGCGCGCCCTCTTGCGTCGTGTCACGACCGACCTCGTCGTTCTCGTTCTCATCGTCCTTTCTCCAACCTCCGATACTCCACTGGCAATAGCTATACACCACTGGCAATAGCTATCGGTTTGTATACAGCTTCGAAGCTCGTTCTTCCTCCTCCTCGCCCCCCCCCCGCCCTCTCGTCTCTTCTGTAGGACGAAACCCAAGCTCTTCCGTGCTTTACCACAACGACACCGATACACCACTACCAAAGTCGAACCAGCACCTAATTAAACTTGGGTATGGCAACGATACAACCGTGGGTTTACTTGTACATGTGTTCTCGTATGTATATGTGTGTGTGTGTGTGGGTGGGTGTGTGTTTGTGTGGCAGACTCTCGGACGATTTTCATTTGCCACGAATGTGTATATATATGTATATGCTATACTCGTGCGACCGTCCTTCTCAAATCCCTTCACGTCCTTTTCCATCAACATGACCCAGACGACTTTGCTTCTCGTTCGTGGAACGGGCGAGAGATTATGTGTTACGACCGTCGATGTTGAACCTTAGTCTAGGGAAAAAAATCAATGATGATCCATTCTTCGAACCAATTATCGATGAATTGTGAAATTTTTGGATTTTTTTTTTTCGTTGTTCGGTAATTTTTTTGGGATTTTTGGTTGTTTGAATTAATTTATTGGTACTTTTGGCGTTGGAGATGGTGCGTTTGGAGTTTGGGGATGGAAAAAAAAAGAAATTTATCAATTTGGGTCGCGTCAGCTTTGAAACAATTGGAATTTTTTCCAACGAACGCTTTGTTCGTCTTCAATTTTTGATTTCTTCCACAAAACGTTACATCCCCCAAAAACGAAATATCCATTTTATTTGATAAATTTTTACAATTTTAATTGAAAAATACATTCTCTTAAAATTTTAGCCAAACGTTATTTTTTTTTTTATTTTTACCAAAAAATATATATATATATCGTTGAATTTCGTTAATAACGTTATTTAGATTGCGTAATATTATCGAAAGATCGGAAAGTTGTTTGGTTAATCTTCGTATCTTACGTTCGAAGACGTCTCGAACCACGCGCCTCGAGCAATTTTCTTAGCGTTTGAGGCGTCGGGACACGAGCCCGAACCTTTCGATCGCTCCACGGTATTCGCTATAACAAGACAAAATATCGAACTTCTTCGACGTCGGTCTTATGCGCTCGTGGAAAACTAATTATAGCTTCGTACTAATGCAATTAATGGGGGTATCGTGGGTTTCCCCGTTTCACCTCGGGTCTTTGATGTCGCGCGTTGCTTAAAATTCCGTTGGCGGTTGAGGTTTGTCGGGTGGGGTCTTCGAGATGAACAACGAGAAAACGCGAAGTTTCCGAAGTCAGTGCGAGTTTTCCTTACCGCGGCTTTGGTTGCACCTTGTTCATGCCACGAGCAACGAGCATAGTCTTTTCCGGCTCATACGATGCTGCCAACGAATATTCGACGATTCTACGAACACAAATTTACCCTTGCGAAATTTTCGTTTCATCTCCCACATTTTTTTAATACATATTTTTACATTCTTTCATCGCTACAGAATTTTTTTCATCTCACGCAATTGATAGTTTTTATTTTATTTTATTATATTATTGGGCATCGATGATTTAATTTTCAATTATATGTATATATATATATCTATTGGAAAAATGCATTAAACCATAAATTATCGTGATCTTTGAAGAAGAAAAAAATAATTCATAAAGATATTGTGAATAAAACTAAATATTGCACAATTTTTATTTTTATTTTTCTAAAACATTTTTCATCGATCAAAAAATCAAAAAGAGATTAAAATCTTGCACAATGAGCATCAATAACTGAGTTTCTCGAACTTTGATTCATAGTGCTAAAATATTATTCGAGGCTACACGTTTACGAGTAAAAAATAAATTATCGGGATGTTCGAAAAAGAAAGGGAAAAAAGTAAAAAATTAAAAAATTACAAAATAAAGTCTTGAATCATCAAATCCATCTTCATCGAATCAACCCTCATCCCCGTGATTGTGTCAATTGTCTCAAAAACGTTTTCGAGCGTCTCGCGTTGAATCGAAAAGTTTTTTTTTCGCAGTGGCACGACTCGAATCGTTGAAAAATCGCGACTTTTTTTTCATTTGGCAAAAGCTTGAAGGGGAAATTGTGGTGAGAGACGTAGATGGGGTAGCGAAGAAACCGAAGGAGCGGGCCTGAAAGAAAGTTTGGCAAAACGCCCGGCGACCCTTCCCCCCCCCCCCACCCCCCTCCCTGGACCCGAACCCCCAAGCTCTTCCTAATAAGATCAATTTCTCGATAATGAAGTCGTGTACCGCTCGCTTGTTTCTTTAAAGGGCGGCGAAGGGAAGGGGTGACTTTAGAGTGGTCCTACCGTTTCCAAAAAGTCGAATGTGTAATGGAGAATGTCCAATCGGACAAGGGTCGTCGCTTGGAACATTTTTTTTTCTTCTCTCATCGAGTCCTCTCTCATCGAGGAATGTTGGAAAACTCGTTAATGCCTTTTCACTGTCTCTCACTTCATTTCCCACGTTACGTTGACTTTTTCCAATTGATAGTTGCGGTTGCGGAAACAATCGTATCCTTCGCATCGAAGAAACTTGTCGTGGATTATCGTAATCGACAAAAGCCTCATTACTATCGGATCACTAATGCACAGCGTATCGTATAAAGTAATGAAAGAAATCGAAGCTTTCTTATTTTAGTTTTTATATTCTAATTTTATTTTACTTATATTTATTTTATTTTTCATATTCTTATTTTTTTGTATTGCTGTTTTCTCCTTTGAATATTTTTCGATAGAATAGAAGAAATGATGTTGCTCTTTCTTTACAACTTATCACTGCTGAACTATCGTCTTAACATTATTATTATTTTTTTTTGAAACACTTTGATGAAATCAGATGAATTGGTGATAAATAAATTATCAAATCATTAAATACATTGATAGATGAATTGTGGATTTAAAAATTCGAAGAAATTGAAATAATATCAGGGTTGAATTATAAATTTCGTGAAATAATTGGATAAGATGGACGAGGACGTTGATTAACAGAATAATTTTTTTTTATCAACCCAGCCAGACAAATTAACTATTTTTACAAAGATTCGTTTGTCAGACGAATATACTTTTTATAGCTTCTCCTCCTTCGCCCTTTACTTTTATCTTGACAACAGTCCAGTCGAAATTCCACGTCACAAGTGAGATTTTCAATCCTTCGTCATTCCACCGACGACCCACATAATGTGGATGACGTTTTCGAGATATTTCTGTTGCATCATTTAGTCGTGTTTTCATTACTTTATTAATTTTATATAAATTTTTTTTTTGTATTTTGAAAAGCACGTCCACGACATTCGAATTTGCGCTCGTATCTGGTTCGCTCGAATAAATAAATTTAACGATGCGAGTGTTGATTCCTCGGGTCATTAAACTCTCCACCGTCCGACATTAAAACAAGATTCAGACCGAGGGTAGTGTCCGATGAAAACAAAAAGTGTCAATCGTTGCAGTCTCGTTATAATAATATATTTTGTCATCGTCGAAATTCCATTGCTTCCATTATTACACATTTTTCTTTCAACCGACCAACTGATGAAATACATTTGTGAATTTTTCTCGAAATATTTTGCCGTAGCTCGATGCATTTGTTGATTTTTTTCGATATATTTATCAATAGCTCGGTACGTTTGGTAATTATTTTTATTCTCAATAAGTCGCGAATCACGAAATTCGCCATGTCGTTCATTTTTTTCATTTCGATTTAATTTTTGTTATCGATGGAATTAATGAAATTAAAATTATGCATACGCGGTATCGCATGTCGCCCGCAACCGAGTCTTCCCGTAGCGTTGACTCGCATCCCTATCGCGTCGGTCCAATCGCAATACGTTTATTAATACTGCAAATACTTTTTCAACAACCACATTTTTTTTTCCATATCTTATTTCAACAGAAACCATATTTTCTCATACATATTTTCCAATAATTTTATACACTATCAATTTTATTTTTCATATGTATTTTTGTTTTCGTCTCATAGTCTCGAAATCCGAGACTGATCGAGAAAAAAAAACTACGTATATCGAACGTGTCCTATGTCGTTGATATGTTTATTCAATGTCTATCAAGTCAGCATGCTAAACATTGTTATGCTAACTGGGATGGTGTTAGTCTGCCTTTGGGCAGTTCTACTTATTCCAGTCTAACTTTTCCCAGTCTAACTCGCCGTTGGGTGGTTGACTGGTTGATTTATTTGGTGCTTTATTTGGATTTACTCCATGTCAAACGTGTTAAAATAAAAATAAAATATCGCTATCTTTTTTCTCGCCTTCTAAAGAATCATAAACATGTTTGCTGAATTTTTTTCTCATCAATCCCTACCCTACAGGTACGTCAAGTTTCATGAAAATCTGCAATCTCTTAAAAAGACCACTACCTTAATTTTTGTCATTACACAACATCGATCAAATCGAACAATTTCCATGACCCCCATGTAAAATAATTTCAACCATTGTAAAAAAACAAAAAAAAAAAAATATCTGGGATAACTCACATCGCGATAAAGCATGGAGTCTTCCCGTATCCCTGACTCGTATTCCTTTCGCGTCTGACCAATCTCGCAGCGCGACTACTTGCCGTCTGTCTCTCTCCGGAGCACACAGATCCGGCGCGCCTCCACCTCCAGCATCCTTGTATAACACCCGTTGCGATTTCGCGTCTCACGAGGACTCGGGAGAGTCGCTGGGAAAGCTCGCACCAGTTTCAAGAGTTATACAGTCTCTCTTGCAACAGCAACAGCAACAGCAGCAGCAGTGGGGTTGGTATATGTACCACCTACTACCTGATGTACGGAGAGTTAAACCCCGAGCCCAGTGAGGGCGGCTGCGGCATCGCGGCCGGCTCGTGCATGTAACGAGTTTCCGATAATGGCTCAGCTGCGTCACCGCACGCTCCCCCGCGTTCCTGGCACACGATTTCGTTGCTGCCACACTGTTTTCCCCCGATCGGTGTGCGACGCTGAACCAGCGCCCCCCCCCCCCCCCGGACTACAGGCAACGCGCTTTCACAGCCCGCAAGAGTCGCGACGGAATCGCGTGGCCCGTTTTCGCCCACCCACACATGGACTCACGCTACTTTCGCTTCCACCGGCTCCTTGGCATCCGCGGGACCTCGTGACGATGCGAATCCTTCGGAATGTCTTTTCGTATCTCGATTAAACCGGATATATCTACTCGATTGTATCTCGGTCGTTTCGATTTGCTTCCGAGTGAAAAGATTACGTAGGTATGAACTATTTATGGGAACTATGTGTGGTCTATGTAGAGACTATACATGGGATTGTGCATATATAGTCCATGTGTTATTTATAAATAGTTCATGCATATAGTTTACGTATAGACTATGTATAGTTTTTTTTTACTTGGGCTTGAGGGACTCGTTTTAACGTTTTATCTCGATTTTTATTTATCTACTTTTATCGGTTTTTATTTTTATTTAAAAAAAAACAGAAAATTGTTCGATTATTGCGATATTGTTTTGTTCCGAGTAAATTACATCGCTTTCGTCGTGGTTACTGATTGATAGGGAATATTTGGAAAATAGGTTTTTTTCTTTTACGATTGAAAATTGATTTGAAGTCCGACGAAGGTATTTTAAAAAAATCGATGGACCAATCAATCAATCAACATATCTCTCTCTCTCTCTCTCTATCTCTCTCTCTCTCTCTCTCTCTCTTCTCTTGTCATTTTATTAATTACTTTTTATTTTTACTTTTATTCTTATTTGATTTAACTTTTTACTAGAAATAATATTAATTATCAAAAGTATCAATCATCATTGCAATTTTTATCGGAAAAAAAAGTTTTCCTTTTACGATCACAATCAACCAAATTCGTTTGAAGTACGACTAGGTTCAATAGATCAAATATCAAACACACACTCTCTCTCCCTCGTTCTTTCTCTTTTTCTTTGTTTCTATCTCTTCGCCCTTGAAACCATCCCCATTTAAACAATTACCCCAAAATCTAAAAAAAGTCAAGACACCAAAGGTCCGAATTAAAAAAAAAGCAATATCAATCAGTCAATGAAACAAATATTACAAAGCGAACAAAAAAAAATCATAAACAGATCTTTCTCGCGCGAAACTCAATTCAACGGACCTAAAAAGAAGAAGAAGAACAAAACGTCGAAGCGAAGAAAATGCATTGACCGTGGGTGGCGAGAAGGTGGGGGGGTATGTGTATGGCTCTTATTTCCGGTCTTTGCACTCGGACTCGTGTCATCACTCGTCTCGTCTTCTCTTCGCTTTCACGTCGTTTCGCTTGTTTCTACGTTCGTACGTTTTATCCCTCGGGGTTTTTCTTTTCCGTTTTTTTTTCTCTTTTACGTACACCCGGAGTCGGTGCTTGGGATCCTCTCACCGCGGAGGAGCTTTCGCTGGTTCCCCTTCCCCTGGCCTCCGGCTTCAGCGGTTCTTCACTATCGTCGGTGCTTCAGCCCGCGCAGAGCCCCTCTCATCCAGCTTCGAACTTCCACGAAGGCGTTTATAAAACCTCGTGCCTATATCGTGTATACCCTCGGCTCAATAGCTGCTCTCGCGTGATCCTTACACGACTATTTCTTCCATACCCGACGACGATATAGGTTCATGCGTGTTGCACACGCGCACAGTCCAAATCCAAAACAAAAAAAAAAAACATTTTTAACCCAATAGTTACGAAAATTGAATTTTGGTCATAATAATCTCGATTTATCGACACTCGTCGACAACATCGTTTCGATCTTACGTCACATATTCGTAAATTTTCACGTGCATCGATGTTCGATCATTCATTATGAAAATCTTTCGTCGTTGTGGCTAAACAATTCGACGACTCTTCGGTATAATTAAACTTTTCGAGCATCGAAAATATATTTTTAGCATTACAGGTATTTTTATGTGTGTCTAACAAATCTCAAGAATTTTCAACTATTTTTTCTTTTGCTTTTCTGAATAACCGGATTTGAGTCGCAAATTTTTTTTTCTTCATTTAGTTATGTGATATGGTAAATGTGATTCGATGGAAAAATTTGAGGTTGCCACGAGGGTGAAACGGAGAATCATGAATTCTTTTTCATAGCATAGTTGAAATATATCGGTCTATGTGCGGACATTCGAATTGATATTCGTGTGATCGTTTGTGGTCTCTGGGAAACGAAAAATCGTGTGCATATACTATATATATATTCGAATAATATATGTAGGTGGTTGTACGAAAAAGTTTCATAGTCCCTCTGACATGGCTACGATTTCCTCCCCCAAACGCATCGTCATATGCACCGCAGAGGGTCAGTTTGATATCGATTTCCACTTTACCATTCGTGCCGGACGCTCTTGGGTTAGTCCTTTATAGCCTTTAATATTACATATACGTGTGCTGTATACATATACATGACCAACCGTGTGTCCGAACTCCGTTCAAGTATGCAACTAGGCTTATAACTGTGTCCAGTGTGTAAGCATCCGCGAAACAAAGTTGTCGTTGGGCCCCTCGCGTCTTGAAATTTGTTTCGGTAATCATCTGACGACCAAGAAACCGTCATATCGATAACAATCGCAAATTCTTACAATTTTGTTAAATTCGAGAAATATTCGTGATATTTCGACGTGCCAAAATTAGATCACACATTTGTACTAATAATCGCATATTCTATCGCTATGAATATTTTCCTAACGAACTAAATGGAGAAATAACTCTTCGCTACATTGAATTTATCGATACTCGTTTCTCGTGTAATTTCCTTCCTTCTATTTTGATTTACCATTTTTTCCGGGATTCACTATAATAGTGTTCAACAATAATAATAATAATAATATATGAAGATTAAATAACAAGTATTTACAGTCACTCAAAGATATTAATATCGATTATCAGACAATTTTGAAATTCAAATAAACAAATAATGAATTTGTTAATTATTATTTAGTTTCATTTATCATTTCTAATTCGTCCCAGTAGTAAATTATAATAATCATACTAATAAATATATAAAAAATAAAAACAAGAACACTTGAACGTCACTATGAAATATTTAAATAACGAATATCAGATGAATCTGTAAACAAATAAACAAATAATAAACTTTTTAATTAATGATTTGTTTATTCAATTGTTTCGAGCGATAATTTGTTCTTGCACAATGACGAGAAAAAAAAATGAAATAAAATAAATTTAAATCGGTTAGGAAAATGTGTAACGGTGTGCGAGTGTGTCCTCTTTAATTATCATAACTAACGGTAGCCAGTGGTGTGGTGAGGAGGAGCAGCAGGCTGACCAGAGCTCGGCCAGAGCCTACGTTATGGTGGTAATATGCACCCCAACTAGTCCTTGAGTTATTGCCCTAATCAATAATCTATATGTAGTACCAACATGGTACATATACATATAGCTGTATATTGTCCGACCCAAGCGAGTGTGTGTGTGTGTGTGTGTGTGAGGGAGAGAGAGAGAGATGGCCGGTGTTGGCGTAACTGGTCGTCCCATTGGGTAAGCTCCTGGGTTGCATATTGCAGCTGGGGCATGACGATCGGGGTAGACACTGGGAGACAGAGCGGAAGATCCAGCCTAATTTAAGGACGTGAAATCTCGAAGCTACATCGATGTTTCATCGTTGTTTTTTCATAAAAATAACCAAAGGCCGTGTATCTCGAAAGGTTGTCGAGTTAAACAAGAAAAGTACCCAATTGAAAAGATTTTTAGGAAGTTGCAACCTCGTGCTTTTGATCTGTCTTCAACGACTCACTTTCTCACTCGCTCTGTCTCTTTTTCTCCGGTACGCAGTTTGTCGATTAGTTTTCGCTCACTCATCCAGAATGCTTCGTACGACGACAAACTGATGGAAAATCGGAAACTGTTTGCAAAGTTTTGTGATGTAACTTTGTTTTTCGAAACTTTGGGTCAACAATTTTTTGGTATTTGAGGGAAAAATATTTGTTTGCGGATTATATATTTTTTTTTGTTGGATATTAACGAGTTATCGGCTTGGATTGGATTACATTTTTTTTCGGATGAGAATTATAATGATGAAACAGATATTGAAAGTTCATTCGACTATTTTTCATTCTTAAGGGATTTTATTTATTTTTATTTTATTATTTCATTTTCAGTACGCACTGATCTGTGTGAACATTATTTATTGTTTTCTCATTTGATTTTACGGAAATGTTCAATCGCATAAAAAGTAGATAATGGAAAATTTCATTAAATACAAGGAAATTCACAAATCCTGACTCAAGACTTCATTTAGATTCACGGTCGAATGCTAGACATTGTTTAAAGATATAATAAATAGATGAATTATGATCTTTTAAAGAATTGAGAAATTTCACAAAATTCGTATTTGCTCGCGGAATGGACTCCAACGCATCCTCGAACGATTAAAAACACAAAAAAAATCATCAGTAAAAGTTAATTCAGCTGAAAAAAGAAAGACTGAAAAAATGCACAAATTACTGCGCGAGCAATCTGTTTTCGAAAAAAAACCCACATAAAATCCAAATGGCCGCATAAATAATCACAAAAACCTTAACGACCAACAGTGGGAGGGGGTGGCTGGTATTTCACACGTGCGCTAAATTCATGGCAAACACACACGCACAAACTTCCAGACCCATTTTTTCCCGCAAATTCATCGACCCAAATAATAACAAATTGCTTTTCCCAAAAATTTCAAATTATTTTTCCATACCTCGCCGTTAAAATATCAATAAAAAAAAAAGTCCACAATGCAAAGCTTCGTTCACGAGAAAACACATTGACGATCCATCCGGTTTCCACCCCCCACCGAAAAATGTATTCCAAATTGCATTTGTCGAAGCTCGAAGAAGACCAGAGATCGGATTACTCTTCCGAGGCTTATCAAGTGAATTCGGTGTAATCATTTATTTACCAATCGCTCCCTCGTTCGGGGGCTCCGAGAGATCGTGCGCAGGCTGCGGTTAGGCATCCTTCGAAACACCCTTGAGCACGGTTTTCCTCCCTGGCAATGCCTAATTTCGTGTATCCAGGTTCATCCTTCTTCCCGGAGCTCACTCGTTTTTTTACAGTCGTCACTATTTCGGGCGTCATCGAACTGATTTCCGTTCGTCCATCTTCCTTTTCCCTCCCCCCCCCCCGTCCCCCACCCCGGCTATCCTTGCATTTGTCGTTCGTTATTGGCACAATTATATCGATTCCATCGAAAATCACGAGCGGGCATAGTATGAATTTATAGTTAACCGCACACTGCAAAATTTATACCAAATTATCTTCCATTTCAACGTTATATATATATATATATCTATCCCCGTTCTATAGCGAAAACGGGGAATATCTTCCGTTCTTCTCGAGTGGGTGCATTGACCTGTCGAAGATTGTCGTCGTCGCAAAAGGGTAGCCCCCAAAGTCTCAGGAAAGAGCAGGACAACGAGGACGAGGGGTTCGTTCAGGAGAGGAACGAGAAAGTGGGATGGTGGGCGGGGCGGGGGGCGAGAATAAGAAATGGGAGGGTGAGAAGTATAGCAGTAAAGTGTATGGAGTGTCTAGAGTTCGTTTATCGCAAAGGTCCTGTGAGGCATTCTGTCGTTTGACACACTCTTAAGACTCGAAACTACAATCTGGACTCAGTCAAGTGATGTTTCTTATACATTTTAAAACGCTAGTTATATTATAATGACAACTTGCAAACTATCGGATACAGAACATTTCGAGCAGGTTGGGTATATTGATTGTAAGATCTAATGTAATCCAGAATAAGATATATGTAGGTATGATAATAACTCTTGTGGACATTTTTACCGGGTGAATGGTTTTTTCTTTCTATTTTTGGTATTTGGACAAGATCTAGGTCAGACGGCCAGAGCCACATTCCGGTGCCATACATATGTAATTTCTCAATATCCAGCTGTGATACTGGACATCCGTCTGGGATGTAGTTATTTTAGAATTTTTAGGATTCCAGTACTCCATACGGTAAACTTGGCTAACAATTAGCTAGTATTGGATTGATGTTGACTGAGATGGTTAAACTGTCTAGATGCTATTCCGAATCACTGTATGCTGGTCCGTAAACCCAGTTAGCCCCTTGATAGCCTAGAGGTGACAAAACCAGAATAAATATGGAATTGTTGATCATATTCAAATTTGATTTAAAAAAAAAACCTATGACAAAACTTTTCTCAAAGCTAATCTTAATGACTACGTTGATATGCATCTTGAGGCATAAACCGTCTACACGGTTTGTCATATAAACCAAAACAGTCCATATAAAACGATATTCAAGAAAAATTGGATAGACTCCGGATGTCATCGTGATAGCCGTGTGCCAAATAAATTATGTCCAGTCTCTCCACAGATAATCCAAGCCAGTGAAATCAGATAGTTCCTAAACATCCCCGTCATTCATAGATCTATCGTTGCCAGATTACAACCGCTACCTTCACCGTCACTACAAAAGTTAGCTAAACTTTAGGTCCAACTTCTTCAACAACAACTTCACTCCGGACAGAATTCCACGGCCACTCAGCTTCTTCCCCTACGCCCTAATATCCTGTAAACGGTTAACATTGAGTATGAAACCCATACGAAAAAATTTAATCACACCTCTGAGACTTTGCCATGTTCGCTTTGCGATGTCACATACGGACACCGGTGAAGTAGCCTATGAGACGGATAAACATAGGTGCGGAGAGTATCGAAATGCGTTCGGTTGGTAACGGTTGCAACGTCTGTTTGTCGTCTGGTGGTGTAAGTTGGGTTCTCCAGTTTCTACCCAGCAGCATCAGCAGCAGCAGTACCAGTAGTACCAGTACCAGGAGCTAGCTAGTAGTACGCGCTGGCAGATTAAAGAGAAATGGCTACACGTTCATATTGATTTTTGTCCTCAGTTCGTGGGTGGACGTGGCGGCGGTATTGGAGGGTGGTCGTCGAGGGGGAGACCGCCAATCTTTACAGCTCTCTCTCTCTCTCTTCTCTCTCTCTCACTCTCTCTCGTTCTCTTGCGACCCTCCTCCTCCAATTTCGTCCTTTTGCTCTCTGCCTACCTTTCCCATCGTCCGGACTATATTCTTCCATCTCACTTCAACCTTCCTTCGCTTACCTCCACCTAGCCATGCATCTTCCTCCTCTCTCTCTCTCTCCTACGTTCTCTTTATTCCTCTTTTTAACTCTCTCTATCTCTCTCTCTCTCTCTTGGTACCAGCAGCAAGAGTACCGACACACCACCCTCTTTCATCGCCCTCACCTACAGCCCATAGCGTCTATCTTTCTTTCATTTTTTTTTTGTACCTTACCCTCTCGCTCTCTTCCCGTCCTGTCTGTGCTCTCGCCCTCCTGTCACTGTTTCCCTACCCTTCTCTTTTTCCTTCTCGATGCATTCACTACGAATACTCTCTCGAGCTGCCGAACGAATCTGCCGGTGGTGGTGGTGGTGGAGGATGCTGCAACGCGAGACTAGTATCCAACATTCCCTGAGCCCTTCTTCCTTCGTCCCTCGGTTGCCCTCGTTCGCTGCATCCTCGCCTCGCCTCTTCGTTACGGTACTCGCACTATCGGCATCACCGCCAGTTCCAGTCGAATCAGTCTGGCCGTGCCACGTCGGATACTCGCGTTAAATGAAAAATCATAATAATAATAATAATAATTTTCATTCCGTCGAAATTGTCAAAGAGGTAACTCATATTTTCAAATGCAATTCATCGTGTTTCCCGCAAGTTCGAAGATTCGAAATTAACCATTTACATTCCTTCAATTTCGAGTATGAATCGTTGAATAATTGAATTCAATTGAAAAAAGAAAATCTCCAAACACGTAATTGCTCGAAATAATATTTGAAAATAAAATATTCGTAAAAATGAAATGAAAACGTACGAATTTTTCGAAAAATCACAGTGTCACGATTACTTGACGTTGATTACATGGCACGCACGAGTTCGCAAGCACATACTCGTGAACATATTAATTCGACACGTGTGTACGCGTGGTAAGAGAAGTGTGCTTGGCGAGTAACGAAAAGACGTGCGATAGGGTTGGACCAGAGGCTGGTCGAGGGCGAGGGCGCGCGGGGGGTGGGGGAGTCGACTGCAAGGAGAGAGAATTGAAGAGGGTGGTGCCGGGGTTGCAGCTCGGATGGATGGAATAAACCACAGATACGCGACCGAACCGAGGCCGTTCGTTGGACGACCGAGCGCGATGGGAAATCGAACGGAGGAAAAAAATTTCTACCGAGCTTTCGTTCTACATCGTTCGAGATACTACGTGTATATCCTAAATACATATATATATATATATATACATACATATATGTACGTATATATACGTATAGCCGCGGCTAAACCAAACTGACGGAATGCCAAAACTTTTTTGTAATTAAATTTTTCCGAACGCCGAGGGGGGTAAAGGGGGCGGGTGGGGAGGCCACGGGGGGGAGGGGGTGTAGGTGCAGCTTGGTCGCGAGGTAGCGAGTCGAGTTACGCGAGCCATCCGGCCAACCACCACCCTTTATAACGTTCGCCCACCCTGCTCGCTTCACATCTCTTTCTCTCTCTCTCTCTTTTTTTCTATCGCTCTCTTTCTCTCTCTCGCTCTCGACATTCTCTAGCCCTGTACGAACCCGCGGCCATCGAGCCTCAATATTTTTAACCAACCATACGTCCATCGCCGACGTTATTCGCCCCGCGCTATTTCGCTCTCGTATATAACGTTCTTTCGTCGGTTTTGCCCCGACCAACCCTCCCAACGGCCCTCTCGGCCGACCCTTCGCGTTACCCCGCGAACCTTGTGCTGCACTCTCTCTCTCTCTCTCGCTCTTTTTTTTCTCTCTCTCTCTCTCGCTCCGTCCGGGGCAGCCTCTCGTTGCGGTTTGCGCTTGGAATTTTATCGCCGTCGCTCGGTGCCGTTTATTCTTTTGTGAACCACGCATCGTCGCTACTACGTCAACCGGTTATTATGCGAGAGGGGGAGAGAGCTGCCGGCAACAATTTTTTTTTTTTTTCCGGAACGTTGACGGTTGACGTGTGCGTTTGATAAATTTGAAGTATTTTTCGTTTTCCGTTTTGAGTTTCGTGTTGTTGTGGGGATCTGTATTCGTTGTTGGTGATAATGGAAATTGTTGGGTTTGATGAAAACGATAAAGTCATGATGGTTCACCACTTTAACTGGTTCAAAATTAAGGATGTTGAGGGGAGAAAATATCTATCGAAATTTGAACCCAGTCGGACAATATTTATAAGTTTATCATTCACAAATTTGATTTTGTCTTTGATTAACACGTAAACGTTTTTTTTTTTTACTTTCACTTGCAATTATTTTTTATCAAGTATCTTCATAGTTCTGAGGTCACTTAAAATGTAGATGTTTTCTTGTTCTACAATTTTTTAAAAAAACGTTGACACATTTTTCTTTGTGAGTTTTCAATGATTTTTCGGCGGAAATAAAGTTGTCAACTTTTTTTCGAATTGTCACACAACAAATATTCCTATTTAAAGTGACCTTAATACCATGTATTGCGATAACTTTCCATTGAAATCCATTAAAGTCGAATTCGTGAAAGCGGAACCTCTAAATACAGTCCGATTAGACTCAAATTTTGACAGACGTCTTTTGATAGGATCACCATCAAAATTACGAAAAAACTTTGCCTCTATTTAACACACTCTTACATACCTACACATATATCAATGATAAAACAACATATTGGCTGAATAAAAAGAAAACCTATGATAATTAATCTAAATTCCTGTTCCTCGTCGAGACAAACTTCATTTTTTCATATCCACATCCAAGAACCTCCCCGTGACTTTCACAATCATCACAATCGCACCGTGTCCTCAAAACAACCCGGCCGCTGCGATCATTCCCACAAAAATTTCCAAACACACTTATCACGCCAAAAAAAAACTTTTTTTTTCCCGAGGACGTGCCTCGTTGTTCTTGGCAGCGGCATTGAGACGTTCCACGACGGCGACCGATCGGGGCGAGGTAAGGGTGCCGGTTTAGGGGCAACAGGCTGACGAACACGTGCTGGTGTTGTTCGAATGACGCAAAGTATATAGTCTCTGGAGAAAGTTTCCAATTGATCGAGTCGAAAGAATCGATCGGGTCTCGGTCGTCCATAGCTATATAACAAAGTCCACACACGAGTACCACATGAGCGCGTGCGCGCGTGTGTGAGTGTGTGTGTGTGAAATCGCAACGACGAAGGTGCATCGTAGGGACCGTCTAATGGAAACACATAGCTTTGTAGCTTCGGGGCAGTCCCTTCGTTGTCTTTGTGCATCGACGTTGCTCACGACGATGAAGCTTTATGGATGCATCTACGATCAAACCCTCCCCCCCAGAATTGTGGAGTACGATGTGAACCAGGTACTCGAGGATCCGGGGGGAGGGGGAGGGGACGAGGGAGAAGAGAAGGGGTTGATGAGGTTGAGGGGGAGGGTTGCATGAACGAAGAGGAACGATAGAACGGAAGGTCGACGTGGACTAACTCAATTTTCGGCCGAAAGTGGTGACACCCTTCCTGGTGCACCACTCGACGCCCCCACCCCCACCGACCTCGACCCTCCCCCTTCCCACACCTCCTCGCTTCACGTCAGGCCCGCGTAGTGGCTCTCTCTCTCTCTCTCTCACTCACTCTCTCTCTTCATATAGTTCACTCGCGGGTTCCCATCACTCTCGCAATTTACATACGGCTCCATGCACGAAACCCCGGACCAGTGAAACGTGCTACAAAGGGAGTGTATTTTTACGTGGGTGAGAGAGCCCACTCGACGTGCGGTCTCCACAGGCGTCAATGGCTTATATTGTATAAAGCTTGATACCCCGATTCACCCCATACGCGTATATATTTATCATGCATCTCACTCGTTTTGAAAAAAAAAAAAAATTATTTTCATTTTGATTTTATTTAATATATATTTTTTTCAATATCGGGTGGTTTTTGGATGATCTTGGTCCACTCGCTGGAGGCGATTGATATCTTGTGGGCGAAGGTGCTTTTCGTCGCGCACCCGAATCATTCGACCGTGATAATCATGTGTGGCTAGGTCAGTCGCTCGGTCGATAATGAAAAAAAAAATTGTAACGCATTGTTCTCGGTCGCGATTTTCATGTCGAACAAAAAGATCGAAAGCTTTGAATGTTATTAGATTATATTAGGGGGGAGGAAATACGAAAGAAACGGTCGTGGGATTAACATGGGGAGCGAAAAACGAATGAAAATTCATTCGATCAACATTCATTTTGAAAAACGTTTTTCAAACGAAAATAAAAAACCAACTCGTCATTAAGCAATTACCGAAATTTCCAAATTTCTGCAACAACTTCAAATATTTCGGTTAAATAACCATTCTACAATGCATTACAATATTCAATACCCGTTACAATTCACGATCATTCGTAAAAATCTTCCTCGAATAAATTTTTCATTCCATAAATCTCAATCCCTGGCATCGAGTATAAAACGTTCGTTTTCGATTAAAAAAAAAAACAAAAAACAAAAAACCAAAAAAGAATTTTTAAAATTCTCCCACAGTCTACCACACAACAACGAGTCTCTTCGAATTTCCTGCCCGGGCCATTATCACGACCGAAATGTTATATCTATTTTTTTTATTTTTTTTTGGGATTCGAAAAAAAAATTCTTTTCATCACAATTACAAGCGTTATACCTGATAGTATCGGAAGAGAACTGAGCAATAAAATACCCTTCGAAAATATGCAGTCGCAATCTATGTGGACGGAACGTACCAGCCAGCAAGAGAGGATGGCGAAGCAGGGCGAAGAGCGGGGGGAGAGGGTGGAAGCAAGAGAGGAATCGACTGAACGCCGATCCGTGGAATGAAAAAAAAAAAAGACAAACCAAAAAATATGAAAAAAAACGATCCAGGGTAGAGGGTGAAAGAAATGAACTCGAAAAATCCACGGGATGCTTCGGCCCTTTCCCATCCCCCTTTCGACCGCGTCCGACGTCAGCTCCACCCTGCCCGCTCCTGCTGGTGCTCTCTAGCGCGGGCCCAAGCCACCGATAAATGAAAAAGATGTAATTTTTATTAATTGTGCCTTTATTAATTTTTTCCCGTTGGGACGAGCGATGGCGCGGCTCCGCGGCCGAAGGGCCGCCAAGGGGGTGGGGGGTGGTCAGCTTCTGTGCCACCAGTATGTTCACCATCGATATATATATAGATATATAACATTGGTTGAGCGTATCGTGCATGTGTATAGTGTTAAGGGGGTAGACCCGAACGGCGCATTGGATAGGGTCGAATGAGGGTGGGGGGGGGGGGGGATCCGGTCAGAAACGTGGTACACCGTTGTAGCTCGCGAGTATGCTGCACTGGCTCGCCTCCTCTCTTTTGTACCACGGTGGTCCAACCCTTGGACCATCAGCGTACTCGCTCACATTCTCCTCTCCCTTTATTCCTTTTGGGAATTGGGAATATATGTATGTATATTGTAAAATATATAATATATATATGATATATCTAGGTCCCAATGTATAGATTGTTGTATATGTGGACTATGTGTGTATGTGGCTCTCGCACATGCATATGTGTTGTACATATTTTTTATTCGAAGTTGTGTGTGTGTGTGTGTGAGTGTGTGTGAGTGTGGGTTTGGGTGTGTAAGCCCATACACGTGGCCTCCGGTTTTCGTCGTCGTCGTGGAAAGATCGTTCGGTAATATCACGTATGAACACACGAGCTAGGAAAGTGTATAAGTGGACTCGCTAGACGCGTGCATACATACACACACACACAGCCCATACCATAGCTTGGGCTGTTATCCCCATGCTGCTTATTTTTAATATTTATGCGAAGCGAAGCTAGGAAAATCGCACCGGCTTCGGAAATAAACTTGATGCTCCGAGCGTGAGAGAAGTTTTTTTTCTTTTGTGTTATCCGGAGTTTTCTTGTTTTTATTTTCTTTGGGAGGCGGACGATTTTGATGGGCGAGGGGGAGGGGGAAGGGTGGATGTGAGATTTCGGTTACGGTGGGGATGAAATTCGAAATTCAGGCTTGGAGCTAGTTTTTGCTGTAATTTCGATATCGAAATTATTCGACGAGAAATAGTCGTTACGATGATTGTAAAGTTTATTGTATCGATTGCAGATTTGAATTTAGAAAAAAAGGATCCAAATTTTTACCAATTTTACTTCATTGGTTAAAAAATAATAAAAAAGAAGAATAAGAAGAAAAAAAACAATACAGTCGTCGGAGTCGTAGCGTCAACGTCGTCAACATTGATAATGCGCATAAATCCGATTTCACAGACCCCGGACAGTCGGTGAGCTGCACCGTCGATGTTGAACGACGTTCGAGTCGTCCGTTTGCACGTTTCTACGACAAATTTCGCATCGAGAGAGAAAGAGATAGAGAGATAGAGAAAGATAGAGAGAGAGACGACCGGCCATCGTCGCAAGACTGCTCTCCGCACGGTCTGCCTCTCGCGCGTCATCGGTCGATGCATATTAATCACTCTCCCGCTCGTAGCCGAAGTCGCGGGAAAGGCGCGAGGGTGGCTGTGCCTGTGCCCATCGTCACACGTCACACATCCCATCAGAAAACTGCATACCGCCCAACAAATGCACCCGGCGAAGAGACGCGCATTCATCAAATCCAGAGATCGACGAAAAAAAAAAAAAAAAAACACAAACAAAAAAAATAACAAAAAAAAATTCGTTATGGAAAATTTGAAAAAAAAACCCAAAAAAAAATCAATAAATAAAAGTTTGGTACTGCTTAGGTTTTTTTCCCTGACGGATACGGACGTGGATTTTCTCCTCATCCTCGCCATCGTCGTCGTCGTCGTCTGCGGCGTTGTCCGTCGTCTGTCCTCTTTCGTTTCGTTTCTATTTTGTTTTTTTTTTTAATATTTTTTTTATTTCCGTATGTGGGATGCCCACACATTGACGTTTGGGGGAAAATGAATGAGATGGATTGGGGCAGGAAGAAACGATCGGTTGAGCCAACCGATACGGACGTGTGCAGCTCTGACACCCACACACATATATATATATATATATATATATAATATATATATGTATATAAACATTGTCGACCGCGACGCCTCCACCCCTTAGGAAAAGCGAATCGCGAGAACCATCCCCCTCTCGACGTTCCCGGGTTCATTCATTTACCGCGCCATGAAGAGCCCCGCTGCTGCTGCTGCTGGACCAGCTCGACGCTCCCGACGTATTTTTATTCGCATAATTAGATAGCCATCAATCCTGCGGCTATCCGTTATAACTGGACCTCCCGGCCGCATCCTGTCCCGGCACAAATTTCCGGATAGCCCCTTCTCTTCTCTTCCCCCCCCCCCCCCACCCCCCTTCGCCTATCGTGCATGCAGTCCTTCACGAGTGAAAGCTCATCATCAATTCGGCTATAGCCATAACCCGGAGTTGACGATAAACCCATTATTATCACTATTATCATTATTGTTATTATTATTTCCTTTTTTTTATCTCCTGGGATGTTTTTTTTTTTTTAATTCTTTTTTTATCGCCAGATTTTTTCATTAGCCACCGGTTTGGGGCTATCCGGTGATTTTAATTTTATCAATTATCGATGGGGGTCCTCGTTTGGGTATTTAACGACTGTTGGTTGACGTTTTGGCCTCTTTCGAAATCACGACGTATTTATCATCTTCGATATGTATATATACATATGTATATAAATGACGATAATTGCCTGATATATATTTCATTGTTGAATGTCTGTCGGTTTATGATGATGGAAAATATTTTACTTCGCTGAGACAATTTATTATCGTCATTTTGAACGTCGACGGATTGATATTTTTTACGTATATATATATATATATATATATATATATATATATATATATACATATTTATATGTTTATTTTTTTTTATGAACAGTCTGACCTGAAAATTATATTGGCTAATGAACGAATTTGAATTGTCTTCGAAATCTTCGGTAGGATGGAATGTGAAACATTCTGAATAATTAAGGACAATTGAGAAGAAAAAATATATAAACGACTCAACGTTTTTTTTTTTTGACAGTCAATGATTTTTTTTTCTTTTTTCTCCCATTCTCCCTTACCGACAAAAAATCAAAAAGTCCACAAATTAACGTAAATAAACGAAATCCATAACAAATTTTGCAATGAGAAAAATATTAATAATTATCGATCACACGTGAAAACTACAACAATAAAAACAATTTGTCATTGCGAGAAACAAAGAGCAAGAGAGAGAGAGTTAAAAAAAGAGATGGAGACAGCATCAACCCGAATCGGCATAGAAATCTTCGATCGGGTCAACGATTGTCATTTCGTGAAAAAAATGTCAACGAACAAATTTTTTTTTTTTTTTCGTCAAATTCGGCTAAACGTCCCGAATGTACGATCAAGCTATGCATCCCACATCCACACACATATACAGAAATATTCTATACCTATACAACCAAATCGTCGTACATATATATATATATATATATATATATATATATACACACACACTTATACGAATGTTCGGAGGTTTGGATTAGCTTCGGCATCGCCCGGACGGTTTCCATACGTTCTCTCCGATGCTCGATATAAAATATTCACGTACGTAGATATTCTGACTGGCTGCTTCCTTTGCCCCCTCCCCCACAACCTCGCGTATCCCGCAGATCCCCCGACCGCGAGTAAACCGTGTGCGAGCATCTCTCGCACAAACACGATCGCCCCCCCCCCCTCCCACCCCCGCACACGCGAACCCGATCGAACGAAACCCATCACAGACGAGTCACATATACGAGTGTGCCCCCTTCCCTCTCCCCTCCACCCTCAACTTCTATATATGTGTGTGTGTGTGTGCGTGATCGTCGAGCATGTGTGTATAAGTTTGTGTCAGTCTATCCGAGAGAACCGGAGGATCGAGGAGTGGAAGGTATTGTGTTTATATGCATATCGAACCTCGGAGTCTAGTCTCTCTTTTCCCACCCGTTTCCGTCCAACCAACCAACCACCCCCCCGCTCCCCCACCCTCCGTGACGCCGCCGCCGGCCCTCCTCAAGCTCGCGCTTTTCCCATCTCCCTTCGGCCCGTGGCTCCGTCCGATATACGTCCCTTTTGCCATCCTCCGAGGTTCTCCAACTCGGCATTTTCCAATATTTCGAACCAAACTCTCTTTCTCACTCTTTTCACTCTACATAGATATATATCACCATCGCACTCGCACCTCCACCAACGAATATATATATATATATTTATATATATATGTTTATGTACAACGAAAGCCTCTGGCCTCTCGTACTTGGCACAGAACGTCGTGTGTATCCCCCAACGCCTATATATCCCGCTACCACTGCCACCACTCTTATATGATATATATATATATATATATATATATATATATACATATATATATGTATATACAGGTTTATATCAACCTACTCCGTTTTCTCTCTCTCGATATCGCTCGCGAACCGTTATATTTGGACGGAATCGAAGTGCGGACGAACGAACGAAACGACTACTGCAACTGTATGCTTTCGAATATCCATATATATATGTATTTATATATATACATATATATATGTGTGTGTGTATATCGACGAGAGGCCGAAACGTCGAAGAAGGGTTGGGGGGGATGGGATTGGAGGGGGTGTGTCGCTTACCTACCTCTCTTCAACATTTATCATAAGCTCCAGTCCGCTAAGCATTATTTTTACGGAATACCCGAGAGAGAGATTTTTTTTTTTTTCCAAAACACATGCATATATGTGTTTCCACGTGTGTGTGTATGTGTATGGATAATATGTATGTGGAAATCATTGACACAGGTTTCTCTCGTGGGTGATCTCCACCTGTCCGAAAATCCGACGGCCACGGCTGGCGATACCAACCTCGTGTCCTCTCACCCTCACCCCCCACCCCCGCCTGAGCGTTTTTTTTTCGCATGTGGGTCTGGCTATCTGCGTCTAAATTCTCGGTTATGGCTCTGTGGATTTTTTTCGAACTTCGGCCGGAGAAGCTTCATCGGGTCCTCATCGCTCGAGAGCCTAATACACATGTCTGTGTATGTATGTATGTGTGAGTGGACGGATTCGTGTGTCTGTGTGTGTGTGTGTGTGTTTGTGTGTATATCTATATCGATACACGTACGGACGGGCCGCGAAGCACCTGAACTGGATTCTACGTCGACGAGCCGCTGGACTGTGCGGCCACTCGCCTTTTTTTTTTTTTTTTTTTTTTTTTTTTTTTTTTTTTTTTTGTCGTAATGGAAGCCTCCTGGCGAGCCCTCTCGATATGTCCCGGCTCGAGAGTCCATATGTGAATTGTATCCGTGGAACACCGATTTGGATACGTATATACGTATTTGATATAGATATATGTGTGTGTGTGTGTGTGGGTGTGTGTTACCGGTCAGCGAATAGCATGGACTCCATTGCGGGATAAACGCCGTGCGGTGGATGAAATTGGTCATAGCGGTTGAGAAAAATGGGGCAAGATGGAACGGGGTTTCGTATTTTTGACAATTTTTAAAAATTTTTTTTTATGTACTTTTGCATCGATGGTTAACATTCTATGCGAGAGACTTGCATTTTCTTAATATCTCAATTTTGCATATCATTTATTTATTTATTTATTTTTTCATTCTCTAAAATTACACTTGAGAATCTATTGAGTTGCGATACGAGATTTTAGTTGTTAATGAAGAGATGAAAAAGTTTTCATTGTTCTTATCTCGACCATGACATTCGATGCAGCAGACGTAAATTATTGTCCTAGTTCTATTCAACATAATTTTGATTTTTTTTGGAAACGCCATCGGCATTTTGAAATAAATCTTACAGCGACACACTACATTTTTGTTATAAATTGGAAATGAAACATATTCTCATGCACAAGAATATTTAATGTAAATTCCAATTAATGTGAAAAACAAGAATATCAATCGACAATAACATTTGTTGCATCAAACTCAAACAGTTTTAATTCCATATCACAAAATTAGAATTTTTCGAAACTTTTCCGTATTTTAGAATAAATCTTAATGTGGGAATAATCAAATTTTTCGTTGAGAAATAATTTTGTAGTTACCTACACATTGACAAAAAGAAAATATAAAAATAATGATTGGTTTGCGATGGATTTTAATTGTCGTAGCAATGGTCTGTGACGCAGTGTCGGTCTGTAAGCTGCGAATGAAGAGGGCTAATATACCCTCGACGAACTTATGCCTCCCTCCCCCCCCCCCCCCAGACGCACGCCCCTGCTGTACAACTTTATACGTCCGACGTCGTTGCGGTCGGGACATCTCGCCGATGGGCGTCCACGAGTGTGCAATTGCAGTGACAAAAAAAAAAAAAAAAAAAAAAAAAACACGACAATATCGTTATTAAGCGAGTACACGAGTGAGGTTTATGCTTTTGAGATGTGGAAGCTATTGAATAAATTAGTGAGTGAGGGATCGTTGCCGACAGAGGGAACGTTAAGGGAGTAATCACGTTTATCCACAAATCCTCGAGAAAATGTAAAACCTTTATCTCTCACTCACTCACTCACTTTCTCCCCCCCCCCGTCTCTCCCTCTCCACAATCGACGACGTACAATTATTTATTTCAGATATTTCACGCATATATCAATAACGATTCGGGGAATGAAAACAAAAAACGAAAAAAAAAAAAAAACATTCGTTATTCCGAATGACGTGAAAAAAATATCTGGTTTCCGGTGAAATAACGATTTTCGTTGGTCCTGAAGAGAGTATAACCGATTGGAAAACACGAAAAAAAATAAATAAAATAATAAAAATAAAAAATAAAAAATATACATGTTATTAATACGCTGTTAACTCGTCTATCTCGTCTCGTCTCTTTTCGTATCCACTTATCCTTTGGCATCGAACAACGTTACCGATAAATTCCATAGGCATCAGGTTAACGAACCATCCGAGAGAGAGAGAGGGGGGGGGGAAACGTACGACCACCTCTGCAGAACGATTCACCTCCCCCGCCCCCTCCCCCCCCCCTTTTTCCAACCGGTAATCGAACACAACTGATATATGTATATATATCTGAGAGGGCGAGGAAGCGTAAGGTAGACAGATGGAATTCACCAGGCGGCAACCATAGCGTCACAGGTAGGATATATATATGTCTCACGTTCAACTGAAACGTCGACTTCGGGGCTTTTAATTCGCCGATCAAAGGCATTCTCGTTACGATTCTGATGCTTCCACTGCTGCCCCCTCCCCTCCACCCCCCCAAGCCTCATACAATCTTTTTAACCCACCCCCTCCCTAACTTCGTATTTGCCTTCTCTACAATTTATGGATATATGTATGGGCTTCGGACTACTCGATCCTCCTCGTTTCACCGACGTTCAATTACAATTTTTTTCTAATTTGGTTCTTCTTGCTTTTTTTTCGGCCAAGTGCTATATATATTTTGAACGTTAGATCGTGTACTTTGGCTGTCTCTTCGGTTTTTCGAGGCACTCGGTAGGCTCGACTTCGATCTTCGTGGGGGTTCTGCTGACAACTTGAAAAAAAAAAAAAAAAAAAATTTTTTTACCTTCAAACTTGGAGACCCTCGGGTCATTCGTGAAAATTGTCGAAATTTTTCGTAAAAGTTCCAGAGTGATATGATGAGTTGAAAAAAACATTTTTACTCACAGCAAATTACGTCATCGAGTAACCCACGAATGTGAACAGTGTAAAGTGTGTGTGTGCATACACAACTCGACCAAACCGTAACAAAATGATTCTTGTTTCACAATTTTGAATCATCGTTGATGTTATCATTTCGTTGAGTACCTACGATTGTTTTCTGATAAAAAACAAATCAATTCTCTTCAATGAAAAAAAAAGGAAAGAAAAAAAAACGAATCATCGTTTTATCGTGAAATGCAAATGAATATTATCGAATTTTGTCAAACGAGTTTATAGAATCGTCGGATTTGAATTATATACATCAAACCCTCGAAGATTAATCGACTAAAAATTTATTATTCGGGAAATTCGGGTGAAATCGAATAATCGTACGTTCGATCGTGTCACTCAAATTTTAAAGTGTCACATCACGTTTCCACGAAATGATGACTTTCGCGATATTTCTTATACCCCAAAGATACCAAGAAGACTCTGAAACATTTACGTCCCAACTTCATCTCATCTTAGTCTGTGAAAAAAAAATATTATTCACACACTCACACACATATATATAAATATATTTCAGGTCACTCGAAGCAACGATATCGACGTTGAATTAAACAATAATACAAAAAAGCCAATTTCTTATAATTGTTGCCACGATGATGCTCGACGATACTCTCTCAGTCCTGCTCCCTGCCCCCCTCCACTCCCACAACCCCTAAGGTCCCCATCGTCGACAAAATTATTAATCTTTTTCTTTTCAGGCGCAAAAAAGGACACATATATATAC
This sequence comes from Diplazon laetatorius, assembly GCA_963662125.1. Classification (NCBI taxonomy): domain Eukaryota; kingdom Metazoa; phylum Arthropoda; class Insecta; order Hymenoptera; family Ichneumonidae; genus Diplazon; species Diplazon laetatorius. The sequence goes on from OY759156.1 coordinate 5,707,818, forward strand.
ATACATATATATATATATATATATAGTACATGGATAAACCACCTCGAGTACCTTCCCGGCAAATTATAGTCGTCGTTGCGGGGGCCCCTTTGCCGTGTATAATTAAAACGTCACGCATCCCTGCGAACGTTCAATGCAAGTTTTGCGGAATATATAGCCCACTGTCCCCCCCCCCCCTCTCTCCCTCCTCTCTCTCTCTCTCTCGCCCCTTACCATCTCCACGTTCTCGTCATAGTCGTCGTTTTCATTATCGATGCAAGCACATCACCCTCGACCCCCGCCCCCCCCCCTCCCTCACCCTCTTTCACCTCACTCCTCGCGGTGTGCTTGCACGCGCGTTCGAGCCGTCGTTATCATTGCCACCGACACGCGGGGGTTACTCGATCCTCCCCGCAAAACACACTCGAAAACCTTCCACGTTCGTGTTTATACTCTCGAATATATATAACCGCTTGTCGGGCGATTCTAATTAAACCATGCGCCTCGATGCTCGCGACGTTTTACATTTTTGTTTCCTTATTTTGTTTTTTTTTCTTTTGGTTTTTCCTTTCTTATATTTTCCTTGCATTGTCAACGTGATACATTTTTTTCCTTATCTTTTGTTATCTCACACACATACTTTTTTTTTAGAATTATTATTTTGGTTGTTTTCAGGGTTCTGTATTTTTGAATGAAAGAGAAAAAAATGGAACCCTTATAGGAGGATCACTTTGTTGCCCCATAGGGTACTTAAAGTTGACCTAGAATTTTGACATTTGACACTAAGAATGATTCTCATGGCGCGAGTAAATAAAAGAATCCGAAAATCATAAATTTTTTTTAATTCCATGTAGAATTTTATTCAGTGAAAAACTTAATTTTGCGGATTTTAAATTTCTTCATAGCAATCACATGCAAATATGGTCCAAATTTAATAGATAATTCGTAAGTAACTGCTTAATAAGCTTTAGGATGATATCTATGGTGGTACAGAACCCTCAGGGCTAGTCCTAGTCGCACTTGATTTTTTCCCCCCTCCCTTTGATATGGCCTTATCATATGTATCGGCGCGTTGGGCAATAGTGGTGGGTACTCGAGGTTTGGGAATAATCTCAAACTCGTACGACTATCAATGTCGCACGACGTGTATGTGTGTGTGTGTGTGTGTGTGTGTGTGTGTGTGTGTGTGTGTGTGTGTGTGTGTGTGTGTGTGTGTACGGTAAACCGACACACGGCAAAAGACGGCACGTTGACACGAGACTGAATCTCATTGTGGATATATATATGAAATTTCTAAATTTTATTGCTACTCAATATTACTATTATTATTATTTTATTTATTTTTCTTTATTGATAATAATAATTAGTGTTATTGATAAGTGGGATTGGAAAATGGACGGCGAACGACGACGGTCTCGTGGTCGCCAGTGCCGTGTTGCGCCTCATATACATTTATATATATATGTGTATATCTATATATGTCTCGTGACATAATAACCAATATAAACATACATAGATATATTTATATACATATATTCCGCATACATGAACGAAGAAAAAATATTTTCGTTTCGAATTTAGAGTGGACTCTATTCGTAGTTGACAACGGGGTAAGAGACCGACGGAATAGACGATCGAGTGCATATATTCTCATCGGAGACGATTAATGCCAAAAAAAAAAAAAAAAAAAAACCAGCGTACAGAAGCCACAGGCATTAGCGAAATCCCATATAGTGTCACCGAGAGTCACGAAAAGTACGAACAAGCGGATCTGGTTTGAGATGGAATCCGGAAACAAGCAAAAAAAAAAAAGATTAGCCAAAAAAAAATTATCAAAGCGTGAGGAAACGAAGGAAAAAAATAAAAAATAAAGAAATGGTGACCAACCTGTCGTTACCGAAGGCCGCCCGTTATTTGAACATCCCAATGTGTTTTGCATTGCAGACTGCCAGATGCGCAATGTTAACGTGAGATCAGTCAACTCTAAAAGAAGGAAAACACCCTCCTCTTCCTGCTTGTGAGTCTCTCAGTTTCGGTGTTCGTAATAATTCCATTAATTAACCTTAATTAATTGATTTGACCATTGTTTGTAATTAAATGATCGAGTTTATGACATATGCATATGTTATACACCACACTTATACATGTATGTGTATATTTATTTTTTAAACACGCATATATATACGTACATACATATATACATGTATGATATGGTATATGTATATATATATTTTTTTTTTCGAACCTGAAACCTCTATACTTTGTATAATTGCCGATTAACTCATTGCCTTTGCATAATACTGTTATCGATGATGATACTTGGCTATATATTATACATACATATCATCACTATTATCGCTACTATTATTATTATTATTATGTTTATTATTATTGTATTTATATGCATATTCCGTTACAGTTCCGTTTTTTCGTTTCGACTCCTTGATATTGGTTTAATTGTCTTTTTTCGAATACACATATATTTATATATTTATACTTTTTTTTTCAATTTAATTTTCTGGGTTTCTTAATGAAACTTCTTTAACGATGATTAATTCATCGATCGATGGACTCTCGCACACACACGTACACGCATTTTCATTTTCATTTACACGTCGATTAGGGTTATATCTGGATTACGTCTATCCATGTATATTTTGAGATGAAAAAAAAAAAGAAAAAAAATTGATTGTATTCATTATACATGGATGTATTTGTTGTAATTTGCAAGGAACGTTTAATTTCATTATTCGTTGGTGCGGCGATTGTGATTATGGCGTTTATGATGGACGAGCTTGTCGCATAGATCCATTTATTTAAAAAAAAAATGCAATACTTTTTTTTTTTGTCGATGCCGATGCATTCCCGTGATTTTTATTGGTTCGAGCGAATGAGCGTTCCGTTTTCGCGCCTGCGCACCGAAATTCAAGTCGAGACTCAGACGATTGCAATTAGTTTTTTTTTTCTCTCAATTTGAGACATTTTGTCGGACCTACTGAGGCAGCAAATGGCGCGGCAGCGGATCACTGCAACCGATAAGGGAAAAAAAATACGCTTCTTGTGGAAGAAAAAAAAATAATAATGAGAAAGCATCAAAAGTATGTACGCATTCCCTTACGCATTTCCTTTCCATTTTTCACACTCCAATGTCGAATCGTCGATTGTCGATGTCAATGCGAAATTGTTAAATGAAACTTCATTTTATTTCATTTATTTATTTATTTATTTTTATTGCTGAATATCGATTATCACGTTCAGACGATGCGCGCAGACGTACGCTGCGCGCAACGTTTTTTGTGATTTTTTAAATTTATGGAACATTATGTTTCCTCGTTTGTTTGAACGAGGAGATTTCGGTCGGGTGCGTATTTTTTTTTTTTTTTTTTAATTTTTTTTATTTTTAGCGATTCTGATACGGAATTTGAGAAGCCCAGGTAGCTCGTGTCCGAAGTTATCGATGTCCTACGAGCGCAGGCCTCGCTCGCAGGACATCTCAACCCGACACGTTGCGATCCATCGGTGCATCTCGTCCGTGTCCAGATTGCCTTTTTGTCGCGAATAATTTTTCTTTTTCATTCTAATAGCATACAAAAAAATTAACAAAAAAAAGTAAACAAAATGAAAATAAATATATTTGAATAAAAACGAAGCGTTTATGAGAATGTCGTACAATCGACGATTTGACCAAGTCCGGAATAGTTATAAACGAACGATGAACAATGCAGAGCATTTTAGTAATCGTTTTATTTTTTTTTATTTTTATTTTAAGCAAATTCATTCCCAACGAATATTTCGAAGAACGAATATATATTTTTTTTCTGTGCACGTCGATTCGTTTAAATTTCATATGAAGAGAAGTCGATGAAGCGAAATGCAATGAGACGAAAAACAAATATATAATGGCATCGAACAATTATTCTTTGGCTTTTTTTTTTTAATTATGTTTTCGAAGATAATATTGAGATTCGATTATTAATAATGTCGAAACGGTTGTGGCATTTCAAACGTCGGTGATAAATTTAGGACCTAATCGCGATGGTACAACGTAATTGTAAAACGTTTTATCGCGCATTCAGAAACGTCTAGTGGCGAAAAAAAATTAATTCAAACGACAAAAAAAAATTTGTTTTTTTTTAATTCTCTGGAATTATTCGCTCGGTCAATCGGTCATCGCGAGTGTAGACGATATCGAAAATAAGCGCGATGAGTATAAGAAAAAAATGTTAAAAACGTTTGAACCGCCGAAATAGCTTGGGGCTATTCAACGTCTAGCGTTAAATTATTTTCGTCAAAATCCTAAATAAAAAAGTCTCGAGAGTGACGTATCCGGTCGACCGTCGCCCGTATAAATTTCATCCAATCTCGGACGACGAATTTGCATTTCTGTCTTACGCCAGACTTTTATTTCTTATCGGATAATATTTTTTATTTTTTTTTAATTAAGAAAAAACTTAACCAGCACATCTCATATGTTTTACGGGACTCTTAGAGCCCACACGCACACGTCACACAACGCCCATTTTGTTCTTCCATTATCGATAAAACAATTTTTCATCAAATTACATTTTTTTCTATAAAAAATTATATTTTTCGTTTTTTTTTTCCAAAATTTTATTTCTAAATTTTCATTTTCATTGTAGAAGCTAAAAAACAAAAGGAAATAAAGAGACAAAAAATAAGGACATTTACTCACAGACACGATATCCCATGCACGCTCGCTGTACCTCGTATGAGTCGTATATATACATTGATTGCTTATTTATCTCGCCTAAAACAAGTATTTTGGTGCTGCTGCTGCTTCTGCTGCTGCTGCTTGTTTATACGTAAGCTTTAGATTAAACGAGAAAGAGAGATGAAGGAATAAGAAGAGGAGAGAAAGAGTGTGAGAACGAGAAAAAAAGAGAAAAAAAAGTAATTAAATAAAAAGTGCCAGCGTTGCATAAATTAAAATAAAATAATAATAATAATAATAATGATAAATTTGAGAGATTTACGTACGGAGGCATTTTATTGAGAAGCCGCACGTTTGCGAATGTCCGGGTCTCGCTCACTCCGGACCGTCTTGCACTTGGGTAGACACACTCTAAATTCGAAACCATTCGAAAAATTTATATATATCTACATATATATATATATATATATTATATATCATATCACGATGCACAATTGGCGACACGTCGATCACAGTCGTTTCGCAAACAAGCCCACAAGTAACGCTCGTGCTTCAACACCAATCTCGTAGATTCGCCAAAGGTCGATTGTATTCTGACTTTAGATTTTTTAAGTCCGAAGAGGTTCGTGCTGTCTGAGACTTGGTCGAATCATCTTCTCGAATTTGAATTCAATTCTAATGAAATAACATTTTAAACAAATTTTTTGATAAATTGAAAAAAAATTAAGACAGTGAATAAAAATGATCCAAAAAAGGAACGTTGCAAGGTTTTTTAAAATCATTCTAAAAACACTAATTTTATTTGACAAAAACATATATTAATCGCGACTGCAAACATTTATTAAAATATAATGAAAACAAATTATGGCAAAGCTTGATTTCACCGCAAAAATGTGTTGACCATCAAGTATTTTGTCATAAAAACAACCCTTACGACTTTCCATCCCATAAATATTCTCAACATCGATCGTCAAACGCACCAAACGAATCTCTTCCAACAATTGTAAAAAAAAAAAAAAAAAAAAAAAAAAATTGAGTCTAAGAATACAATTGACTTTTGGCGAAGGCTCTCTCGAGTGCAGCTAGTCTTCCACGCTACAATAATCAAACGTAAAACCGTGAAAGAGTTGAAAATACAGAAGTAAGCAAGAATAAAAAAAATTGAAACAAAAAAAAAAACGAAAACGAAAACGAAAACAACAATTTAGTCAAAGAAAACGGAACTGTAAGGGGTCAGCGTCCTGGCGGCTCGAGTGTAGCATTCATGATTAACCCTAGAAGCCGTATCAGCGCCCGCAGCACACGATATATGTTTTTTTCGTCCACCCTCGATGACTCGTTTCGTCGAGTCGGTTGCACGTGCTACATTACACTATTGTGTTTTATCCATACATGTATGTTACATGCTCATATATACATATACATATATAGATATATGCGCATATATAAATAAATACATATATGTGTACATATAAATAAATATATAGTTATATATGTATATATATGTGTGTGTGTGTGTGTAGACGAGGTTGGAAGAACGCTGCGCTTCCGGTTAACCACGGTGCTGGTTCTCACTTTACGGACTTCCGTAGCGGTCTGGCACCCTTGTCGCATCCCCAACAACTAACACACAGCAACGAATCGTGGCTTGCGTTCGGAGGTTCCAGCTTCTAGGGTTTACCACCGAGATCAGACACTATATCAGACATCCAACGATCAAACTACTTATTTTTTAATATTGTTTTTTCTCTCAAAAACCCGTCAAAAGTCTGCAACAGTTAATGGCAATGTTTATACAACGTTAGAGTCAAAAGAAACAAATAGAAATTACAATTTTCGTTGTAATTATATATTTTTAAAAAAGTCAAATTAATTAATCAATGAAATAAGATTGTAGAGCCAATGTAAAATGGCCATCGTTGTTGAATCAATTGTGGAAGACTCGACTACCCTTACGATGAGACTCGCACACACCGTCGATGTATTTCAAGAGAAAGTAAAAAGTAAAAAAAAACAATAATCGGAACCAACATTCAACTCGTCTGGCAGTCAAAAAAAAAATAACAATAATAATAAAATTCGAAATTAAAAAGTAATAATTTTATGTTTAATTTGGAAAATAGCATTAAGAACGAAATTCGGTCGAAGTTGGTCCATCTATGATCATAAATACATACATATATCGTTTTCAACATTTTCGTTGAAAAATGTTACATGTGACTACGCAGTTTCTAAATGATATATACGATGCAGTTGGACCAACGTTACCATCCAAATTGGAGTCATTGGGGGAAAAAAAGAAAACGCTTGGAAGCCTTACAATCGAACACCGAGATAGAGGAATATAAAGAGACGAACATACAGAAAGAGGGAGAGTAAGAGACAGAAAAAGAGACAGAGAGAGAGAGAGAGCGAAAAAAAGCAATAGACGACGATTGAAATACATCGACGAAGTTTATGTTCAACCGAACGTGGCATTGTCGCAATGGCAGAGTCCGGAGCTTATCTCATTCTCGAGACGCTTTGGTACTCGTTTCTTTTTGGTGACGTAACGAAGCAAAAAGAGGGAGAAACACATTTGAAAAAAATGTCGGCACGGTTTACAAAATACTTCGATTCTCAATAAAACGCCACCGGTCTCGATTAGATGCATGGCCAGCGTTGAAAAAAAAGCAAATAAAAAAATTAAAACGAAAAAAAAACCAATCCCGAATAAAAGAAAGATTATGAAAATTGGACAGCCAATTTTTTCAAATTTTCGTTTCAGTCGACATCCGCGTCTTCGCGTCACTGATCTTCGATCGCACGCGAAGACGTCGAGACTGAAACGATTTCAATGATTCAGGCTTTGTCACCGATTGTCAAATATAATCGACGGTCGATAACGCAGAGGCCCCCGTCGTCGTGATATTCGCTGTGAAAGTCCACGAATGTTTGGCACTGTCGATGAATGATGATAATGAATTATTTAATTTATTTATCGATTGAACGCTGTTTTTTTTAAACAACGTGAGCATCTTGTTGCGACCCTAACCCCCTTGGCCGAACAATCCCACGCCTGTCTATATACCCCGATTGAGTACCGCCCGATATATACGTATATTTAGCTATGTTCATTTTGACTCGAAATCCTGTCGCAAATATATGTATACATATATGTATGTATATGCACATATATATAACCTACTGATACATATATGTATGTATATGTATATATCTATAACCTACTGATACATATATAATATAGTAACCATATATATATATATATATTGCCCATAGACCCCTTTGGCCCACCCCCTTAGATCGAGCCCTGTAAAACGAAAGCATGTATGCATACTACTCAGTATTAAGGTCCCACATACACACCCATGTATTTTTAAATATCACCTGTAACTCATTATTCCCAAAAAAACGGAAAAAAAAAAACAACAAAAATCTTCACAAACTACAATTACTATACTTTGATACATGTACAATTAACCAACATCACATATACTCTTTACAACCAATCATTGTACGACGATCTTACGTACAGGTCTGTAAATTCGAGTGGTGATGGGCAGCAAATGGCGGGCAATTCGCGTGGTGGCACAAATGTCCACGGGGCAGGGAGTGGGTAATTTTTTTTTCTCGTTTCCAACCTTTTCCACAGCTGGTCTCTGTGTTTTCAGGTTATGTTCATCCGCGAATTCGATCCTAGCGGCGAGTCGCCTGACTAAACGCTTGTTCGACACTAACGACCTTCTTCGGATTTATTTATTTATTTATTCATTTATTTATTATTTCGTTTTCAGACCTGCGATGCAAGACCGTGGTTCGTACAAACACCCACACTGCAGCATGCACATAACTAAACAATGATTACAAATTATCGTCACGAGAAGTGACGCTAATAACACGAATATAACAATTTTAACGAAATACAAACGAAGAACGTAAAACGCCGGGATGTTACACACTAGGGTGGTCCTTAATGGGGGGTGTTGATGAATTTCGACAAGTACACCCCAAAGATAGTTTCGAAATGAATAAATAAAAATATGTGCGAAACCCCAGTACTGTAGCTCAATGAGAAGACGTGACTGTAATCTCGTTTTGTTTCCCATTTGAATAACATGAGATTTTCGGACTAATTCGGTAATTATTTTTTCAAGTTGTCTCTAAGCACGAAAAAAATTCATTACACACGCAGATCTATTGTTAATGGATATAACTACTCGTACATTTTTTTACAAGACATAAAAAAAAAAAAATTCAATTTGTGTTGAAATTGTTTATCAGTTGTTACCATCCCTCATCGGTTCGCCGTTATCGATAATACACAGGTGAGGTCTTGTAAGAAAATCTACGAGTAGTTATACCCATTAACAATAGACTGATGTGGATAAAGAATTTTTCGCGTGCTCAGGGACAACTCGAAAAAATAATTACCGAATTAGTCCGAAAATCCCATGTTATTCAAATGGGAAACAAAACGAGCTCACAGTCACGTCTTCTCATTGCACCACAATGCTGGGGTTTCGCACATATTTTCATCTATTTATTTCAAACCTATCCGAGGGGTGCACTCATCGAAATTCGTCAACACCCCCATTAAGGACCACCCTGATACACACAGTGATGCAAATAAAACTCATTGTTTCCACAAATCACGCCCTGAACGGTGTCGCGTCAGGCAATCTCAAATGTACGAAATATATACGGATCCGGATAAAACAGTATTCAAATGCTCGAGGTCATTGTTCGCTCTTTTGTTAACCGACTTCATTTTTTATATCATTATTTTTCGTTGTTATTTAAACGAGTACATACAAGCACATATCGCACATATGTGTATGTGTAATGTACACGATTGTTTCTGGGCTATTGGAAACATGTGGCGCCCCCCTCCCCCCCTCCGCCATCTCGACCGTAAAAATCTCGTACACCGGCAGCTCGAACTACAAGCCGCGCAATCGTTTTTGAGTTATTCTAAACAGCATACGTGGTTGACTGAACACGATCGAACTATCCCCTCCCCGCTCCCCTCTCTCGTCCCTTCAACCCCAACAACCGTCGGGTTTGCTCGCTTAGCCCGTGTCCCGACAGTTTTTGCCTCGTTTTTCATCGTTCTCGGCCGGGTAAACGACGGCGCGGCTACCGCATCTTGACAAACACGATTTTGATAAGCTCACGTCGTGGACAAAAACCATCAGCCACACGGGTGACGCATCTTGCAAAAATAATTCAAATATCACTGTTTTTTATTTACAATTTCACCGTCGTCGGTTTTGTTCGTTCGTTTTTCTATCTTGTTGTAGCAATGTAATTCAATACATTTGTGTATTTTCATTTTGTTCGGTTGAAAAATGTTTATTATCGAGAATAAAACAATTTTATGGAATATCTAAAAAATAAAATAAAACTGAAAACTTTTTGAGAACAATGAAGGATGGATTTACGCTTTTTCGAAATTACATTTGGGTCTATGTATTGTTTTTCTCTCAATTTCCATGTAATTCGGGGCGTCACTTTTTTTTGTCTTCAAAATAATGAATACAATTGTTTATCATTAATTTTGCTTGAATGTTTGAATAACAATGGAAAAGAAGAATAATAATTATCAAATAAAAATTGAAAAGAAAGAAAAAAAAACCGTAAAATTATTAAATAAAAATGTTTCGAGGTCATTGAAACGTTCAATTTCGGACACCCACAAATTATTCACAATTAATTATATTATCATGAATCGATAAACATTTGAACGATAGTCAATCCGATATCTCCGTTGCTAATTTCACGACCATTCATTCAAACGATAAACTTCAATGTCTTTCCACTCGTGCTCGTCCAACATTTTTCAATTTTTCGTCTCTCTTTTTTCACCACTTTTTTTTCATTCATTTTCCATGAGTCCGTGCTTTCGGTAAATGGGTTCGAATTGCCATCGGGTTACGCGGACGAGGGCGGGGCCGCGGGGGAGGGGGACGAGGGGCTGCACGCGAGCGAGGGTGCCCTTTATAGTCCGGTAATCGTCGTGCAGTACGAGTCGGTGGGTGACACTCGATTTACCGGAGAAAAAATAAAAAAAAACCAAGCACAATGTTCGGGACAGTGTCGTCGGTCGGAAATAAAAAATTAAATTTAAAAAAACTTTAAAAACAAAAAAATTGAAGAAAAAAAAAAACCAAACCAATTAATCGGTTTCATTGTTCGGATGTATGTCGGTAAACCGTGTTCCTGTTCGGTCGGTTGAAACATGCATGGTTCACTTATACATATGTATATGCTCATATACATATATATATTTACATGTACTCATGGAAAAAATAACCACATTCGACGAATTAATCATCGGTCAACTCAGGCGGCTCGTTCGAATGCCACACACACACACACACACATAAGCAACAAGCATACCACATATACATATACAAGGCATACCGTATACGACATAACAATACTGCAATACGAAACGAAAAAAAAAAAAAAAAAAAATTAAATAGCTCGACCCTGTAAACCCTTAGTGGATATGTTTGGTAACCGTAGCTCCAAGTTGAAATTCCGGTTATGCAATTATCAGTTTATATACACATGAACATATACATATATATATATATATGTATATATATATATATATATAATTTACAATGGACTGTACATGTTATGTATTTAATGTGTATGTGTATTGGATTAACGATTAAATCGAATTGCAACATAACGATGAATAAAAAAATTTAAAAAAAAAACGTTCGCCACGAGGGGGGGCGCGTGTCACGTGAACGCCCTCGTTGTCCCATAAGTTCGTTCATGTCGACTTACATATTTTCTTCTCTTTCTGTTTCCAGCTGCACAGATTCCACAACGAGGAAGTAAGTATATCTAGACACAACGATATTATTTATTTGACAAAATTTGGTTATCAATTGTTTTTTTTTTTTTTTTTTTTTAATTCCGTGTGCTAATGATAAAATTGATTCGATTGGGTGTTGAGAAATAAATTGTTGCTTTTGTTATTTTAAAAATTTTGAAAGAATTGGTTGTGATCACGGCTTGGTCTAAGGGATTTATTTGAATTATACGTGTTTGGATTATCGATGTGAATGTTAATTATCGTTGATGGGTTTCAGCATGCAAGAGGAAAGACGAGATGGCGACACAGGCAGAACACCAACAGCCCGCGCCCAAGAAACCGCGACTGGTTTTCACAGACCTTCAGCGCCGTACTCTACAGGCTATTTTTAAAGTAAGTTTGTTGGTTTTTTCCCCAGTAATCGTCGTCGCTCGAGTCGAAATTTTCACCTTTATTTTATACTTTTTTCAACATCACATTTAGGGCGAAGGAGATTGAAAGTAGAATGAAATTATAATTAATTCTTGTATGCTCTTTAACTTTATTTCACCCTAAAAACCTGCAGTTATTTTTCATTTTTCAAGTTTCAAGTTTCAAAGTGAAAACGAAGGTGAGAAAACGAAATGAAAATGTTTACCTTCATTCGTAAGGTGAAATAAAGGTGAAATAATCGAAAGAAAAAATATCACCCACACTCGTGAAAAAATTTGACACCTCGTTGAGGTTGAAACGATGGTCAAAAAATATTTCAACCTCATTTAACTTCGCAATTCGGACTTGAATGGTGAAATAAGTTGCTAAATGAAAATTTGAGATGAAAATTTCGACTCGGGTGGTTATTTTGGATGTTTGCTTATTTTGGTGGTTGTTGCTTGAAAAAATTATTTATCAAAAAAAAAAACATTAGATAAACAATATGTAGCTTCAATTTCTTACTCTGGCGTCGAGGGCAAATTTGTTATTAGTTTAGTTGCGAACATCCATCGGGAAAAATATCTCAACATTCTTTAACGCTATAGTGATAACCGACATTGTTTTTGGAAACTCGAAAACGCTGTTAAACCCGAGCGGCCATCCGTAAAAAAAGCATTTTGAAAAATTAAAAAAAACGGGCAATTCTCTTTTTAAGTAGCTTTCTTTATTAGGAAGCAAAAATAATCTATCACGCGGTGAGACCTTCGTTGTTCGTCGAACACAAGGCGGCTCACGTTGAGCGTATATTCGAAAAGTTAAATTTTAATTATTTCGAAAATGCAAGACCGTGACAGACGGTAGAAGGTGTACGATCCGGTAAATGCATTCGTCGGGTCTTTCGGTTCTCCGTTGGAAATTCGATTCGACCTGTTGCTTCGCTGCTACGCCCACGGTGCGCGAACAATGTTGAGCTATGCGACACTCGAACGTGGATGCTGTACAACGCTATGTACCACATGTACACAATCCCAAGAATTCGAATACTCACGAAAATTGTTTCGCGTTAGTCAATCGATTGACGAATTTTCGCCGTGGCAATTAATGGACGAAAATTGTTTTTTCGAAGGACATATTTTTCTGGGGATTTTTTGAGGACAGTTGAGACAGACTGTTTTGAAATTTGAACGTGGGTTTCCATTGAAAATGTCACGTCAATGAAAAAACTTGTAATTCGTTACGAAAAGCATCGAATATTATTATTGAAATTAAAATTGATAAAATAAAAAATACCGACACTATTGCACGAGAGTAAAAAAAAATCAATTTTCCGCTAAAAAATTCCGCAAAAAAGAAAAAAAAACACGTGCCAAAAATTTATCGTCGATTGAGAAAGAGTGTTTTGACGATTAAACGTACGTGTTAACTAAAAACATATTCCTAATTAAAAAATTGTAATTCAGTCGAGCAAAATGTATCAACGAAAAAGTCTTTTTTTTTTTTTTTTTTACTTTTCGTAAGCTTCTAGCGACTGCCATGAATGATTCATCATTTTACTCCCGGGTAGTACGTGACGTAGACGCGAAACAAGCAAATAATTGGGTTTTGCGCACCGCGGCGTCTGACTCAACCAACGACCGTAACCACTGGCCAACGACTGATTCCCCAACGATAGCGCGCGCGCGTTCACCGTGTTCACCAGCGACACACGCAATGTTTCGGACGTGGGTTTCGCTGCCACGGAAACAAACTACATCTTGTTGAAATAAAAATTGGAAAATAACAAAAAAAAAAGAAAGAATTAAGCTACTATGGTGGACCATCGGGTTCATTCCTCGATAAAATCAATTCTCGCCTTTCGTGAACATTGCGAGCTGTGAAATTAATGACAATTCAACTCGGTAGCTTTTTCATTTTCAATATTCAATAGATTCGTTAATTTTCGGATTATTTATTCATTTGTTCAGTTACAAATCATCAATCACGAAACGTTGAACTCGCCAGCCATGTTGCGACTGAAAGTTGATTGCTTTTCGATAATCATTCACATATTCAGAATGAGAATACAATTTTTTATAAACGCATGATGCATTAATGAGTATAGGTCGAAAGAAAAAATTGCTATGAAAAAACAAAGCGACATATCCAAAAAAAAAAAAAAAACAATTATTCCGGATCGAAAAAAATCTATTTCGACATATATTCGTCGCGAATTTCGTAACAATTGGACCCCTAGTTTCGCTCGCAAACCAATTCGTCAAAAGTGGTTGAAAAAATTACGAAATATGCTTTGAACTTTCTGAATGATGTACGAAAAATTTATTTGTAACAGATAGAATGGCACCGTGTTAAAAAATATTCCTATGAGAACCAGGAAATATCACACATTTACACCGAGAGTAAATCGATCTGCCACTGTGACTGTGGAGGGTTAATGGCATTGTGTCATAATTCATCCAAGATTTCCCATTGATTCGTAATATTTTCTCGTGAAATTTCGTGAATCACGCGATAAATCGAATTTCAATGGAATTATGAGAAACTTAGAAACTCAGGATCGTTTATACATTCATTGTCGTGAGTATCATCGTGTTGATCAGATTGTGCTATTCTTCGAGACGCCTGTTTTTTTTTGGAGAATCCGAATTCGTGTGCAGTTGCAGAAAGAGAAAAATAGTGAGAGAGAGAGAGGGCGAGAGAGTGGGGGGGGGGGGAGAAAGAGAAAGAGAAAGGAAGAGAAAGAGAGAGACAGAGACAGAGAGAATCAGTCGGACGAGAGTCCGACTATCGATCGACGCTTGAATAATTTCGCGAGAAGCTCTTTACCCGACGCTGCACATTTCAGTTACCGATTCTACGTGCACTTGAAGAGCCCCACTACTATGTGCTTGCAACGTGTGGTACGTTCGGGTGCGACGGCGGTATCATCTCTCGATTCGCTCATTATTATTCAACGTAACCCAGATCGAAATAGGAACGCGGCGACCCTTCGTTCTCACTCGCTCTTTTCCCTTCTCCTCGATCGAACTCCCCCCCCCCCCCCCGCCCTCCCGACTAACACACGCGTGTACAAAAAATCATAAAATCCAACAAAATAAATACCATTTTTTCCCTCGTATTTTTTTTCCATCGAATATTTCAATCTCTTCTTATTTGGTTTTCTTGAAAAAAAATTATTTCAAAAATCTAGAATTCAATGTTACAAATCAGAACCGCGAATATCAAAAATAAATTTCATGAGATTGTTATTTGGTCATTTGATGGCTTTTCTAAAACAATTATCACAAAAATCTAGAATTAAATCTTACAAATTAGAACCGCGAATTTTTAAAAACTAATTTTGTGAGATCGTTATTTTGTTTTGTTGAGACAATTATGGAAAAAAAATTGAGAATGAAATCTGGACAAATTAGAGCGAGGAATTTGTAAAATTGTTTGTCGTACGATTCGACCTATTTATTTTTCATTATCATTTTATGGGCAATCGATAATGCGTTAGCGACGACTCGACAGATCGATATTTTCGGACAGTTTGACAAAGTCCGGAAATAATTGAACTTTGATCGTTGTTCATTGAAGGGGATTAATAATGTATGAAAATGTACGAGCTTCGATGTGTAGAGCTTTGTGGAATGTCGCAGCTGTCGTTCCATAGAACCTGAAGTACCCAAACGATCGGAGGGGGGACTAAAAGAATGCTCGAATAACATTCATTCCATTGTAAAGCTTGGAATTAACGCTGGTATTTTTTTTAACCTTAGGATTTGTTTTTTTGTATAAATAATGATGCTCCGAATAAAATTGAACGAACGATAAGACGAATTTTTTCGATAACAAATTTTGACAAATATTGCATCATTACATTGTTTTTGACATCTTCAATCGATTATTATTACTATTTTCACTTTTATTGTTATCATAAAATATTGCAACAAAAAAGCAATGAAAAGTGTCAAAGTCTTGCCACAAAAAACCTAAAAATCCAACAAAAAAAAGTCTCTCGCAAACAAATAACTGTTTTATCTCAAACTCCACAACCAACTAATCAATTATAAAACATATAAAATTTCGATTCGATTTATGGACCTGTCGGTAATTTAATTAAAAAAGAAACCAGAAATTTTGGATTTTCGGAAAATCACATTTCGAATAAAAAAATGTCGAACTTATGAGCCTTCAAAACCTTGAAGATTAGAAACTTCGAGACGCACCCCCGATAAATATTTCTAAACTACTATATAAGCCTTTCGAGATACTATATTTGTATTCTCAATAATAATAATGATTTGTTGTTGTTTTTTAATTTTTTTTATAGGAAACAAAGAGGCCGTCGAAGGAGATGCAGGTGACAATCGCACGACAATTGGGCCTCGAGCCCACGACAGTCGGTAACTTCTTCATGAACGCGAGACGCCGCTCGATGGACAAATGGAAAGACGAGGATCCGAAGAATCAGTCTGTCGACGAGGGACAATTGTCCCCGAGCCTCGGTATAAGTCCACGCCAAGCGAACGACGTTTTGTGACATACGTCCGACCACGAGGAATATCAGGACGAGTCAGCCGATGAGGATCTTCCCTTCTCGTAGATAATTACTTTCGAAAAAAAAAAAAAAAAAAAAAAATAACATCAACCAATCGCCGAGTAACATTGACGACGACGGTACAATATCGACCGATCGAAAACTCTTTAAAGACAACAGCATCAAAGATCAAACTCATCGCGCGAAAAAAAGGTTATCGAACCTTCAATTTTTTTACACGTTTATCAATGAACAATTTGCAACGCGTGCTGTTCGAATTTCTCAATTCTTGAGAAAGAACGAAAAAAGAGTAACAAGAAAAAAAAAAAAGAAAGCATTGTCGGTATATCCGTCGTGAATCAATGTGCTCGATACGCTGTTACAAAAATTGCTCGAATATTTCGAACCCTCTTCTCGAAAAAAAAGAAAAAGAAAAAGAAGAAATAAAAAAAAATTCAATCTGCTACAATCTCGACGATATCGATGTTACTAGATTAGTGCCATAATTTGCCACATTAGGCTCTAAGTTTTCTAGAATCTTATTCACGTCGTATAACGATGAAATTTATTTTTTAACTGTACAATAATTGTTTGTTTGTTTGTTTTTTCACTTTGCATTCTAGTCTGTACAGTTTGTTTTGACATTTCGTCGTGGATGAGATTTATCACCACGTTCGATCTGACCGTATCTAGTCGAAATTCGTATTAACACGATTTTTTTTTCTTTTTGCCCTGCAGTCGTTGCAATTTTTTAATTCGCGAGCGAAGAGGCAGTGTGGTTAATTTTTTATATTTGAAAAAGATGAAAAATTGATGGAAAAAAAAATACATTATTTTTTTTAGAAAGCTCGAGAGCGTTTGTTATTGCATGACGATCAAATGCCTCGTCGAAGCTGCGCGAATTGAAACAATGCCGTTGTTCAGCACGCAATAGTGATGAAGTTTTTCTTATGTATTATCTTTTTGTTTACTTGAGAACAAAAAACATATAAGTTTCCTATCTTCGTGGTAAGCTAGTTTCGGTAGGTTTTTGTACAGTTCTTTTTTTTTGCTGACTGTTATACATTCCAAGGGTAATCGAGATTCGCAGTGCAAGGGAGAGAAGAGGAAGGGGAAGCGGGTGTAAAAATAATCGAGCAATCAGTGACAGCGAGCGATGATAACGAAAGCAATAATCAGACTCGTCAATTCCTCGTTGGTCACCCAACACAGTGAAACAATTATTAAAACGAAAACGAAAAACAACAAAGAACAAAATACAAGAAAAAGAAAATTCGCACGTGCGATAACGGTGCTACAATCACGGAACGTCGCACGTGTGTAACCAAGTGATATATATTAAATGAAGAGAAAATAACTAATTTATCAACGTGGACGCTGAAACGTGCGAGAAATGGGATTTGAAAAAAAAAAAAAAAAAAAAAAATTTGAATCCTCGCGAGTGCGTTGGCTGGAGACACTGTGGTTATTTTTGTTTTGTTCGTTCTACCGCGATCCAGCATCGTTTGTCGGTGCCACTCTGTGCTTATTGTACATAAAACGGAAACTGATATAATAATAATAATAATATTAGTTATACTAATAATAATAATAATATTAATAATAATAATACTAATAATAATAATAATGATATGTAAAACTTTTATTACGAAAACGAGGAAAATCGCAGTGGGAGAAACAAATTGAAGAAATGCGACATTGTTGTTTTTTTTTTAGATAGATCAAAGTACGAATGATTGGGGAATGATAAGACGTATGTTTTGGCTGCATCGTCGAAGAGAGAATCTCGACGGAATTGGGCACAAAAAGAATAAATTTATACGAAAATAATAAATTTCGTATCAACTTCAGGATGGTTTTTAATTACGTTTCAATTTTTTTTTATGAATTACAGTAATTCGTAGATATATTATTATATTTTTCTCAAATACTTAACCGAAATCTGCACGTTACTACCAAATTCGTTCTCAACCGGTTACAATCCGTGGCTTTTTTTAAAATTGCCGATCGACTTGTTTATTCTTATATAAAAAAAATAATAAAAATAATAAATGCAAATATTTATATATATGTAAATCACGAATGAACGAATATTCAGAATGAGCTAAAGTCCGTCGAATTCTCGTCACGACGATGCCGATGAAATATCGGATGAAACGCTCGGGGCCGATGCGTAGCCCTGAAGCCTCGAAATAGCTTATTTTTTCAATACAAAGATTGCCATTGAAGTAACATACTCCGGCAACTCGATTTTTCGTGTCACTTCCCAGATCACACGCATTCATTCGATATCGAAGAAAAAAATGAAATCAATCGATTAAATTTTACCGGAAATAGAAAAACCAACAAAAAAATAAAAATAAACAAAACTACAAAAAAATGCTTTGCAATAAAAATGTTACGTCGAAAAAAATGTTTTCTCGAAAATAAAAGTTGTTCGAAGACAGTTGCTTCATGGGTAATTTTCGTCGGAGCAAAGCTTGCTTTTCGTAGGCCAAAGTGTCACGTATGGCCTTAAGAGATTGAAATACTCATTATAAATACTTCAATAATCGTTCGCAGCACCAAACCAAAGTCGATAAGAACGAAAAAAAAAATTAGATCGTAAAAAGTGCGGTTTAATAATAACATTAATAATAATAATACTGATACTAATAATAATAATAATAATAACAATAATAGTAATAATAATAATATTGAAAATAATAATTATTATTGATGAACGTGTATGGATGATGAGGATGCAGAAGAGTGTAGGTGTCATTGTATAAAGAGGAATGAGAAAAAGATAATTCATCGTACCAAAACGCGGCCGTTAAGGCTGACGCATTAAGATCATATATAGTACAAAGTAAACATATATTAATTGTAAAACGTTGGTTTAATTAAGCGTAAGTGACAGATGAAAAGAAAAAAAAATAAAATTACGAAAATAATGATGAATTATAATGGCGGGATCGTCGCTGTTCGTGAAGTTGTGAAAAGTGCGATTTTTAATCAGAGATACGAGATTTCGAATTCGCGAGGGGCGTCGCAGAGGCTCGGCTACGTAATTATGTATCCAAGCTTCGGTCGAGTCGTTATTCGTAGGAATTAAGCAATAAAAAATACACACATACACAGGCACACACGCACACTGACACGCGTGGGAGAAACTCGTGATTCGAGAGGTAAAATGGTGAAAAAAAAGTTCGCTGCCGTGTAATCGTTTTTTTTGTGTATCGCGATAATTTGTCGGACGTGGAAAATCGAAAAGTCGTGACGATTATTTGCAGTGGCTTTTTTTTCAATTAATTTTTTCTTCAAATCAACTAATCGACGTTGGAATCTTGTTACCTGATGTGACACATCATTTGAGTTACGTAATGACAATTTTGCAAAAATATCCCAGTTCATTCATGGCTTCAGTTTTGTTAAGTAAAATATTAAAAAATACTTAAAAAAAGTTTTTGTTCAAAAAAATATCATAATTTCTCGAATTTTATTTTATTAACCAATAATACATTCCCAAAGTTGCGAACATAATCTTTGGAATTTTTTATCTAATTTTTAGTAAGGAAGATAATTGTGGGTCCGACTGTTACAATTTATCGGTATCAGATGTATCGAATTTGCATGATCGATGAACCGGTTATGCGTTTCTTGACGCCATGAAAATCCGAATTGCAGACAAATGTTAGAGTGCGTTTACGCTGGTAAATCGTAAGTAAATTCAGACACACACACACACATACAGACACAAACATACACACTAAGAGATTGTTACGAGAATATGGAATGAGTATATGACACAAGAAAATAGGGATCGAGAGATGCGGCGTCTTGTCACGTCATGTAACTGTATCATACTTTTGTAAATACAATTAGTCGGAGGAAAAAAAAAAGTTTATCACCATTAATATTATTATTATTATTATTACTATTATTATTATTATTTTAAGGATTATTATTGCTATTATCGAATGATTGTGACGAATATTATTTATGCATATATATATATTAACGCAAAGTGCATTTGTTGAGAGACAAAAAAAATCAATTTTCGCGATAGTCATGCCCACACGAACACACACACAAATACACTCATCAACGACACAGTTAGGTTGGTTTCTGAAAACAGCCGACATTTTATATGACGTAAAATGGGCTGCGTCTCGAAGTTTCTAATCTTCAATGTTTCGAAGGCTCATAAAGTTCGACATTTTTTTCATTCGAACTGTGATTTTCCGAAAATCTAAATTTCTGCATTTTTTTTATTCCGACTGGTAACGGAATTTGGAAGAAACCCGAACGTTCAAATGTCCGACAGGTCGATAAATCGAATCGAAATGTTTCGAAAATAAATGTTTTTCGACTCGTTGTATTGTCGATTGTACTTTCCATTCATTCCATTTCGAATTTTTTTTGTTCGAAATTTTTTTATTCATCGACGGTCGAAATTTTGTACTGTCGAAACATTGATAATTCGAAACTTCGAGACCGACCTGTAAAATCGGCAAACCGGACACACTTAGATAAGCAACGTAAAAAGTTAAGCGACAACAAAACCATAGAATACAATATATATATAAATATATAAATAATAAATGAATGATATATTAAATGATTGTATAAATAGGGCGGAAGGGTGGATGATCGGTAACGTGCGACACAAGTTCGAACTTTCAGCCACTCTTCGGGGGAACATAAGTTGACCGTTCAATCGCGTCAACGTCGGTTAATTGAACAATTAATTAATAATATTGATTACGTTGTAATAAAAATTGATAATCTATTTATATAATATATTGCGATAAAATTACGTGAACGACGTGTCGATGAATGAGCAGTTATGAGGATGTGAAAAGTGGAACGGTAATGTGAAACGAAACAAGAAAAAAATAATAATACAAACGAACAAACAAACAAAAAGAATACAGATTTTCGTAAATGAGAATTAGTACCGACGACCAATCGATCGAAGCTCGCGAAGTTAAGAATGAAAAAAAAAGAATAACGCTAGGAGAAAAAAATCTATTTCTGATCCGTGTGTGTATACGTGTGTTTTTTATACGCAATGCTATAAATAACTGATCATGATGAGAAAAAAAAAAGAATACGAGATAATTATCATCATCATAACTTTTACAACGGATGAAAATGAAAATTAACGACGATGGCCGAGTTTTCCGAAATATTTTTTGTCAATCGTCGTATCGCAGTCGTGATTTTATTGTTTTTGGTTCGCTTTTTCGAATTTTCGAAGTCACGTACATACATTTCAAAAATATTTTTCGATCGAATTCGTCGGTTATTTTTATTTATCGGAAAGACATTTTTTTATCGATAGCTTCATAGTTATCATTTTTTAGTACAAAAAATACAAAATTCACGGTATTGACAATGAGAAGGACTCGAGAGAAAGAGAGAGAAAGAACTCGTTTCGAATTTCTGTTTAAACGTTTCCGTTGATCTGAAAATTTATTTCGACGAATAATTTTTTTTCAGTCAATCCCATTTGCAGCCGGAATGCAAAAACACAATATTCATTAAATTTGCGAAAAAAATGTTGAGAAATGGGATAAAACAAAAATGTGAAAAATGAAAGGAAAAGAAAGAAAATACTCTAAATAATACAATTGTTCGTATATGAAACTCGGCTTCGTTCAATCGGCAACATGTAAAAAAAAAACACATTTTTTTAAATAACGACAAATTGTAAAGATCTAGAGGTATATTTATATTGATACACAAACACATATCCAGCGGATTAGAGATAAACGACGACAACGTACAATAACGATTTTTCATCGGAAATCGTTAGTAGACATGCGTCTTGTATATCAACGCGGACTCATACTTTTTTCGTACACACGGCAAACATTTTTTCTTTTATTATTATTTCATTTCCTTCCAATTTATTTTTCGACCACGTCACCTGGAATGATTATTCATTTTCGGACAGCGAACGGGCGATGAACGCGAGTCCGGTGATTGAGTGGAAAATAAAAGAAATATTATTGTAAAAAATGGAAATTAATAAAAAACAATAATAAAAATTTTAAAAAATCGATCTAAAAGACCGAAAAACAAATTAATGGCGAAAGAGTGTCTATGGGCGACGTATCCACGTGGTATCCGACTCGTTTGGTCTTCTTACCAGCAAACAATGTGAAACGAGAAATAAATAATGAAAAAAAAATAAAAATAAAACAAATAAAACAAATAAAAATAAGAGAAACAGTTCGCACGACAATAAGGTAACGAATAGTTGACGAGAGGTGAAAAAATAAAGAAAAAAATAAAAATGAAGAAGAAAGAAATATAATGTAAAATACAAATGCAAACCAAGGTATACATTATTATATTTATTATATTACGAGAATCGTCGTACGGACGCGCAGGGCGTATTGTATGTGAAAAAAAAAAAATAATAATATCCGGAAGATGTAAAGATAACGAGAATCGAATGTGAAACTTTTTTTGATTATCGTCAATGATCGATTGCTAATTCGTACGTGTAAATTTATTCTCGTACGGTGGTTCAAAAAATATTGAGACGAAAGGAAAATGAAATGGAGGTGAAAGAGATGAAGAGCATACGAATGGGCTCGCTGTAGATTTATAAATAAATTATTGACGAATGAAAAGATAAGCGAAGAAAAAAAAATGATAGAACGCGACAGTACCAAAGAGATGTGCGATAAATGACCGGCACAGTTTTTAGTCGAAGGTTCACCACGTTTAGCAGGTGTGCTGAAAAAAAGAGCGAAAGAAAAAAAATGGAAATCGAATCGTTAGAACGTCGACGTGAAAATACCAAAGGATAAATAATGTAGCGTTATTTAGACATGATAATTATTTATTATTATTTGTATGAATTATCTACCGGGATGAAAATGAGAGAGTGAAAGGGTGGATATGAACCTGGCATTTATAAATATTATTATTATTATTATTATTATTATTATTATTATTATTTTATTGTACTCGAACGAAATTTGTACATGCTGGAATGAGATTAGACAAGTGATTTTTATTGAGTCGCAACGTGTAATTAGAAAAAAACCGTGAAACTTCGGAAACGATTGTAAAAAAAAAAAAAAAAATTGTCTCGATAGATTTCCGATAGCCGAGAGGGTCAGAGTACGATTATCAAAACTATTTTCACATGAATTATGATTTTTCAATGAAGAGAAAGAAGAAAAGAAATGAAAATTGAATGAATGAAATTTCTCGCGTGATTATCGACGACGTCAGAATCACGTTTGTAATCTATCGCGATGACCCTCTCGACCGTTAACGAAGATTTCGATTCGATTCTAAACTTAAAAAAAAAAATGAAGAAAAAAAAATAATGTGTAACTATGTAATAGACACATTGACGATGATTCAAGAACGTGAACAACTGTAAACTACTGTAAACTACAATGTTACTTACGTTTTACGAAGAGCTTATTGTAGTCGAGAATTATTAAACACAATTTAAGTCGTAAACGTATATTTGAGTGTAGCACTAATCGGAAAAAAAAGAAGAGAGAGGGAAAAAAACAACACAAAAAGATAAAATGAAAAAAAAAATGGTATTGAAAAAGAAACAACAACGTCTTTACACTTTTGCACGAAACGTGTGTTGTAATTGAAAAAAAAAACAAAAAAAAACTCGTTATTGAGAAATATGTAATTAACGTTTTATTACTTAGCAATTAAAACTTAATTTATTTATGAGAGTTCGAGTCGCGTGTGTCGCGCCCTTATTTATTTATTCCATTTTGTTTTCTTTTCTGTTGATTATTTCATTTTTTCATTCGTTGTCATTTTTTCTCACAAATGAGAAACTTGACCCGGCATCGAAAGGTTTGGAATTGAAACAAAGTAAAGACAATAATTAATCGAAGCGGAGTTGTGATTGACAATTTTATTTTTCGAATTGTCGCGAACAATTCGTAACAATTCAAACACAATTTCTGGGGGAATTTAATTTTTTTTCATCTTTTTAAAAAATAGAAAATATCATCCTGAAAATCTGAAAAAATTGAAATATGAACTTTTTTCTGAAAAATTGGCCTGGGTCGAATCGACGCCACGATGCACTGATAAGGTTAATTTTTTTTTTAAATTCTCGTAAAACGTTAGATTGGACTAAAAAGCGGGAATTCCGGTGATCGTTCGGCCGAGAATGAGAGCGTGAATATCGTCTGTACCCTCGTAAGTCACAACGGATTCCAAATTGGTGGAGTGTCGCATTATGTGATATTCGTCGGATATTCCGTTTCCTCCGAGCATGTCACGGGCAACCCGAGCGATGTTTAGAGCCTTTGCTGCTGAATTTCTCTTTATCAAAGATATCATTTCCGGACTTTCCCTGGATCACAGAATAACCAATATTCAATCATAGATTAATCATGTCATTTGCTTTTTAATTCATTATTTTTATTTTACTGTTTTTTATTAAAAAAAAATTATTATTACGCTTTTCAATGTTGAAAATTTTTATTGCAGTATTATTAATTTTTTATTCGTTACCTTCCTTCGTCTTTGAGTCGTCCGACACGGATGCATGCTTGATAACCGATTGCAATTTCCATCATCATATCGGCCAATTTTTTTTGTACCAATTGATTTGCCGCCAAAGGTTTGGCAAATTGTTTTCTATCGAGCACGTACTGTCTCGACAATTTTAAACAAGTCTCGGCCGATCCGAGAGCGCCCCACGCGATTCCATAACGTGCCCCGTTTAAACACGTGAAAGGACCCTGACAATTATCACACATTCTATTTTATTCTCGCGCAATCAAATTCGTTAAAATTGTTATATGCACAATGTACTTGGGTTTTTTTTTAATTTTCGATTAAGTTTCAAACACTTTTGCGCAATTGAATTTCCGGCACAGAGTTACATTGTGAAACAAATTTCTTCGGAAGGGTTTTAAAGTTCCTGATTTGCGAAAAGTAATTGTTGTACATAATTATATAATTATTATCAGATCAACTTTATGTGGGAACGAAAGAATATTGAAATCTTTAGTTCCTCACTTATTTTTTTCGTGAGATAACAAAAATGCAACGTGCATTGGAAATTTGAATTTCTTATTTCAATATTGAAGGTCTTTTCGCAGTTGGAATTTTATTGTTAATAATTTTGCTATTAGTTCGCAGAAGATCGACTGGTGAACTTTTGTATAAAAAAAAAAAAAGAAAACAGAACTCTCATAAATTTGTTCATAATTTTTTTATCGTTTACTATTTTATTCGTGTGATTTTTAAATCATCCATAACGCATATTCGATTTAATTGGATCTCGATAACTTGCCTTGAGACCCGAAACATTGGGCAGAAGATTATCAGCCGGGACAATCACGTCGTCCATCAGAATCATTCCAGTGGTCGATGCTCTCAACGACAATTTTCCCTGAATTTTTGGTGTACTCAAACGATCCTCATTGTCCTTTCTTTCGACGATGAATCCTCGAATTTTATTGTCCTCGGTTTTCGCCCAGACCACAGCAACGTCGGCGATCGGTGAATTCGTTATCCTATCGATCGATACTTATCATTCGCAATCACCAAAAAAATAATTAATTTATCAACCAAATTTTTCGTCTCGTTATCGAGACAAAAATTGAAGTAAAAAAATGTACTAGCCATGTCTTGCTGCCTCGAAGCTTGTAAATTTTTTTTTCGGAATCGTACACAGCTCGTGTGTCCATGGATGCGGGATCACTTCCGTGATTGGGTTCGGTAAGTCCAAAACAAAATATCAAGTCACCGGATACTGATGATGATGTATAAGAAAAAAAAACCAAATAATAAAAATCAATAAAATTTTACATTTCAGAAAATAATTATTTCCGTGACGAAACAAAATGCATACTGAGTTTTGGTAAAAATCGTTGTTTTTGCTCATCAGATCCGAACGAATCTATAGCCGTGCCCGCGAGTCCTTGGACCGAAAATGCCGATCGGTAACCACTGTCAACCGATTCGACTTCGCGCGTCAACAATCCGTAAGCCACTGATGAAACTTCGGCCGAACCGTAACCCTTTAGCGTGCACCCCAGGATACCCAAAGATCCGAATTCTTTCATTATTTTCTTATCGAAATTCTCCGTCCTGTAGGCCTCCATGACTCCCGGCAAAAGTCTATCCTGACAATACGACCTAAATTGATCGCGAATCATTTTTTCGTCCTCGTTAAATTGCGACTCCATGTTCAGAGGATCCTGCCAGTCGAACGATGCTGTAGCGACGAAGAAAAAAAAACAATAAACTGGTAACAATACGCGAGTGATTATTCGCAAACTATTTTTTTTCCGAATTCGAGATAATCCACCAAATCCTTCACGAAAAACAATGTATAGAAACTTAATTTTATCGTGTTCCACCATTAAACTACTTCTCCACGAGAAAGCAAAAAACCATCGGGTCTCTTACCTTACCGACGGATCCATAGATCATCTCGATTAGTTTTTTCTTACCGATGCATATATGAATCCGTAGGTAAGGTAGGGACCGATAAAAGAAAATTTCGAAAGAACCGAAACGAGCATCGTCGCTCCCTCCGCCGCGAGAATCCAGTAAAACACCGGCTGGTCTCGAATTTATCGTCGGTCGGTGAGACAGTTTTTCATTAAAATTCCAAAGATCCTGCGTTTCGTACGCATTTATCGGTGAATCTCAATGTCGATCGTGGATCACGAGAAAACTAATACAAACAACGAACGTTGTAACTTACGTTGACTCCGCAGCGACGTGGAAAGTGAAATTTCTGATCAAACGACGAAACGATGTAGGATGATATATATTTCTATAATGATTCATTCGTATCTTTCACACAATTGATGTTCCACCAAATTTTTAGGTACAACATCTTGATGTTAAGGTGATGTGCTACTACTCGGTCGGTAACAGAAAACTGTAATCCATTGTTCTCAGTCACGATTGATATTTACGATAGAACTTAAAAACGTTTCACTGCGTTTGATGATTCACGAGTCAACCGTTCTCGTATTTTATCTAACTGCTTAATAATGACGGAGAATAATACATTTTAGAGATTCAGCTATCTCCCTCGCACTCGTAGCAATCTGAAAGAGACAGACGACATGTGTAGCACATCACCTTTTTTTCATCTTTCTAACAATTATTTTACAGTTCATCATGTTGTAAGGATACGTCTCGCGAATCTGGTCGAGCAAGTTTTGCCGAATTTTCGTAGCAACGTCTGAGTGCGTAACGCCATGTTGATGCGATACAAATGAGTCGCGGATTCGTGGAGAGGTTTTGGATCTTATCGCGACGATGCTTGTGAAGAGACTGAGCCGGTTCAACACTCTCCTACTCGGCACTCCTACTTAGTTCGTTAATTCTTATCACACGACCCTCCGAACTTATCGGACTGCATTTGTGTGAGCCCACGAACATTGTTTGGCAGATGATGAAAATGTCGTGTCAGTAGGTATCGGTATAGTTGACACGTTCCAGCAGCTCGGGAGGGGGGGGGGGATTAAAATTCGTGAAGCAATCTGCAATCTCAATTCGTCAAGATGGAAATTACAGCTCGAACGAGTTGTGAAAGGAAACCTCACTCTGTTGGCTCGATATTGCATAATAGTTTTTTTTTGGTTTGAGGGAATCGTTTAAATTGCATTTGTTATTTAATGAACGTGTAATAATATTGATAAACGAGATTACATGATTTCTGCAAATTATATTTTTTTAATTAGGATTTTGTTAAAAATGTGTTGATAATATTACTGATAACCGGTCGATTAGTAAACTAAGATGGAAATTTATTGATCTGCATCAAATCCGATAATTTAATTCTAAATAATAATTATTTTCGATATAATTTTGAATTGTAAATTGGCAAATATGAGATAGAAAGTAAAACATTTTTTTTTCGCAAATTATGAAGTTCTATTATGATTTATAATATTCTCATTAATTTCTAATTAAATTATCTGCAACATATTTTTTGACAATGGAATTTGAGTGCGATTTTTTCGGTTTCAATGGACAAATAAATAAAATGGAATATCAATGGAATTTATTTTATTCATTTTAGGAACGGATGCGTTGAACGCATTTGGTTACAGTAAAAAAAAAAAAAATAACACATCTGCAATTTTACGTACAATTATCTTACACATAATTTTAAACTATTAATCCCTAGATATCAATCATAAATCATGAAACAGTTTGTAAAATCATGCAATTTCACGAGTACCTCAATTATTGTCACAAATAAATTGAAAAAAATGATCACGTTGACATTCGATGAAATTAGTGAAAAATGTTTTTGCGAAAAAATGTACGTACAACAATTGTGATTATCAATCGTAATGATTAATGTGAACGATTCGATCGATAACACTGACACACAATACCGACAATGTTTTTTCAAACGAACGAATAAATGTAATTCAGTTTGGATCGTTTGCGCCCGTGGTGCGTGGTCCGACTGCGCATTGTCCATTATCGATCCTCCCCCCGCGAGTTTACGAGGCCTAAGGAAAATTGACCAACGTTTCTTCAGCCACACGAAACCCCCGCGACCACCACCGGGTATATACCAACGTTCTTTTCCACGTTCTGACCGGCCGCATGAATTATAATCCGAGCGAGAATCATTATCGCCCGTTCCGCGAAACATGTAAACTCCTCGCTTCACCAACGAATTCCCTTCAACTGTCAAGTTCACGATCGATTTGATGACATTTCGATGCGGCGCTAAATCCACGATTCCACTTGTCGACCAACAACATGAAAAAAGTCTCATCGAAATTAATACAATTTCAACGAAATTCCAATCATTTTTTTTTAAATCCAAACAAATTTTTTCAACATGTTTATATTTTTTTTAATTCCTTCTTTATCTGTTCATATGCATATATAAATCACTTTTCCTTCACATATTTATCACTCGATAAATTTAAAAAAAATTGATTGGAAAAATTGTCGAACAAGTATTTTTTAAGTGTTACAATTATTTTTATTATTGTTGTACGTCAAACTTTGTACCTGTACAGGTGTGATGTTTGTTCGTGAGTCAACGTTCAGACTATCAGAGCATCGTCCTTCTGACCGGGTCCGTCGGGAAGTCGCTGATTGAACACCCGAACGTTGTGAAACAGGTAGCCCAGAGATTCCGTACACGGTCGCACGAATGCGTGCGTGCATCCGGTTACGAAGCTTCTCGCTGATGCGCAAGTTATTTTCCAAATTCTCAGACACGGTCCCAAGCACCATATGTGCTAAAATATTACAATCGATATTAAACATCATATTATTCACATTATTCAATAAAAAAAATTCGAAATGACTTTTTTTCGAATTTCCTTTGAATTAAATGGAAAATAAAGTTATAAAAAATCAATTGCGCTTGTCACAAGTCCCTCAAACAAATATATATATTCTCTTCAACTGTAACGACAAAAACAACGATTCTAATAATAATAATAATGATAATGATAATAATATTGCAATAAATTTATTTATTGTGAAAAATTAGTGATTATAAAAAAAATTGCACTCACCTGAAACGAAAGACAGGCAAAGCTGCATCCGAGAACAAGCGCGACTAAGGGTGCCACGAGTACCGAAAGAAATATATAACAACAGCCTCGGGACAATCTAAAACAATGACCGCTCAATCGCCAAGCGCATTCGGGACTTCGAATACCTTCGGGTTCACCGATAACGTCGTCCCACATTACCTGGACACGAAAAAAAAATCGATATCACGTTGTTTCGATAAATGAGAAGAAAAGTGAAAATAAGAAATAAGAAATAGAAAATAATGGCAGTCGATTCATTATTTTAAACAAACCTGCAGATGTTGATTGAGACCATTGGGATCTCGATCCTCGAGATCGATAACGCTTTCGGGTCCCATCGATGAACCAGGTTTGTCCATACCACGTAAACGTGGTTTCAAATTTCCACAAACTGGATTCCAAGAAAATACGTTTTTCAATCGTCCGTACATTTTTATTTTCCAATATAATTCTATTTATTGTAATTGTTTATTGTTCAAAAAAATATGGAATATTATTTGCGAATGAAAAAATGAAAAAAATAAATAAACAATGGTTCAATTAGATTTTTTTTTCCTATTGCTCGAAGTTGGGTTACGGTCGACCGTAAATCCATGACTGTAACGACGGATAGTCCGGTGAGGTTTCATTGATCACGGTTATTGCAATGAATAATCAAAGAACCACCCTCCCCCCCCCCCCAACGTGAGGACTCAAAGTCAAGTGGTGAGTAGTGGTTCGTGTGAGGTCGTAATTTCTTTACTTTTTTTTCTTTCTTTCAAGAGAAGACAAGCCTCGACAGCCCTCGATGGCTGTCGAGGTCGTATACTTGTCTGACGAAGACACGTTCAAAGATCACAGTCGGATTGACATAGGTGTTTTTCAATTATTCATCACCCAGCTCGAAAATAATTTTCACAATGAATTTTCACACGAAAAATAAACTAATTCGTATTAATTCGAAAAATTCGATTAATTCGATTTATCTAAATTACAAACTTTTATTAACGATTCTTACAGAAACTTACCTTTTCCTAGTCACTTCAATCTGCATCTAAGAATACACCGAATAATAATAAAATTATTATTATCAATAATAATGATACTGGTAACAGTTCAGACTTGAAAAAAATTTCGTTGACATCATTGGTTGTTGTTGTTGTAAAATTCTGATTCGACGTAAATTAGGTGGTAAAATAATGCGATCGGGAGTGTATTGCGATTGGTGTCCGAGGTCTGAGTGTACGGTTTCGTATGATTTCGAAGGTACATAGTGGCGTTATAGGAAGCGAGGTCCGGTAGTCCAAAGGTGTCCGAGTGCTTCGTGGTCAATGCGTCTGCGCGGTCGAACTAACGCACGCGTTTTTACCTGGGGGGTTGTTTCCACCCCTTTCTTTTTAACGTTGTACATTCGTTACAACGAAAGCGAGGGCGTATAGTCACGTGACTGTCGCACGTGCGGCTCGTTTCGAGAGCAAGACATTTTTATGGGGAGGTACATGCGATTGTATCGTGTATATGGGGCAAGCCACCCCAAATCGCCGGATTGAAACACTTCTGTCCAACAATGTGGTCGAGAATTTTTTTTTATTATCTTCTGGATCCGACGACCTCACGAAATTTTTTTTTTTAGATTTTTTATACAAAAATGTGATAAAGAATTTATTGTCCATCGAAAGCAATCAAAACATCGTTTTTTTGCATGATAGTTCTTTTTTTTAAAGGAAACTTTATCCTGTATTGAGATTTCGGAAGAAAACTCAAATTTTTTGTTTAATCTCAAAAAGAAAAATATATAAGTATCAGTAACATTATGCCCACTCCAATTTTATAAAAAAAGATTTCCAACCAATTGAATATAGGGAAAATAGCAGTTAACTCTTTATTAAGAAAAACAAAAGGTTGGGGCGAGGGGGAGGGGTCTAAAAAATCTAAAAAAAAAAATTAGTGAGGTCAAAGGATCCGAAGGATACTAAAAAAAATCATTGACCACATTGAGGGATGGAAGGGTTTCAATTCGATCACTTGGGGCGTATTGCCCCATATATATGGCTGTATATATCTGTGTATATATATAGAATTACACGTGACGATACGTATAAGAGGACAGATAGTTGCTGGATAAGAGAAGTCAATGAACCGACCGAGAAATGAATGTGCCAATGTATAATGATTATAATAACGAAAGGACACTTTTATTATTATTATTTTATCATATTAACATTCTATATTCATCATTATTAACTATCTAAACTAAATATTAACTCATTGTCATTCCTGATTTCAAAATTTGAAATCGAAAAGTTCCTTTTTCCACATATTGTCGATGATAAATTTAAATAATACATAATTACTATCGAAATGGTTGTTCGTCACATAAATTATATTTTTATTCATAATTTACACAAAAATCAATGATAAAAACGTGTTTCGATCGGTACAATGCAACATTTACATCCAACAATTTGTTTTTCGAATCGATCACAATTTTTTTTACTCGATTTTTTTTTCATTTTTGATTTTTTAATAAAAATAATTGGGATTAAGGCTCGAAAAATTATGGTTAATTAATAATTATTGTGTTCGAGAGGGTATGTAAGCAAGTATATTCATCGTGGAGAAAGTGGGGACGTAGAAAACTGAAGATGGCGCCACCGTGTACTGTGAGAGTTTACGTGAACGGCCGTCGCATCGATCGGGTATGCTTCGGTTGGATCGACTTGGAGATTCGGACTGCAGAGGTCGGTAGTAGTATCGAAATTATCCGGGCTATTTAAAGCTCTCGATCGACTATAACAAAGCCGGCGTTGTCCTGCTATTGACCTCGGCTGCCACATCATTGTCAAGGGACCATGAATGATTTTACAATTTTCTACTGCATCGTTGAATCTACAATTGACGCAATCATCATCAATTTAGACGTGTTTTATTATCGTCGAAATATTGACCTAGGACAAGTCAATTGAATTTAAAGTCTGGTTTTGGCGAATCAACGGATATACTTTTTCTTCTGCATGCAAGATTGTGTGCGTTAAGATAGAGCAACGTGACCGATCTGTTTTACCAGCGCAACGAACTTGAATTTTCGGTCAATCGCCATTTTTAAATTATGAAACAAAATGGATCAGCTTTGGTGGACCTAATTCGGTTGATGGTGATCTAAGACTCAAATGTCGAAAAACTTCGGAAATCCAAGAAAAAAAAATTACAGATTCCTGTAATCGAAAAATGAATTTTCCAACGTTGAAATCGCCGGATCCCAAAACTTTTGTGCATCATCACTCAGAGCAATGCAACACGCACTCAATGGACCCTAAAACATTACTGTACGTGTGAATAAGCGGAAATGACGTTCGATCGAAAGCCGTGTCGGTAAGTGTCGATAAGCGGAGACCATTATCACGACCATTTATTTCCCCACCAAAAGGTTCGAAATAAAAATCGTTACGAGAAACCGCACGATTATAAAAAAAAAACTTACGAACGGTTTTCACAAAATGTCAAATACGTCTGTCAATCAAATAAATGATCAATTAAAATTGATATTGCTCCAAAAAAAAGTTTAAAAATAATTTATATCACGTTCGGAATAAAACGTTTGAAAATTCATCGAGAGTTTAATATCCACCGAATGCAATAGTTCAGCGCGTTATCGAGACGAGACGAACAGCCGATTGCGGCACAAACCAGGCCCCCGGGCTCTCCGTTGCATCGCACGGAGAAATAGCAACGGCATGGCAGTTATTACGTAACGTCGGTCACGAAATGATATTGTCACTACTAATTAAACGACGGTTCTCGAGTGGCAGATTTTATCGCGTTTACCCGCAACAGCTCGAAGAATTTCAAACACGAGCGCATATGTGATGACACGTATATTTATATATTAAATTATAAACAATTATTTCTTTCAAGTCATTCTACAGTGAAAAATAGATTTTCTTAAATATTTTCTTTTCTTTAAATTGTTGATTATCGATGACGAATTATCGGTATTGCTACTACAGTTGATCAAAAGTTTACCAAGTTTAACGTTTTTTGGTCGAGTACTTATCAATAGAATATTTTTCTTATGACAGAATTTTTTAAAATTATTTTTTTATAGAAAAAATTATTGACATTTATTTTTTTCGCTTTAGTTAATAAAGAAAAAAAAACCTATTTTTCAAT
This sequence comes from Diplazon laetatorius, assembly GCA_963662125.1. Lineage (NCBI taxonomy): Eukaryota > Metazoa > Arthropoda > Insecta > Hymenoptera > Ichneumonidae > Diplazon > Diplazon laetatorius. The sequence goes on from OY759156.1 coordinate 5,741,921, forward strand.
GTAGATTAATTCGAAAGAAACAATTGTTTATAATCTACAGTACTATCTGCAGTGCAGTACTTCAGTCATAACAAAAAAAAAAAAATCCTGAAACATGAAAAACACTATGTCATTCAAATGGCAAACTTCGTGCGGCTGAATCGACTCTGTGCGATAAAAAAAAACTCTCACACTCATCAGCCGACAATTAAATTGAGAAAACGAAATCTTTGTACTTCCATTTCATTCAACACACCCCACACCACCAATCAAACTCAATAAACACGATAACAGTAACAAAAATAGTTAAATAATTAATCAAAAATAAGTTAAAAAAAAAAGAAAAAAGAAAAACGAAAAAAAAACACAGCATTGTCTATAGAACAATGTGATAACATTGTGGTTCGTAAAAATATTCGTCTTAATTGATCGATAAATCATCGATAAACGTTTCGCGTAATGTCGTTCGATTATTTACGACCGCAAACACAAGTAATCGTAATCATATAATATAATTGGCGTTGCGATGAATCCTGAGAAAACAGAGTCGTAATCGTTGCGTGATTGTGGCCTTCGATGTATAATAAACGACTATCGAAATACGAGTGTTACGACTACATATATATATATATATATATATATATATACGGATGGCAATAGTTTCATATTGCTCGTTCATCGATGTTGTTTATCTAATTTATGTATTATCACCGATCAACGGTTATTCATTATTTTTCACTTGTACTCCCCCAACGTCTTTTTTTTTTTTTTTTTTTTTTAACTGTGTGTGTGTGTGGGTGTGTCTGTGTGATGATAGTGCCTCAATTTTTTCAGAGCATAGCAAAAGAAAATGCACTGATGCGTTTGCGATCTCTCTCTCTCTCTCTCTCTCTCTCTCTCTCTCTCTCTCTCTCTCTCTCTCTTTCTTTCACTCTCTCTCTCTTTCCTTGCATATGCATATTACATTATCTTTACGTAAGTAAGATTTGCGCATCGAGGGCGATATAACGTCATTCCGGGTGCGAAACATTATTCATCCCGGCACGTGCACAATCGACAATGTAAGTTTGCGTGATCAACGTTCACGTACACGCTACACGCCACATATCTCACGTAAATGGCTTCGTGGTATCGAACGATTGACTCCAACACTGGTAAATGACGTATTCGTTGATTGTTTATTGCGTATTATAATCACGAAGAGAGAAACAAAAATGTCTATGAACGATAAATTATCAGTTAAATTCTTTTTTTTTTAAATTTAATTTGTGAATTTTTCTTTTTTTTTCGAAGTTAAAAAAAAAAGCTTATTAATGAAAATTTCGCTTTTGATATTCGAAGCATGTGGAAAGCTAGTTCACAACACATAGGTGAACATAAAAGTCCTACACATGGGTTCGCGGTTTAGATTAACGTTGAAATAAAAAAATTATCGTTTCTAAGGACCACTTTATTATACATATATGAACATTTATATACATATAATTTTAAAAAAATAATACATATATATATATATATATATATATTATTTTTTAGAAATTATATATATATAAATATTTTGACTTTATTTTTTTTTATTTTGGCGCTCCCACAACATAATCTGATTCGAAATAAATTCAAAGATTATATATTTACATATTTATATATCCATATTAATATAAAATCTGTGAAATTTATTTTGAACCATATTATCTTCGGAGACCGCAAAAATAAAAAAATAAAATAAAGTCAAAATAAGGACCACCCCAATACATATATGTATACTTGCTGGATCTGTACAGACCTATCGAATGATAAATCATTCAAATCAACGGGCGTGAAACGCTGAATTCGGAATAATATCCGAGATATGTGTTTGAAACGGGTTGCATGGATAACTTGTAGGAGAGACATACAAGCCTCAACGTTATTCCGGATTTCTCATGATAGGTTAGCCTCGTTCGCGTCGATTGCATCTGAATTGCGTGAATGTTCACGGTTGCATAATGCACTCGGCTATTATGTTTGCGCGCGCGCGAGTGTTTTAGTGTGTGTGTGTGTGTGTCGGAGCCGTTGGACTTGCGCGATCGGTGCACCAACGTTTTGCGCTGCACGAGCCGACGTAATGTGGCACAAGTTTGCAGCCACCAACCGACGACGTCTAACGTTCCAGAATTGTATTCACGCCCATTCTCCGTTTCGCGCTCATTGCAAAATTAAATTCAACGGGGTCATCGATACACGAGGGATCAATGAACGATTGTACGGGTTACAAAAGACCCGATCGTCGGACTCTCCCGTCCACTTGCGCGTGATCGGATATTATGCAACTTCATAATTTTTGCATCCGATTGCACGTATCGATATGGCTTGAGATTATTTTGTTCGATGACGATACAAAACAATTTGAATTTTGAGGTTTCTTTTTTTTTCAATACCTGAACAATTATTTATTCATCCCCCCCTCCCCCCAGCCCGATCGTAGAAAAAATGTCATAAATCATTTGTGGATAATCAAATCAATTTGAATTTTGAGGTCTTTTTTGTTCGATAAACAGAACTGTTCGTGGTGTAATTTGGATTTTTGATCAATAGGAGTATAAATAGTTATGCAGTATTTTATTTATGCAACCGATTGCACGACTCGATCGGGATTGAAATTATTTGGCTTGAAACGAAAAGTAATAATTTTAAGATATGGGAATTTTTCTTCTTTAAACGGAATGATTTGTAGTTGAATTTTTATTTTTCGAGTGATGTACAAAATTATTTTGTGTTTGGGATTAAAATTCGAAATATGCGAAAAGTTTTCCAACTATACCATATTAGGAATATGATTATTTATTTTATTTTCAAAAAATAATTGATGACAGTTTATTGAAATAAGGTTATGTTTATTTTTCCCATTCAGCGTTGATACAAAAAATAATATCGGAATTGACAAATCAAAACCCATCAATTTTTCATATTTAAATAATTTTTATTTTTAATTATTAATATTTTTTTTCTAATTGAGAGTTAAAAAAAATAATTGATAAATAATAACATTGAAAGAAGATGTATTCAAATATAGTTCGATTCTTTACAATTGATTTGCCTCGAAACATTGAAAATATATTCACGAATAATGGTTGAAAAATTGAAATATTTGAAAAATCACCCAATTATCTACTTTTCGTGTTTGTATCGACCCGCCAAAAGATTCGTCCGAAAAAGTTGCGTCGTTGCGAGGTCTCACCGTGCGATGGGAAGAAGGCACACGTCGGGTTAGCGCCATTTAGTAGGAAACAACGTGGCTCAGTGCGAATTTGCTGTTCGAAACGAAGCGATCGAAAGAGCCGGAAGTCGAAAATATCGTCGTGGGAGAAAATTTCTGAGCATAAATCGTTTGCTATTTCTACGCTTCGACTACACGCCATTGTTATCGATTTCTAATCGTTCGCAAGATATTCGTGAATAATTGAACATTACACCGGTTCATTGAATTTCGATAACATCGTTCATAATAGAATTTCGAATAATATCTCGAGAATCGAGAATAATTCATCACTTCGCGTTGTGAAGGTAAGAAAAATTAATTTGTTTCGATAATTCATTTATAAATTCTATCCAAATTATCAATATCACTCAGAAAATTATTATTATTATTATTATTGTATTATTTATTCCGTGAATATAGGTATATATACAAAATTTAACGTTATAATAAAAACTTAAATTAATTAAAAATGAAACAAAAAAAAATCGCTCTGAAAAAAAATTCTGAGATTTTGTTAAATAAGAAATTATAAAAAATTACACATTTTACATGAACGAAAAATTGAAATCTTCGTGAATCTGTGATTCGAACGATTCAACGGTTTCGAACGAGCAAAAACAATTTTTTTTTCGCACTGGCAATAACAGTCGGTCGACTTTGGCGGTCGAATAATTTTCAAAGACACCGAAAAAAAAAATATAAATATATGAATATGTTCGTTCAAGGCCAAATACGTTATCACAGTGTTTATTATTCCACAGAAGCAACGATGCCACCGGTGAGGAAGAATCTTTCGAAAAAGAAGCCCACGAAGACGTCGAGAAGCAAGAAAAGACGTAGCAACGATTGCTGCGCCACGAGTTCGTCCTCGTCGAGCGAAGAATCGGAATCGTCCGAATCCACGGAAACTTCGTCGGAATCGGAAAGTACCGAAAGTTGCGATTGTTCGGACAGCGATTGTTCCGATTGTTTCGAGTGCGATGTGCCATCGAGAAAACGTGGTGGAAAAAAATCCAAACCGAAATGCGCCGTCTCGAAAGCTCCTCATAAGACGAAAAAAAAACTGACTCGTCGTGCCAGTGAGTTTATTATTATTATTATTATTTTTTCTTAATATTCTCTTTTCATCTCCACGAATGATGTTCATCCACCAATGTCGAGTCTCGAAACAAACAAATTTTTTTTTCTTTCTAAAATCTGTATTCACCAATTTATTTGTTTAAAAAAAAATGAACTTGTATTTCAAATGATTTAAAAATCAACGTTTCTTATTAAATCAAGTTGCAATTTTTTTTTTTTTTTTCGTAGTCTATTCAATTTATAAAATCATTTTTCGTAATTCAATCGATTGAAACAGAATAAAAAATTGTAATTTAATTAATTCAAAAATTGATTACATGAATTTTTACGGAACTGGAAAATAATCGATGAGTCCGTGATTTATTATCTGTCTCCCGATCAAAATGATATTCGTCGCAATTGTGTCACGTGTCAATAATCAATTCATCGTAAAATTTTATCAAAAATTTATCAACAAAGTGAACTAATAAATTCGTAAATCGTAATTACATTATTCGTTCGACGTTCGAATTTTCAGAATACTCGTCCTCCTGCGACGGTTCATCCTGCGAGAGCAGCGACGATTGTTACGACTGCGTACCGAAGAAACCCGGCAGAAAAGCTCGTGCATGATGCTGCCGTTCATTCCACGATCGAGCGTGAGCTCTTGATTATTTTATCGCATGAACTTAACAATTTATAATTATTTATTATTCGTCGTTATTAATTTCATGATATTCCACGAGGTCTGTCACTCGCAGGCGAGTGCGTCAGTTGCCATATTAACTCATACGTGTTACCCCAATATTATTTATTTCTCCCCCCTCCCCCAACTCTATATATTCGATCGTAAAAAAAAATCATATCGATCATTCGTGGATAATCAAAATTAAAAAAAAAAGAAAACTGAAAATAATATCGCAAAAATGTTCACCACATATATAAATGTTGTAGAATTACAGTAGCCAATGAGATTCTTTGTAATCACATCCACGATTGAGAAAAAAAAAATATAATACTAAAAATGTGTATCGTAAAAAAATGTTAAATAATATTTTATATCTTGATATTCGCACTGTAATTGAAAAATAAAGCATTGTTCAAGATTATTATTATTATTATTATTATTATCATTATCATTATTATTATTATTATTATTATTATTATTATTATTATTATTTGTTGGTTAGTCGCTTTGGCCGTATTATTTTTATATTTTCGTTATATGATGTTTTTAACGTGCTTTGACGACAGTCGACCTTGTTATAGATGTAATTTCGTAAGATTATTTTCCTCTCTTGATTTGAGGGCGAGAACCCTACCTTACCGATATTATTTTTTTCTTTTTTCGGTTTCCTATTTTTTAAAATTAAGTTAATTGCTCAGTTCATGGTTCTATTAATGATGTTCTTGATAAATGAAAACCCAAACGTGAAAAAATTATATTATAATTATTATTATTATTATTATTTTTTTCGTTGAAAATAATAATTTAATGTTTGGTGACAATGTGGATACGATAAATCACGACAATAGCCCGTTGACGTCGGCACGGTGTCTACGAACCTGTGGGCTTACACAACAATGCTGTTGGGTGAGTTTGCGAGAAAATACGAAACGATACTCATGTATACACACACACACATATATATATATATATATATATATATATATATGTATATATAAACACATACAAACAGTGATTCGCGATGTCTGGCTGCCAATACAAGTTGGATGAACATCACAGATGAGAAGCTCGTGAAGCGCCCACGCGACTCGTCTCTCGGCTCATAAACTTCGTGATGGACGCGTAATGACTCTCGTTGGGTTAGGTTGAGGTAGAGCAAAGAACGTACAATTTCATGGAGCTCGTGAACACACGGTATATATGTATATATATATTTATGTATATATACATATATTTATGCAGCTATAATCGACAAAGGTAAAAATGCAGCAGGATCATGCAAACCACTCGCGAGTTCATGGACAAGTCTCGGTCTGTGTTCCAAGAAGCCTGGATTCTCGTATAACCAGTCTCTTGTGTGAACCAACAACTCCGTAACTATAGTGTTAAAACGCAAAGGGCTATTCATTAAAGACCGCGAATGGTACGATCGATTTCGCAATGAAATCGATTATCGAATTACGTGAGTCGTTTCGTGAATCATTCGCCATGAAAAAAAAAAAAACGATTTCGTATCGATTTCCAACGATTTCGGAGCGATTGAAATATGGCTATGAGCGATTTCACGCGATTTCGAATTATTTTTATACGTTTTGTAATTATTGCGATATTGGGATTTTTGTTTCGTTATTCTTTTTGAAACTTTGGTGATTGTGATGAAATTTTGATTGCTAAAACTTGTGTTTCGAGTTTCGAGAGAGTCCTACATTACCGATTTTGTTGGATAGCGAATATTTTTTCTTTCCTTTTATTCTTTTTAAAAATTTATTTGTGTTGATTATACTCTGCTCGATTAATTTATGAGGAATTGATGGAGCAAAGCACAATCAACGATTTTATCTTTCAAATGAAAATCGTTGACTGTGCTAGATAATCGAGCTGACGATCGAAATCATGAGATGCCAATTTTTTATGAATCAAATAAAATTAATAGAATGTATATTTTTTCCGAAAATTAAAACTTTCGATCGATCGTAATCGTAATTATCTTCGACAATGTAAATTCCACTGTCCAGTTAAATCTTCATCGAAATTTCTTTGAGGATTTTACAAATCCACGAGTAATAATCGTATTTATAAACATTATCGATATCACTATTAACAAGTGCAAATGACTGTCGTTGGATTAAGTGTTACGCAGCATCTGCGACTTTTTTCTTCTTCTTCTGGTGAGATAATTATAACCAAGAAGATAACTCAACGATTCAAGATTTTAATCTTCACCAGAGATCCGTTTCTTCGTATACTACTCAACGTTTATAAATAGCATTGATCAACGTTAGCAGATCGTTTGTGCCAACGCGTATATACATTGAAATAAATATCCACGATCGAGTCAGCCAACGATCGATCGTTGATAAGAAAATATAAAAATAAAAATAAATAAATAAATAATTGCAGAATCGTCGTTTGAGAGACGTTGCTTCGTCTTTTGTTTCTCTGTTTTTTTTCCAACCAACGTGAGAAGAGTCGAACGATTCTTCTTCAAGTTTTGTGGAAGAAATCGTGAAAAGATTTTGTGTCCGTCATGGCCACCAGAAGTTTTTGATTCCCCATTTATTCCCAGGAAACAGGAAGTCGCACGTGTCGTTGTCGTCGTCGCCCTCCCCCCCCCCCCGCCCTCACCCCCAAAAAAAAGGAAGTCGTCCTGCCATCGCTTTGAGGAAAGATACCGTAAGTCAGGCTCGCATCCGTTTACGATATTTATATTCGTTTTGAGAACATCTGGCATCGTGTTTCCACGCATTTTCTCTATTATCGAGAATCATAAGTATAGACACAGAGCCAAAAGCTTCGGGCGACGTCATCTGACGGAAATCAGCCAGGTGTTGATCTCCTCTATCAATGTTTCATCGAAATAACACAGTCATTGGCCCCTTAAGACATTGAATGGCACGGTTATTGGCATATGGCTATTTATGTTTTTCGCTCGACTCATTCACCGCCAGCGACGGCCAATCATTGTGAACCGGCCAATCATTGTGAACCGGCCGACGTTAGAAGAGTGTCGTGTGAATCTCAAAGCCAATCGATTTATTTAACCATCACGACGTTGCCGATCGACGTTCTTGACTAATAGTCGTAGATCACCCTCGCGGGATAAACGTACGTTGGGTTTCACGTTTGTGTAACAGATTTTACGTAATTCACAGCTTCCGAGAAGATAAATAAGACGATGAGAAAAAAAAAACTAGAAGCGTCGGCGACAAACGTGATTGCATAATTTTTGCATTCTGACATTTTGCGTACTGACGTTCGGATTCTCAATCATCGGATAATTAATCTCGATAAATCAGGATTTGATTGACGTTTCGATGAATCGTCCGACAATTTTTTTTATTATCATCGAAGAGCAAGTGATTTTTTTTTTAATCGACGCTTTTATGAAATTTCAGAGTGAATAAATATTCGTTACAATGTTTCTCTGAAAATTCGTTAAATTGAATGTTAAATGCATCTGAAATTTATATTGTTATTTGAAGTCGTGCAATTTTTATTGAATTAGTTACTGTTGAGTAAACCTTTTTTTATTGTAGAATAGTGTCCAAATAATTATTACGTAATGCATCGTAACAGAATTTTAGTTCTTGATGAATCAATTATTAATATTTTATTACCTTTTAACAATCAACATTCTGTCAAAATTCTGTACCGTCACACCACCAATAAAAATAACATCGACTCACGACACCCTGAAGTACTTCAATACTTGCCCTGTGACCCTAAAAATCTGAAAACAAAAAGAAAATATTCAACTTAAATCTCATAATCCGAAACATTAATCGAAGCAAAAAATATTATCATCATAAATATTTTACCGAGTGCGGTGAAAACGTTTCAGTACCTGCATGGCCAATAACTGTGACCCACGACAAAACGTGAATACCTCGATGCTAAACTTACCGGCTTATTCATAACCACCGACGTTTTATTGAAATTCTATACGTTCTCAGCGATCAAGCGGTAGCCCGGTGGCCAATGACTGTGACCGACGATCATCCGAGCCACGCAACGGCGTTGCACCGGTGCGAAAAGCTCCACAATTCCAGAGATACATTATCCACGGAGTCGTCGAGGTAGTCACGTGTTCGTGTGCAACGTGACGCTGTCGTCATTCGTTGTTGGGTTCACGGCCTGCTACTATAGTACAACTATTACCACTTTGCCCGGTCTACCTTGCCTACGTAGCACAACTAGCCGAGCGCATTCGCACCCGTTGTGACATAATCGCCATTGCTTACGTATAACACACACACAGCAGTGTGTGTGTGTGTGTGTGTGTTTGATGCTCGACGTTGAAGCTCGAGCTAATAACGACTTGTGTATAGGTTCGTATATATTTGCAATAACTTTTGCAAATTTTGTCTTCCAACACTTTGAAATGCCCAACGAGCATCGACGCTTTAAGGTTGTATGACACCATAAACAACGTGAAAATGATTATGAATTCACGATTTTATTTCGTCGCAATAGGTTGGTCAAATTAATTTATATTTTACAGATCTATTTGCTATTCTTTCGACTGTGGATGGAAATAATTTTAATCGATTTTATTGAACATTTTTCAATTATGACAAATACGATTATTATTGTTAATTTTTTCATCGAGCAACATTTTTTCATTGTAATCGGTGAACCATAATTCATCATGATATATTATTATTATTATTATTATTATTATTATTATTATTATTATTATTATTGTTATTGTTATTATTATTATTATTATTATTATTATTATTATTATTATTATTATTATTATTATTATTATTACTATTCATATTTTTTTTTTCATTATTAATTTATATTGAAATTTGATGTCTCGATTGGACGTCGCTGAATCATTTAAAGATGCAAGACGCCAGCTGCGGTTCTCGTAATAAAAAAAACCAAGATTACGTGCTGCACATTTATGCCCTTTTCTGACCCTCTGTGGCTCCTTTTGCCGCTAGACACGAGGGGTGCGACTGACGTTTCATTATCATTATTATTTTTATTTTTTTTACAAAGTTACACAGCTACGAGGGGCACGTGGGTATTTATGGCGCGCGAGTGGGACCGGCGCGTGAGTGCCGCGAGCTCGTTACACTGCACCGTGAGGCGCGTGCATGCGTATAACAGAGCGCTATCGTCGCGCAATCGACGATCGCGATCGATTACTCCGACAATTCGCGTAATTCGTCCGAATTATTGCGAAATTCGTGTTCGATGGACTTTGTAGCCTTGAATTGGTAATAATCGTCGTTCCGCAATGAACAAACTCGTCGATGCCACGAAGGAGGGGAAGAGTTGCAATCAAAATCTTCATCAAAATGTATTACGTTATATTTTATTATTTTTTATTGTATAAAGCTATATCTTGATACAGAACACGTGTATTGAGATATAATTTATAACTTAGTTGATGCATATATAATTGTGACGCCATTTTGAAATTATAACACCAAATTAGTCGAATTGCCTGGATCTGATCCGACTAATAGCATTCTGAAATCTACACCTTAGAGAATTTGAAAAAAATCGAGAAAAAAATTACAGATTCCTGTAATTGAAATATAATTATTTTCCATATCAGAATCGTTGGAAAGCAAGAATTTTAATATTCCCCACGTGGAGTAGTGCAAACTCACAGAGTTAATCCTCAAACATCGGGTCCCAGTGAAAAATTGTGAAAATGGAGACTGTTTCCAATTGTTTTGGGGCAAGTGTCGATAAGTAGATTATGTTATAACTCACGTTTAGCTCACGTGTACTGCACTTGTCGAACATAAGCGTAGTCACAAATGCATGTCCTATTAATAATACAAGATAAAAGACACACCTGATTTTCCAAACACAAACACTAAAAAAAAAATTCACTTACCGACTGAGCTATGCAAAAATGCATGAAACAACTTTTCAATGAATTCGGGCTTACGGACCCTGATTCCTCGAAACAATGGAGTTCCCACCAATTGACAATCCCTCGTACACGCATCAAGGCCTACATCATTATGCGATGATTTCAGCAATTAAAACTATCAATGAACATCGATTAGCATATCGCAGATACTCCGTGAATTGTCATACGTGCGCAACTGGTTCTGTGTCACACACAACGATCGTTGCTTCGGCAGGCTTCGTCTTCTCACGCGAAACACGACGGCACAATTACCTGCGACCACTTACGTGATCATCATCATCACCGCGGACCGTCCTCCGCGATCTCCCGATTGCACGGCCTTCGATATGACGTAAGTCGATTTATAACGCTACACAGCCCCTACCCTGCGACACCCCACCGGCCTACTCATCGTCCAGCATCTTCAACATCATCGTCACGATGTACATTATTTTTTTTTTTTTTTTTCGTCCACCTCAGCATACTCATTTTCAGTTTCGGAAAAGAAAAAGAATTGTCGAACAGCGTAAAATGGTCACGCACATTTTATGATACACGCAATTTTTATAATACGTGTTAAAAGCTATTGAAAAAAAGTTGTTACACATTTTTTTCGTAAAAAAAATTTTGATACGGTATTGGTTATAATTTTCATTGAAAAAATTGATTACAAAGCTACATCCTGAAATTTTTTTCAATTTGTCGCATTAGTTTATAAATTAGGGGAGGGTGGCTCTCTGATAATGACTTTGAAAGCAAATATCTCGTGACTGAAGGGTTGGAATTAAAAGGTCCTGAGACATTTTTTGTCGGATTTTAAGAGACCTATTGAAAGACACCCCACTCAATGGGGTAAGTGAAGGATTAATTTTCCGTGGACTTTTCTAGGGAAAAATTATTTTTTCCAATTTCATTATTTCCAGGTTCTTAGTTGGCTACGAAACCCTTAAAATAATATTATACGAGTGTGATTTATGTGAAATGAGAGACCAGTTTTCTTTTTGTTCTTTTTGTCTGTTTTTTTTTATTGAAAAATTTTTTTTTTCATTACTTCAATGTTCAGAAATGAGTTATCGTCATTACGACCACGTAACATGTAATAACGGGCGTTAAATTCGCGCTCGATAGAGTGATATAATGGCGGCATAATCGAGGGACACGAGAGCTCAAACGTCTCGAGGTTTCCTCGCTCTCTTGGCCCACTTAACGTCTAAGCGGACAATCGCGTAATTTCGCCCTTGCTGCATCATCTCGCGCGCACTCGCACGGCTCGCCAGAAGTTATCTCACTGACGATGTGTATGTGTGTGTGTGTGTGTGTGTAGAACGATTACAACGAGCGAGAAAATTCAACCGCAAATCCTCGGCGAAGGAAGCAAACTTATCTCGGCTCTATTCCGGACCTACCTCACTTATTCGCTGCTATATACACACATGTGTGGATGTGTGTTCGTGTGTGTAGGATTTGAAAAAAATAGTCGGTCCAATAAGTCTGACTGACTTTTCCGATACTATCAACTATATTCTAGTCTCCTCGAATACTTCTTATCTAGAGATTCGAGTGTTTGCATTATCGATTGTATTTCCAAATTTGTAAAGTTTAAATATTAAAAAAAAACCCCAGTCAGATTGAAACTTGAAGAAAAAAATAATAATAAAAAATTCGTCGTTACGGAAGTTATGTATAACTCTTCCTACAGTATTAACTATCATCCTGACTTCTCGATACTTTTAATTCTAGATACTCAAAGTTTATCATATTTTTTTATCCCAAGTAAATAAATTATATATCAATTATATATGAGACTGGGCATATATAGTCTATATATCTATGCATGCCCAGTCCCATATATAATTTACACACAGGCTATACATAATTTTTTCTACATGGAATTACATTTCCAAAGTTGTAAAGTTGAAACATAAGAAAAATAAATACGTCAAGTTGGAATATGGAAACACCAACTTATTGCATTTTTTTTTCTTCTTTTAGTGACCCGTGCGCATTCCTCTCCCTGCCCCGCCCCCCCTCCTCACCAGACTCGGAGTTGGTCAGCATGTACGAGTCCTCGATGGCAGATTTGCCCTCGACTTCGTCGTCGTTTCGAAGCCGGTACACACGGTGTACCACGTATCACACGGTATAGGTCGTGAAACATTGTGGTGTGTGTGTGTGTGTGTGTGTGTGTGTGTATACGTACGAATATGTACGTAAGTATTAACTCGATCGGTCGCTCGACGATGGTCGCTGCTCCAGAAACCTACTTCAAACTCTCGCGACCCGATCCGCGATCTTCTCGTGTTGTGCGCAGGGTGACCCCCCCCCCTGCCCCCGCCCCATCGCTCCATCGTCCGTGCGCGCGTTTCCGCGGCCTCGCGGACGTTTCAAGTTTCTGGGCTATCGAGTGCGCCGCGCGCTGTTACGTCAAAGCGGCCCGAGCGTGCGTCTGTGTGTTACGCGTCTCCTCCGTGTTACGCTGAACGAGATCGTAACTTTTTTTATTTTTTTTTTTCACGGTTTGTCAGACGTCGTTGGACGCGTATACGAATATTATCGTCGAATTTTGCGAGGGTAATGCTGGTTGGAATTGTCGCGATGGAGATGCGAGCGTGAATGGAATTCTTCGGGTGCAGATACGAGTTTTGAATGTTCAATGGTCCGACGGCTCATTACGAAACGTTCCGACAAAAATTTTGTTCGAATTGAATTTTCTTGAAAATCAGAATATCCGAATTTTTTGTTCTGACAGTCGAACATTCGGAACTTCGATCTGCACCCGATTCTTCAAGGGGTTAGTTAGTTTAGTAGGGTTTACTGTATGTTCGAAAGGTTTTTTTTATGTCCGAAGGGTTTTTTTTATGTCCGAAGGGTTTTTTTATGTCCGAAGGGTTTTTTTTTACTTTGCACTACTTTAATTTTTTTTTCATGCAGAGCCGAAGAGTTTTCCGGCACACAGGCTCCCGAGAAACGATCTCGACCCCACACAGTCTATGACACATACTGTTGCTACTCAGGAGAGCCAGCTACGTCCGGCCAATGGGAATCAAGAACGATTATTTTTGGCGAAATGGCGGAGTTAAACAAAAAAAGTATAAAAGGCCATGAAAAATCGTCGGAAATTTTTTCATCAAAAGAGAACTGTGCGATATGAGATGAAAAATGAAATCTAGAATTTACAATCATTTTAAGAAACGGTCTTGCTGTGTAAATCGATCTCGCAGCCTGGCTGTTTGAATGAAAAATCAACGAGCTACATTTTTTTGTGTTGTTGAGCAACGAAAAATAATTTTTTTTGAGAGAAACCACAATCTCCAAACTTTCCTACGGGACCTATAGGCAAATTTTTAAAAAGGGGGAAAACAAACAAACGTCACAACAACTTGATCTATTTTTTTTCGCATTTCCAAAATTCACCATCTTATCAATAATTTCTCACTATTTCCGCAAAAATTGTTCACGATCTCTGCATTAATTTCAATGGATACAAACTTTTTATTTCGCGTGCATTTTTTTCTCTCAAAATTGGCGCAGTATAAAAATAAACCTTTCGTTCGATGCTTATGGAGACGGTTTTTTTTTTTTTTTTTTGGTTACAAGAGTCGTATGAACCGTTGCATGGACCACGCATGGACGTATGTGCTTCTTAACGTATCTCGATGTGAACGTGAATTCATCGAGTCTCCGGCTCGACGCACGCTTTCAACCGAGTCTGGAACCAATGTGGTACACGAAACGGTACAGCTTGTGTCCAACGTGAGTACTCGATTTTCCGACTCAGCCCGCGGTCTCTCTTCGTCGTCCAGCATCACGTGCAACACCGTAAGAACATCGATGTTGCGATATGTTTGTGGACACATCGCGAAATCTACATCACCGAGGTACACGATCGAAAATTCGAATTTTTCTGGACCTCGGATTTATCATTTTTTTTTTGTTTTTAAAAAGGGGCAGAAGAAAATAATTCTTCGTTACCATTTCGCGGGGTTATGATGGTACAGAAGTGGCACGTCATTTTTTTTCCTTCTTTGCATTCCTTCGAAAATCAGGATTTGAACTGTAATAAAAAATATGAAAAAATTGCCATGTTTCAGACATTTTTCCGAAGATATTTGATGAATTTAATTGAAATAGAATATTTTTCGACAAAATTATGTGTTTTATTATGTGATTCAGAGTTTGTACCATAAAAGGCCTGCGTGTGAAATAACGGGACCGCAGGACCTTTACAGATCATATACTTTTTAATTGACTCGTATGATTTTCTTATTCGAACCTCTCATTGATCACTTCTCTCATTAAAATAATTGCCATCAACTGATGTACTGAAAGATTTAGTAATTAATGTCAAATAAAGAATAATAATTTGCCGACGATAATAATTAACAATTGTTATGTACGTTAGAAATCTAAACAAAAATCAAACAAGGAATCTTTTATTTCCAATGCTGAGGTGTGCATGGACTATCGTAAAGCCGAAAAACTCGTACAGCATGATTGTTAGTAAAAATTCTCAAAAATGTACGATAAATCATTGAATCATGGATTATAAAAATGATTCGTGTTGAAGACGAACAAAAAAATCGTGTCAGTGAAATAATCAACAACTGATACGTAATATCGAGGACGTACTGCAATTAACAAAAAAAATTGAAAATAGAAAAAAATATATATACATATATTTTTATAATAATGTCATATATTACATATACATCGTACAAAAAAATGACGGATTAATTTTTACAAATGAATAAAAATGGTTGATAAACGATTGACGATAACTAAGCGTACGCAAGACCGCGAGACATAGCCCCTCACACGTGACTCCACAATTACAATAATCGCGAATCACGTGCGCTCGGGTTCTGCGATTCGTGTATATGTATCTCTATGTATATAAAACGATGTAACGGAGAAAATTTATTGTGCAATTCACCGTGTCGGAGTTTAACAATGTATACGACAGAGATGGATAACGGATTGTATAACTCGGCGGCGCAAATGATTAGCCGGGTACAGCTCGTTTCGAGGTCGAACCGAGAAGTCATTACGCATTATTATCGGCTCGCGCCACGCACAAAACTAGTGTACACCACATAACTTTAATAATACGTTAGTCATTGTCAGTCAATTGGCTTCGGCACGGCCATCATTGTCGATAATTCATTATATTGATTAATATAATCTATCCAACTCGCAATTTGCACAATTCAACGTTGTACGATTTCAATTAATATTGTATAAATTTATACAATTTTTTCTTCAAACTATATATATCGAATTGATTTTTACGATTTATTCGAACTCGTTATTCACTCGATTTTACGATAACAATTTTAATTATTCATTTTATTGTTATTTCTGTTTTTTTTTTCTTAGTGAGAGCTCGATTGTATTTAGGGTTGAGGGAGCAGGATACGTTTGTTAGATAATAACAATTACGGAATGTAATTTACTTGACTGTGGTAATTGAAATTCATAGTGACGATAAGTGACGATTCACGTCGGTGAATTTCGGATGTTACACGTTGGGTTTTACGTATGTAACGTTC
The DNA here is from genome assembly GCA_963662125.1 of Diplazon laetatorius. Taxonomy (NCBI): domain Eukaryota; kingdom Metazoa; phylum Arthropoda; class Insecta; order Hymenoptera; family Ichneumonidae; genus Diplazon; species Diplazon laetatorius. The sequence continues at coordinate 5,758,315 of OY759156.1, forward strand.
GAGCACACCGAAACCTGCTTCGTGCGACGGTGTTGGTGGGCGTGTGGGGTCATTACGTGTACGTAGGCTCGGTGCTATGCAGCAAATGCTTTCGTGTGGTTGAGTAACGTCGACGTTGTAGTACAATTATGCAATCTCGTTTATACCGTAAGACGAGTTAAACGAGCCTGAAATATACATATGTATGTATTGTATATGTTACATTGTATTATATATTTTTTATTATATAGATATATTATATAGTAAAAAAATGTAATATCTAATATACACATTTGACATATATTTTGGTGCGTACACATCGAACGCCTGACTCTGTACGCAAAATTTGTAATCAATTTATCGCTTAAATAAAAAAAAATGACAAACGAATTTTTTTTTTGATAATTTTTCGTTGCATTATTTTATTCGATCGTCCAATCGATTATTCGACGATTAATTAGGTAAGACGAACGAAAAGACATTTCTTCGATACGTCAAACGATAATGTGAGATTCGTCGTCTTACGAAGATGCGATTGGAATTTTAGATGCAACTTCGATGCATCGAAGTTGCATATTTCCATCGAAATAATCGGTAATGCAATTGTTTCGCATTAACGCGATTTCGTCGTGATTGATTCGCGAAATTTCGTCGAACGAGTGTATCGATAATTAACACGATATCGAGATATTGGAATAACGGGTGTGTATTATAGATTTCGGGGGTTTAATAGAATTTTCAATTTCGATGCATGTCTTTCGGATGAAATGGGTGTCGGATGGGAATAGATTATTTTTCGATAATTGAGGAAGATATATTGAAAAATACAATACTCTGAAAATTTTAGTTGAAAGGTATTTGTTTCCGGGGAAAATTCAGCGCAAAAAGCACGAAATCTAATTATATAAGTCGCTTTAAAGTTCAATTGAGATGCAATTAAAAATTCGAATATTTTCAATTGAATCTTAATTCTTAATTCAATTAATTTTTCGTATTTTCAAAAATGTTATTTTCGCAATTCATCGAAACTGCTTAAAACCATAGACGTTTAAATATTATTATTTTTCATCGACTCAGATTTCGAAGACTTCATCAGCAATTACGTTGATAATTGCCAAAAAAAAATGTTAACGTCGGGGGAATCATTGTTTGGCTGTCTGGAAAACATATATGTGGCATCACTGTCAACAGCTCGAGCCTGAGACACCTGTAAAAGCGTCTCGGTGGTTTCCGCTGTTTAGTCACTCGACCATCGGTCCCTTCCGCTGTGGTCTCCGGTCTGCCAATGATGCGCATAGCTGTGCAATGATTCGACCGTCGAGAAGGTCGAATTGAGAACGATTATATGCAACTTGACTGTCTAAATTGTTAACATCAATAGTGCCAGCTGTCACTGCCATACATTTCATCAACCTCAAGTTCCATCAATTTCCACTTTTCTCGATCTCAAATTGAAACTGAAGTCATTGACGAGAACTGGCCTTTATCTCATCCGATGGCACGTGAGATCAACGCAAATCAATGTCGACTTTACTTGAAATTGAGGGGAAATCGGACTGGTATACGATTTAGAGATGTTCAGACTAATGGCACTTGACATCAAGAAAAGATGAGACTGATGCCATCTGAGATCGAAAGGAAGATGAGATTAATCAGACTTGGATTCGAAACAAGTTGCGACTGAAGACACTGGAGAGGAGACAAAATGAGACTGTCAGATCACGAAGGACGTTCAGATTCATTATATTTGGGATCAATGGAAGCTAAAAGTAATGACACTTGAGATCGAAGCAAGTTGAGACTGAAGAGACTGAAAACGAGAGAACATGAGACTTATCACACTTGATATCATACGTGTTGCTACATTTTTTCATGAGAAGTCTTCAGCCCTGCTTATAGGCGAGGGAACGATGTTCTTTTTACTGTTTGAAAATCGGACGAATGATTTCTGAACAATTTTTGTTTTCTCACTTATGACGCGAATCCACATTCGTAAAATTGTTATCAACCCAAAAATTGAGTAATTCCACGTCTCTATGGATGACGTAACAGAAAAATGACCAAGTCTCACACTTCGTACAGCAAAATTGACCATTTTGCTACGGTCACTGCATCACTCGAAGGTCCATTTTTTTTCACGTCTGCTTTTTTTTATCCGATCCGAACCGTCCCTCGTCACTTATGTCCCTATCTATTTTCATGGAGCACTTTTTCCGTCGAGTATTCGAGCGTGGAATGCGTCATTATCGAAGACAGGGGGAACGGAGACCGAAAAAAAAAAGGAAAAAGAAAAAATCAACAACACTGACGTACGCGCATACCCGTGGGTGTTACGTCATCCCATGTCGATGCGAAGCGCAAAGTGGGCTAGGTCGGGACAACGATTTTCGAAAGACACAAAGGCAGACCCGATGCGTTGCCCATAATGATTATCGATCTTTTGGATATTCGAAAAAAAAAACAGAACCAAATTTCGCATCGAACGTTGAAAAAAATTCATCGGTTGAAAAACGTATATTGTCATCGTTATTTTGTGGAGATTTATCGATTATGCATGTGAGTCTAGTAAAATCCGACACAATCGTAAAATAATAAATTAACAGTGACGAATGTGAGTCGCGAGATATGTGAATAAGCTCCCAAAAATGATCATTCTTATCTCACACGTCTGGTTGTTATGCCAGGTCAGTCCCTCGAATTCCAACCGAAAACCGATTGCGTCAATTATCACAATGAATGTATAATAATTGTCCCGTGATTATAAATTTTGTGTATCAACACTTTATTCGATAATCTCGTCAACGATGAAAAGAAAATAAAAAATAAATCCAAAAATGAATCCATAAAAAAAAAACCAAGCAACGAAATACGATATGTTTATTTTGAGTGATATATAAATAACGTGAGAGTTTTTGGCTAACGTAACGATGCCTTTTTTCCATCGGTCGGTTTCAATATCAGCAAAACATTTGAACAGAAGTGCATACAAACGTCAGACGCGACGACTTGTTTTTTTTTTTTTACTTCTTCATCGTTTGCACGATAATATTTTTATTCCGTCGTTTTCTTTTTTATTTTCTTTTTCCCCACCAATGTTACGTGATAACTGGTCGATCGTCGTGTTATTGCGGAGGCGAATGACTTAGAATTATCCTTGAGACGCGTTATATACTCGTCGTTATTTGCGACTGCGCATGTGTGTTATTTGCCGGCTGGAGGATGCGTGCGATGCATTATTGTTGATCGCAAAGACGACGAAAATCATCGAACAAAGTTGCAAAAATATTGCAATGAACTTTTGACGTCGAGTTCGATTTTAATTTTCATTTGTTTGCTTTTTTACTTTTTTTGTATGTTCGACTACGATTGTTTTTTTTTCGTCCTTTCGTTGGCTCATTGGTTTTTTTTAATTTTTTTTTTATTTTTTTTTTTTTCAAATTTATAAAAGTCAATGATGGTAGGCGGTCCGCTGGTTTGGAGAACGCTAATCTGTGCTGCGTGCATTTGGTTTATCGTGGGTCACAGTCTCTGAATGATAAATGACCAGATCGCGGTCGGTTCTCTCTGTCTCTCTCTCTCTCTCTCTCTCTCTCTCTCTCTCTCTCTCTCTCTCTCTCTCTCTCTCTCTCTCTCTCTCTCTTTTTTTTATTTATACATGTACATTCGACTTATGCTGTTCCTGGGGTCAATTCTTTATTCGACTGGTCGTGCTCGGTTACATAAATCGAAGCTCTATAGAACCGATGACTCAATTCGTGATTGTCTGCACTCTCGATTATGCTTTTTCGTAGATTGCACATTTTAAAAAATTATCTTTCTCGTTTTATTCATGAGGTATACGAAATTGAAATGTCGTCCGATTCCAGTTGCGTTACTTTTTCTTTTTCAAATGTATTTCTGTTTCAAAATCACTGTCTGAGAGGTGTGGGGTTTGGATTTTGGAATTTTGGGAAAATGTACATATATATGTAACTATTTTTGCGGTAGCAAGCAATGTTATTGTTGAAGCTGACACTTCTGTTTTGAATTTGAGAGAAGAGAGCTAAAACCAAAGTTTGGATTCACACAAACCTTATTTCCCGAACAATTTTGAATAATTTTATTCATGGTTCGAAATTGTCGATGGTACTACTGGAGGATCTAGAAAAAATACACGTTCTGTTGGCACCATCATTTTGATGAATTTAGAGCGTTAACGTGGAAGCAAAAAATGGAAACGCGAAGACCGACGTCAATGACGGAGGTCCGAGCTGCACGCTCTGCAGAACGATTTAGCTACTGCCTCCGTGATTTATAAATAGTTACGACCAAAGGGTTTAGCGCTGTTCATCGATTTTCAGATATTGAAAATGTCAAAGGGCTCATCGACTAGGCGATTAGGAGACAAAGAGTATATTTCACGCACTTTCGCAAAAAATTCGATGCAATGTGCTATACATTCGTGTATTCATGTGTACGTGTGAAGTGGCGTCCTCTGGGTGGGATGCTTCCTCAACAGAAGCAGTTTGTGTGGGTTCAGTGTGCCTGAAAAAAAAGAGAAAAAGAAAAAGTGAGAGAGAAAGATAAATAGAGGACCGCAATGAATTTTTGTTTCTTAGTTAACTCTAATTTTTAAAATACTTGTCCACACAATTTTATATTAAACAATTAAAAAAACGAACGGAGAAAAGTGTTTAAAATATCGAAAGAGAAGTTGAAAAAAAAATCATTTTCATACAATGGAAATACAAATGTCACTTTGCCACGAGTAATTTTCTAATCCCTCGAGCCAAAAGACATTAAAAAAAAAAAATTAATAAGAATATCAAAATGCAACATGCAGACGATAAAATAAACGTCAGCGAGACGTAATGATGGTTGGTGACGGGTGAACGAGCAGAGCCCGTCAGGCATCGTTATTAACATCACGAATGAGTACATGTTAATGGTCCCCGTTATGAACTTTACTTACGTAATTCGCTCCTCGGTTGAGACTTTTAATTTATAATCGATACGTTGATTGACCATTGCTGCATTGCATATGCGTAGCGTAACGAGGCACTAAACCGGTAACCGATCGAACTGAGTTATCGACTAACGTGTTATGTGACCTTGATCGGTTCGTGATACATTGTTCGAGATAAATCGGTTAATCGTTTCAACAAAGTCGCAAGTCGAGCTACTCGTCAAACCAAATCCTCGGTCATTTTTAATTACTGCATTGCGAAAAAAAAAATATATATGTATGTGCATACATAAACGTTATCAATGTTATCGCAGTTATTAATAAGTTATACCGATAATACATTTTTTTGCGAAGTTTGAAAGTCGAATAAAAATCAGGAAGTAAGGACAGAATGGAATATTCTTCCATTGAACCTTCAAAGGCCTTTTTCCATTAAATTATTCATTTCCAACGATGAAATGATAGGAACAAAAAATAGCGTGCCAATTCAACTTGATCGACTTCGATAGCCTTAATAAAAATTGGTTCAATCGAGCTGCGTAGCATTTCACGAAAATGAAGAAATAAGCATGACAATGAAAAAGCGATAAGATATGAATCAAGATTTTGCAATAATTAATTTGTTCGTATAAAAAATGTTGAATTCAATACTCAATTAGGAGAGGAAATAATTTCATTTTGTTGACACGACATTTAGTAATAATATAGAATAAAACATTTCACAATCAACATTTAATATTTTCACGAAAATTGCACATTCTTTAGTTGGCACGTTCGTAGACTACTTCTCATTGTCTTTTCAAATTCTACACATTCAATTAAATCCATTAATATCGCTACACAAATAAATTGAAAGTTGTGATTATTTTATCATTTCTTCTGAATATTTCATGTTCCATTTGATAATCATTGGAAAAGCGAAATTGAGATGGCGTCTCGAGACGCAATCGTTTTTCTCGTGTCGAGCGAATATTCATAAACACAGTTTTGTCAGTCGTCCAAAAACTGTGTTTCAGCTGTTCACATTACGTACAATGCTCGACGAGTTACGGAAACTTCTGCGTATTGGCAAATCGTGTAATCGTGACCTGTTGCGTAATCGATCGTAATCAACGCATCAACTACGCTGCACGTAATGCAAACTTCTTGAACCTATCGATTACAATTATTTTTTCACAAACACGGTTGTAACAACATCGAAGAAAATAAAAAAAAAATTACGCAATGGGTTGATAATAACCTCGTTGCTGATGTCATGTTCAACAAAAGCTTTGGATAAATCAAACCAAAAAAAATGCAAAGTAGCCATAGTTATTTATTTCAAACAATTGCAACAACAATTACCATATAGGTTGATGATCATGTGACAATTAAAATTCTCACGGTATACGATATATTAATGTACCAAGAGAGCACGGTCATTGACCTCGTAGTCGTTTGCTCGCATTATGCGCCATACAGTATTATGCGACGATTATGAAGCTGCCGCATTGGTATATCAGCGTCGCAAATGAGTATGAAACGTACGTGCCCGCGACTCCTTGAACGCCTCGACCAATCGGGCTTCCTCCCGTTCATTGGGATGCATCGCACATTAACAGTTCAATCGCAGTTTACTGGCCCTCCGATTTGTTTCCATTTCCCCCACTCTAGCGCCGTGGCTTCGTGCGTCTGCTGGAACGTGTTGAGCGGTGGGGAGCGGCTGGGCCAATACCGCAGCGCCTGAGCGATGCGCGCTCCGCCCAACGACGCCCGGTTGGTCACGCGCGTCCCCCTCCAAGCGCTCAACCACGCCTCCTCGCATCGTGCCGGCTTTTCATTCGCCGGCTTCAACTTGTCCACGGAAATTCGGGACTCCACTGTACGCTTCATAAACAGCATAAGCGTTTGGTAAGTAAATCCGACGATGTTCTCGCCCGTTCGTGCACAAATCGGTGCGCGCCTTCCAGGCCTGATAACGACGCGTTGCGTCACATTGTGCAATAATTGTTTACGATCTTCGTCGCACCGTGTGAGCTATATGGCGAAATGCGATTTAACCTCGTAACCAGAGTCAACGTCGTCGAATATTCTGCGTGAAATATGCATTTCGATATAAGAAGACACTGATTGTTTTATGTTTTTTGAGGTTAGCATCTATGCGTCGTTGATGTTAGTTTTTTTTTTTTAATTTTCGTGGTGTCGCGATTGGATTGGGTCAACGTGCGATCGATATATGTATTGAATAGAAACGTGGCTAATATCCAGTCTGAGACTAGGTACTGCGAAACTGGGTTCATTGAACACGAACTTACATGTACATTTTTATCCGCAATCTGGTTCGAATATTCTAGACTATTGCGTTGCGGAGCCCCGAAAGAGATGGTTGCAAATTTTCGAGATCCGAGGTATTGACTGTTATTGTTGAAACAATATTTCGGAATTCGGATGCAACGTTGATTTCGTCGCATGATAATATGCGAGAAGCGCGATTAAAATTTTGGTCAATAACATTCGATATCACATGCACAATGCAGATCGCAATTATTTGATATTGCATTATGCTGATAATATTATGCTCAAGGCGTCAGCGGAATCACGAAAACCGGTGAAAATTCTGTAAGTTTTAGTTAATTGTGATTCATTCGAATGATCTCACCATCTCATCAAAAAGATCGCACAGTTACAACGGTGCAACAAATAATTGATTGTTGCTTCGAAATTTGTATCCTTTTTCCAATCAAAATAGATACGAAAGTAATGATATTCATTCATCCATATAATGAATACAAAGAAAAATAAATGAATCACACAAGAATGAATATATCATTGACAACATTTTTTAAAATACTTTCGCCCACTCAACTGCGTCGATTATCATTGCTCAATGTTCCTCTGAATTTTAGAAATTCAAGAAAACAATGCAATTGCGTAGAAGAGACACGATATTAAAAATTAAAAACTGAAAAATAAAATAAAAGAGAATAAAATGGAATGAAACAAAATAAAATAAAACAAAACAAAATAAAATAAAATAGAATAAAATAAAATAAAATGAAAAAACACAAAACAGACGAATTAGAAAAAAATTTAAAAATCTTGTTTCTTTCCAGTGATTTGAATTTAAACGAATGGATTCGATGCGAGAATTTTTTTTCTTTTCCGAACGAGTTTTGTATGCGCAAATACGTCAGTTGTGTTGTGCAACTCGTGCGATCTTTCGGTCGTCGTATCTACGACGTTACCAAGCTTCTTCTTTGTTTGCAATACGTGTTCGTATGTGTGTGTGTTTGTGGTTTGCGTATAACTATACGAAGGCGATATGCAGCCGAAAGTCGGTGATCGTGTGTGCACATGCATATATATGGCCTGCGCATACACACTCCAAAGATATATATATATATATATATATATATATATATATATATATGTATACACATATGTAATACGGACTCGACGAAAGCAGATTCGCGATTGAATCTCTCGTTGTCGTTGTCGTCGTTGTGTGGGTGATATGGCGGCGACGTGGGGCTACCAGCGGGTTCGGCCCGTCGAAAGCGTGCGACCGTAGTCGCGTCACGTATTTTTTGACCCTGAATACGATGGAGTTCGACGGCCGCTGCACTCGACAAGGTCGTCCCGAGTGATGCAAGAGAGACGCGCACCTCGCGGTTTTTGCCCCCTCCTTTTTTCCCCTTGCTTCTTCTTCTCCGCGCACCTCACCCCTCCCCCCCGTCGTGCTACTCAGCCACCGCCGACGCCTTGTTGTAAATATGGCCCGCTCATTATCCCGCGCGTCCGTACGTCCTCACCGAATGACAAAACATTTCGTACGAATGACACGGCGGAATATTAATCCCCCGAAAGGGGGGGTGTTAAAATTAGTCCCCCTCGACGCTGTTCGAAGAAACGAATTTAGCGACTGAACCATCGTGTAGCGTCGATTCAATGTGTAATCACAATTAGATTCCAAGAAATAATTGTTAGATGTTATTTTGGCTACATGAGATTTGGAGGTTAAAGGGAATTTGTTGGCGACCCTGTCCGATTCCTCGGGCCCCAACAACTCCAAGACTTGAGTAATTGCGTGAGACCCCACGTGACATCACAGAACTTAACTGCTAGACAGCGCAGCCGATTTCAAAATCTAGTTATTTGAAATAATTTTTGAGAAGTAATTCAAAGAGTATTACAGTCCGATCTCGAAATAAGAGACTCGGCAATAAGAGACTTCATCCTCCGACTCGAGCTCAAGAATTTCTCAAGACCTCTGGTTAAGACACGTCAGAGAGGGGGAGGTCTTATTATCACGGTCATTTTTAGAGAACCTGGATATGACTGTTCGTCACACTTGGACGGCGACTCTAGGGATGCTGCTTGGAATCTCTATTGAACTCCAAGAATTATTGGAAGATAGTTCAGATAATTTGAGGTCATTCGAACGTTTGTCCGAATGTACATACCAGAAGACAGCTCGAAGGCACGACAACGGCATTAACGTAGTACCCCCGTTAAGAGAGTTCCTCGTCAGATTTTCATGAAACTTGGCATACTTATAGGTATTGATAAGAAGAAGGTTCAGTTAAATTTTTATGTCTTTCCGGAGCACGAGAAAAAAGATATCAACACTTTTATTTTCACGCGTTCAACATGGAGCCTCATGGAAAATCACGCTCAATTTGATATAATACAAAAAGTCCTCGTCAGATTTTAATGAAAACACTTAAGCTGCAAGTTGACTAATCGGAGAACATTTTGGGCACTTGAAAGTAAAGATCAGGAGACTGTGATGATAATAACAAGCAAATAAACATCGCGAAAATGCAGTTTATATCAGGAGTTGGTCGTGATCCAGTAGACATGGCAACGTTGCGCGTTTGTTTCCCATCTTCTACGTACTACGTACTTTAATCAGGAGATGGTATACCCTAGGCTTGCTTTGACTCTTACAGTTTGTAGGATACTACCTTAAGGTGACGAGTTTCGTGAGGTTTTAGGAGGTTCTAGAAATCCGTAACCCTCCGGGCGATCGGGGTAGACATATATATACATATATATGAGTAATCATGACGTTACCTGAAACAACAGATCGTACCGGATCTTTATTCCCGTTGTATCCCCGGTCCCAGACGTCATTGGTTTACGTTAATCCGACTGACTGATGCGCCTGACACGTCGGCGAATAACGAGAGATACCTTGACGCAGATAGTACACAACCGGGGCGTCACGTGTACCTGCATTGAGTCGTATACCCGGCCACGTTATAACACGACGTGCTTTCCTTTCATTTCTCTTTGTCGGACCAAAACGTGACATACTGGCTCGCTCGAACAACCCCCCTCCCCTATCCCCACCCTCCGCGATACAATGTCTGTGGTCTCCCACTACGCTCGCGGAGACTCGTGTACGAATAATACATCGAGCAGACGCTCGTAAACATCCATTGCGTAACAAGAACAACGAAAAAAAAGATCTTGCTGGTCTTTGTGGCCTATTAGCTCTATGATTACGACATCAACGTGGTAATCCTTACGTGGATCATTCTTTTAAGCGTTGATTATTTTCTTCAATGGCGACAATCGATGATATCGCTGTTGCTGAGAATCGCTGAAACGTCATTTCACTCGGTTATATGTTGAGGCATTATGACACAATCAAAAATTCTGGGTTAGATTGAATTACATTTGAGAAATTATTTTTTTTCACATAATTTTAGTTATGAGTCATACTTTTTTTTGTTGAATTTAGGTGAAATTTTTCGAATTGATATTTTTTATTATTTTTGATAACACTATCTAAATAAATTGGAAGAGTAAACATTGATTTCTATACTATTGTTTATTAGATTATCAATTGAGTTTTATTTAGTCTATATATTAGACTATGTATATTCTATATATAGAATATACCCATCCCGATATATAAATTAAAAATAATTTTTTTACTTAGGCATTGCTGCTGAAGCTCAAACCCATCATGCTTTTTTGGCCTCCACATCATGATCTCGATGAATTTCCAAGGGCCCGCCGCGTTCTTCGTCCTCGTCTTATTAGCCCGGCCCTCGCTTTGGTTCTGGGTTCTTGCGAAACAATTTTTGTGAAAACGGGACTGGGTCAGATAATTCGATGGAATCGAGAGTACGAGATCGAACGTTTTCGTGGACAGTTACAGCAAGACAGGCAAGGTCTCCGTTCTGGGCCCACACCTCAACGAAATTCTGCACGGACACCCAATTACCTTCACCAACGGAGTTAATCATTCAACTTAATTTTTTTCTCTTGTCAATACGGAATGACCTTCATCGTTTTTTTTTTTATTCTCCTTCAACTGTTGGAGTCAAAATTGCACGAGACCTTGCCACTTTTTACCGATCGGGTTGAATTCCCTCATTTGTTGAGGAGACCGATCGATCTTTGAAGAGTTTTCAACCCCCCGAAATTGGGGGGTTGAAAACTCTTCAAAGTCCGAATAAATTGTTTTCGGCTACGATACAAACGAAACGACGTTCACTACAAACCTTTTCACACCCAACTCTAGAAGATTAACGCATGAGAATCGATTTTCCCGACCCATCGATTTTCGCAAAAAAAAAAATTTTTTTCGTAAAAAAAAATTTATTTTTCATAAAAAAACCATTTTTTTTCTTCTACAAACAAAAATTCGGTTTCCAGGGACACATACAAGGGTATCCCTATGTGAATCAACCGTTAGATCACACATACAGAGCCATCTCCACGTGAATGAACCGATAGATTCGATTTTCGTCAAAATTAGGGGTCTAAAAACCTTTAAAAGTCCGAATAAATTGTTTTCGGCTACGCTACAAACGAAACGACGTTCACTACAAACCTTTTCACACCCAACTCTTGAAGATTAACGCATAAGAATCGATTTTCATGATCCATCGATTTTCGGCAAAAAAAAAAATTTTTTTTCATAAAAAAACCAATTTTTTTTCTACTACCAACGAAAATTCGGTTTGGGGTAACAATCCGATCGGTTGTTCCAATTTTGGAACAACCGATCGGGTCGTTCCCTCTTCTCTCTTCCTAAATTGTTGCAAGAAATAATTAAGACAATAAAAAAAATCAATGGATTTTTATCTTCCCGTTCGAACGCCGACTAAACGATGCTACATAGACCGGAAGTTCATAAGAACAGTGTTGTAGAGAATTGAATTGTCTATAAAAAAGTTCACGACAATATATATGTCATATTCATAGTTCAGAATTTCGGTCGTTATGAACATCGATCTGTCATTTCTCTCGTCCCTTGTCCCTCAACCCTCGCCGCCCCATCCCCGGAAAAATCACCGTTCAGACACATTCTCACGTCCCTGGAATGTCCTGACTCGCTACCCGGAAGACCTACCTGAAATTGTCCGAATCAGAGAATTTTCGACCAGGGTCTAAAAATAAGAACAAAATGAAAAAAAAAAAAAAAAAAAGAACTCAACGAAACCGTTGTTCACGTTAGCACGAACTGGCGAAACATTTGACCAAAGACGAGAGGCTTATGCCGGTTAAGTGTCATCGACACGGTTCCTCCCATCGCGGTTAGGGTCAAATGTATCTAACGGCAAATTTCTCGATTTGAAGATCCGAAAGAACGATTCTTCGGGTTACGAGTGACGAAACACCATTCGTGCCATCGACGATAGAACGTTCAACGACGAACGGACCCCGACGGGTTGTGTACCGCATGACGAAATTCGTGGGTACGATATTTTTTTTTTTTTCCAAATCCAAATTCCTATGACCCGACCGGTATTTTGACTTTGATACGAATCGCTCGAGAAACCCGTTGGTAATGTCGAATCACCGAAACTGCGGGACCGGGGGCCCCTCTCTATGACCTCTCGAACGGGATAAACGTTTACGTAACGACGAAATACGGTATTATATACGTCACGCGCTCTAACGTGACGGTTATCTCTAATGGTCGTTACGAACGACTGTGGAACACCCGTAGATGCCATATTATTCATGAATAATAATTGCTTACGGTTTCTGGGATTTTTTTTTTCAATGGGTGACTTCTATTCGTTAAAATATTCTGCCATTTAATAAGATCGTAATTGTTCTTTTTGCTCAATAATAATAATAAAAGCAATAATAATAAAAATTATAACAATGAATTATAGTAATCAATTATTATATCAATAATGTATTAATAAGCAACAACAATGAACAAAACCATGAATAATAATCAGACTAATTATTAATTACATTGAATTCAATATTATTTTTATTCGTGTATTAATTTTGCTTGCTATTGTTATTGGGTGATTTTTATGTAGATTGAAATAATGTTGTACTTAATCTTGGTGATCTGAAGTGCACTAAAAGAATTCCAAAAAAATGCATGAAATCTTATAAATTATCCTAGTATAATGATCAATCATCCTACTGCCAAAATAATCATTCGTTTAAACAACATAATCAAACAAGCAAACAATGAAAACAAGGGGAAAAGGTTTTAGCCACGAGTGACCAACGCTTACGGATTGAAAGTTAATCATATTTATTATAACGAATTACTTAGGTCCGATTATTTTTATTGTTCATGGAGCTTCGGCGATTACGAGTGAATTTTTCATAGCTACATTCTTGCGAGACTTCTATGTTCTCAACTCTTGTTTCGGGTTTAAAAGAGTTAATTATATTTGTCGACTTTATCATATTATTATCATTCACTCATATCGTCTCGTCTCTGATTATTGTTGCAAAATCTCGAAACCGCTCGCTGCTGTAATAATTTTGTTTATTTAATTTGTCATTTTTTCGTTCGAATATTTGTTAACAACGGACGAGGCGCTTGCGCGTATCGGGTTTGCAATAATTGTAAGCTGCTCGTGTTTGTGTTTTCCGAAATCAGGGAGATCTCGAGTTTTGCGATTTTGGGAGTCTGGCTGCGAGAAAATGATGGACGCGAAAAAAAAAACAGAGGGGGATGAAGATAAAGGCTCGACACAAGCTGCACGGTAGGGCGCGAGCCTTTGTGTGTGTGTGTGTGTGTGTGTCTGTGAATATATATATATACGTATGTGTAGAACACTCGAGCGAGAATAAAACGCCGCTGCTCGGTCGATATAGTCGCGAATCTATATTTAAACATCTCTTTCGCCCACACGCCACGACTGCAGGGGCTGCGGCATAACCTTTATTATTAAATCAAGGTTTTTGGCTTTCACTCTGACGGCACACGAGCGCGCGAGCGCTCGTGTGCTGCAATTCTCTTGCCGCGCGGTGCTCGCTTGCGCGCACTCGAGTCTCGGTGCGCGCGTTTGCCCCGGCAACCATGATTTCTTCAATGACTTTGTAACGAATCGTTAAACTCGCTGATAGTCCATCCACCAATCGTCTCATGTGTTCACGGGACACTGCCGGTTCGATCGAACATCCGTATATAATAATGTATTCTAGAAAGAAAAGATACAATAACGTCGAAGAATAATCGAAAATTCATTTTTAGCTCCCGCGTGGGAATTGAAAACATTTTTTGTGGGGCTTTTGATCTTGAAATAGGATAGTTTGAATTAATTTTTCCAATCATTTTATTTATTCTTACTCTGGAGGAAATTTAGTCGGTGCTTTTCTTTTGTCGTGAGGAAGCTGAGCCATCTAAAAAATTGGAACATTTTTTTTTCGTGATGATGATCAATCAAGATTTAAAATTCATTCCACACTTATAAAATACCTATATTTAGCTATTATTTTCAATATTTTCATAGCCATATAAAGCATCTCAACGCTGTAACATTTATCACAATATTTATCACTTGTGGTAGCTTTTGGATCATACGATTCAAAGGATTTTCAATTCTGACGTCTCATTTTCTTCGTTCAGCGTTCAGATGCTTTATATGGCTATGAAAAAATTGAAATGATAGCTGATCATAGATATATTATAAGAGTAGAATCGATTTTGAATTTAGATCTATCATATCATGAAAAAAAAATTCAATTTTTTAGATGGCTCAGACCTCTTAGGAGCAAAAAATCTTATATACGGAATCATTATTTTTTAAAAAAACTTTTACTGAATAAAATTTGGCCGATGTACATATAGTAATTCAGAATAGTAACCAGACAGTTTTCCCCATCTCACTTTACATAGTTTCGACTCTGGAAAATCACTAGCTAAGTTCAACCGATGAGATAATAAATTCTTGGCTAGATCCTAGACAGATATCTTATCCAACACCTAGATAGCAAAAAATTACACATAGCGGCTGGGTCCAGTCAGCATTTCAATTCGAATTTTTTGCGGAATCCACGAAGATTCTATCGAACCAATAACCGTGTGTAAAATGTTCACACGTGACGAAGCCAGGTCGGCGATGAAGATTATGGAATAGTCGGATTGCGACATGGATCGAACGTGGCAGTTCGTTGCCGCATAGACGATGTCGAGATCCCGCGAGCTCAACCTTTTCGTATGATCGCGAGGCGCGCGCGCGCGGCCTTTGCGCCGCTGGGCCATTTGAACCCCGGTCAAATGAGACCCGATCCAAACGAACCTGTGCCAGACACGAATGGAATGAAGAATGGATTTATTACGATGAAAAACCAACGTGGCAAAGTATCGACAACGGTGCACGAGCGAGAGAACGACAACGACCTAACCCGTCTGTGCTGCATCCAATTTCCGTTACTTCGCCGTCACATCCATCGTCTCTGCCATTGTCCAATTTATTGACAATCTTACGCAACGCAAACGCTTTTACCGACGTATTGCAATCTGTCGATTAAACGGTTTTTTTTTCTTCTATACCGACTCGTTCCTCGGATAATCGATATTGATTTATAGCATGTACGAATGGTCGAGCAATGACTTCAGACTATGCTTAGGTGTTTGCTTCACGGAAACCAAAAAAAAAAAAATTTTTTCACCAGTTTTTTTCCTTAATTATTATAAAAAATGAAATTCTGGAAAAAATTGACTAACGGTTTAGAATCACATCAGCAAACCATCCTTCATTTTTATATGATGAAAAAATAAACACGAGTGGATAATTAAAATAATAATTCAAAAACGAATAAATCCCGATTTATTCGAAAGTTCAATTTTATATAACACTGTTTATATAAATTTGAAAATTGTTCTTGTCCTTTTTACGCGAGAAGAACTTGATCTGGTCGGAGCTCGAAGGACTCAATAATTCTAAAACAATTTCACCCTCGATGATGGAATTTAAAAAAAAAACGCACGACCTGTCGAATTATCATGGAATGAAAAAAAATGTTATCACTTGTGAACCGTGATGAATAATCATCGTGAGCCGAAGACCTTAACAATGTGGGTCATAAAAATACTGAAAGAACTCGCGATAATACAATTAACGTTCGCCCTTGTCCGAGAATTATATTTTATACGGTCGTATCTCGGCAACCGTGTCACAACGACCATTTGTAATCGTTGCAACTGAGCGAAGGCACTTTGATTGGAGTTGCTTTGACCACTGAGTGATTTGGCGTTTTTCAATTTTAGAAATTTTAGAATTTATTAAATTTTAGAAATTTTAGAATTTATTAAATTTTAGAAATTTTAGAATTTATTAAATTTTAGAAATTTTAGAGTTTCTTAAATTTTAAAAATTTTAGAATTTCATAAATTTTAGAAATATTAGAATTTATTAAATTTTAGAAATTCTAGAATTTCTTCACTTTTTCGTGGAAGCTGCTTGCATGTGAAATTTTTTCAATTTTTTTCAAACGTCTGAAAAGGCTTCCAAGGAGCGAAACTTCAATAAAATGAAATAAGCCACCATCGTCTGTCGCCAAAATTTCAAAAACACTATCCAAACAAAGACAAAGCACGATGATTTTGGACACGGCGGAACTCTTAACGTTTTCTTCCGTCGTTTTTTTTTCTTTTTCGCCGACTCGGGAGACTCAACAGCACAGGCGATGAGAGCCAACAGTCGTCGGTGGGCGACCCCGCGAGTTGCCGAATTTTTGTACGATTTTTGTCTGGCGGGTTTGCGACGATGCAACCGAAATGGGCGACGATGAATTTGGTTCTGTTGCACGTAAAGCTCCGGTGATTTATCCGAAACGTCCGTCAAGTCCCCGCGGCTCATGGGTTGTGCGTTTGTGCGTGTTGCAACTCCCCGAACCCTTCGCGAAACTGTCTTCTCGACGACTCTTTGGATCTTCTTTGTCGTCCAAATCTTCGTAAGACACTCTCTTCGCTGTTGCAATTTTTTTTAATTCATTTTTTCCCGTCATTTTCATTTATTTTTCTAATTTTGTTTGTTGTTTTTCCGTTTGTTTTTTTTTCGTTTTTTCTTTCTGTTCTTCGCATCTGTCTGTCTCTCTTTAGCCGGGCAATTTATTTTCGTCCGGAGACCACCGGCTAATGATGCACGCAAAAGTGAGTCTCGTGAAATTATTTTTAACGGTTTTTCATCTCGTGTTGGCTCTTCTCGAACGCAATCTTCTTTCGCGATTATTTTATTTAATCTCGTTCTCGTTTATTTTTTTTTTCTTTTTTTTTTTGTTATCTTCATCTCGCTTTTCTTCGAACGGGCAAAGAGAAAACGAACGAGACAAGCGTATTGCAGCCGCGGATAAGTGCAGCTGATTGATTTCGGATGCATCTGTCGACGCAGCATCAAGACATTATTATCTCCAGGCCCAACGTGGAGTTTCAGATTTTTCTTTTCTTTTCGCCGAAGGTAGATGGTAAAATTGTTCAACATTCATTAGTTATATTATAATATCATTTTAACTGCAGATCACAAAAATATATATATCATCAGAAAAAAAAATTTTATCTCGACGAAATTTCGTTCAAAAATAAAAAAGATAAACCAGGAATCGAACGAACGAGAGTGAACACACCTGCGGGAATGTTAGGCTACAATGACAAACGACGTGAAAGAGATGGAAAAACAATGGCGATAGTACAATCCACAAAGCGCAGAATCCACTGTATAAACGTGTTTGATTTAATACATATATGTGTGTGTGTGTAAATTGTCCGGTGGTGTTAGAGAGGCCAACGCGGTTATTCGATTGCATAATAAAATAATGGAGCTATCTAACGGTAAAGCAAAACGATAGATCGGCGAGCGAGGCACGCCGGCCATTAGCGTATGGTAATCGACTTTGTACTTGGTCGTTGTATCATCCAGAGAAAGACAGATGGTTCGGTGTTACAGCAGAGACGGAGAGATGGTTTGACTAACGGAATTCGAGAGAGAGACGAAAGATCGTTCGACACCGAGCCGAAGCAGCAGCAGCACCAGCAGCAGCAACATTCGAGCCCTCTATTTATCAGAACAATATATATATATATATATATATATATATATATATATATGTATATATATACCGTATGTATGGGGACGGGATAAGGATAGCGAGTTCGGAATAAAAGAGACGCACGGATATCGCCGCTAGACCGGGACGCCCGCCACGAGTGGGCAGAATCGGATCGAACGTGGAGAGGAGAAAGAGAGGAGAAGAACATCGGCTTCGAAGATCGATGTTGAATCGGATCGGGACGTCATTTGTAACGGTAAGTGGGATGGCCGTTAGTTTCGTGCAACCAGCGAGACCCACGAGAACACATCACCGATGTCCAAATTGGTCCAGATTATATTATCCGGATGGAAAAATAACAAAAAAAAAAACTTTTTTCTCTCAACATTTCTCTTTGTTGCCGAATTTTTTATTTGTGATTAAAATTTTTTGTTAATTTTATTTTTTTTATAAAAAAAAAAAATGTTTCCCACTTTTCGTGACAAAGATCTTATAATTGAACCTTGTTTTGGGTTAAACATTTACGAAGGGCTTATAACAATTTTATTGTTTTTGGAAATAATCGAATTAATCAGCGAGAAACGAAACAATAAAACAATTTTTGAGTTGAACTCGCTACTAGCAATTTTACATTTTTCGTGATCATTTTTTGAACACCGTTCGATCCATCGAAGTATTGTTAAAACCTGATAAACAATTGTGTTTACTATTTTTTACAATATTGAATGAAATTTTACAGACAGAATAATCGACGAATAAAAAAAGAATTGTAATTAACATAATTATTATTATTATTATTAATTCGGATATCAGTGTGACGTATGGTAAAGCAGGCGTAATATCGAAAGATGAAATTCCTCGAAAGACCGAAGTATAACGGCACCTCGCGGCGAAGCCCGTCTTCAACCCAATATTCGGGACCGTAGATTCCAAGACACGGCGAACGATGCGAGGATTTAAAAAGAACCCGTAACTATCAGTGCGTAGCTTACAGCATGAAGTGCGGGTTTTTAACGGTAATTCACCGTCTGCGTAGCACAGATAATCTCGGTAAACTTGATGTCCGAGTACATAACATAACCTCGCCGGTGTCAGCATAGCTAGCTAGCGGTCGTGAACACGAATTCACGCAATAGACACGATTACGACGGTATCTTTGAGCCCGGTCATACACCGATTGGCCGTTCAACCATCGGACGATCACGGTCATTGCATTTTTTAAATTATTAAAGAAAAAAATTAAAATCGTAATGAAAACGTATGGATAAGAAAAATATAATTTATTTAGGTTAATTAGGATAAATCTAAATGAGGTTAGGATTTACGTTGATTTTTACTATTCGATAAGGTTCTGTAGAAGCTGAAGACTACAGTACAGGTTTTTTCAAGTTCCGCAGAATTGAAATAATAATAGAACTCGAGTAATGTCCTAATGGTAATTCAAAGAATCTGAAGTTTTTCAAATGCTTCAGGTTCTAGGGAACGTCAAGAAAAAGCTAAAACTAAAGTATCACCTGGATTACGTGAAGCAAATTAGTTTCCACAAAACCTATTCCAGTTGGATTCTATACATCCTATAGATCCTAGAGAAATAGTTGAAGCACTATCTTCAGTACAGGACAGTATAGGCATAGCATAGTTGTCCTCCAGCGTGCTTCAAATTGTTTAGTTCGTGCAGAACGTATTTTTCAGTTTCCACAGAGCTTGAACGTTAGTTCAGCTAAAGCTATATAGATAGCTACTGTGTTTGCCTATGATACATAAAGTGTAATAGATGTTATTATGTTTGTTAGATTTTTCAGGTTTCGAAGAACTCAAAGAATGGAATAGTGGAAGTAGCATGTACTTATAGTGCCTATATCCTTGTCGCGGTCCAGGTTCGTTATTATTGTTTATCATACATTTTTCATAGTTGAGGATACAATTGTAACCCAATTATGGTTTAGGTTACAGTTGTTCCTTATGGTGCTTTAGGTTACAGTTGTTCCTTATTGTGGTTTAGGTTTCTAAGGGTCCACAGAACCTGATGGATAACACAGCTAATGAATCAGTCATAGTACCTATAATAATCAATCGTGTTCTAACTATTCCCTGGATCCTTTAGTTTCGTTTAGGTTTGAGTTCTACGAAACCTTAAAAATGGTACTCCTGTAGCAGGTACCTACATAACCTGCAATTAGTGGTAAGTGAAGTAATATCCAAATGAGATTCGTCGCTCAGCTGCTGAAACGTCGGATCGTTGAAACGAAGACCATTAACCGTGTTGCGGTTTGGATCACATATGACCGAGAGGTATTAGTTTGTGAGCTGTACGACGACGCAACACTCCAGACGAGGAGAGAAACTATCGCATTTTCCCGGTAGATCGCGGTCGTCGTTCGTGCCCCGCAGCTTGCCGCAACCACGTCCTCCATCCTTGTTTCTCACACGGAAAAGCCAGGCCGGATGGTGGGGGCTGTCTCACCTTTGCTCCAGATTGCACGGCTCGCCGGTGCAAGATGTGGAACGCCATCGAGCGTATCCGGGGCACACTGCATTAATTTTAATGCGCGGACCGCGGCGGAGCACCAACTGCTTCGGGCCTTCGCAAATCGCGATAACATTCCCCCGCGCATTCCCCGTGAACTAACTTGTTGGTTAAGAGGGTTCACGAACGTGTGAGTCAGGACGCAAGAAAAAATCTTTTCCAGGCGTTATGGTTTTTTTTACAAGAAGCTGTTGTGTTAAAAATTAACAAAAAAATTAGAGAAATATTGATAATGATAATCTATATTGAACAATTGAGAAAAAATGTGTTTTTTGGTTGCTTTCTTATACAGATAGCTATGTGATGCTTATCTATAGGTATATGTAGCTATCTATTTTCTTTAGGTACGGAATATCATCGAGCCATGATAAATATTAAATTTGGCGAAGATCTGCCTGATGGATCAAATTTCAGATAAGTTCAAGTTTTTCTATTTTAAACCTCGGCAAATTGAAAAATGTGTAATTGCCGTGCTCAATCTTCTGAATGTCCACACATGGATCGACAATCAGGGTAACTTGATATAAAATTTCGCGGAAATTCTCTCACCTATTGAAATTTGAGATGACATTGAAATTCCATACATCAACTAATTAATATCTGATAAAAATATTAGAACAAGCTTCAAGTTGAAACTTCCAATTTTTTCATCTGAATCGTAGGTCAACCACGAAGATTCTTCTATCAGGAAGCCAAAATAAAATAAAGGAAATGCCTTGAAGGACTTCGTGCGCCACACACAATTTAGTGGAAGCAAATTGCAAGTTTCAACTTACAGCTTGGTTATATATTTTCATTTTTTCGTTTCGGATAAAGTTGAAGCGTGACAGGGATTCCGTCGGCCACGTGTCAGGCTGTTACGTCAGCCGCAGAGTTCCCCGAGGGCGACTATTCCAATTGAAAAGATTCATAGGATTGCCCCGAGGAATCATCGTCGTCTCATCGTCGACGGGTTACTCAATATGTGCTCACTAGCGCGCACACACACACAATCTCCTGGCTATGTGTGTGTGTTTTTTATTCTCGACCGTTTAGCTTTGTCGCTTTTGTGTTCGACGACGTCCCCACCGTCGTTTGTCCCGTTACAAAATCTCGGCTTGCGCCACATCATCGTCCGGTTCGCCTCCTCATCTCGACCAGAGAGGGCGCGCATTCGTCCGGGCGCGCCGACGTCGTTTCGGTCGCGCTGTTATCGGGCGAGCGCGCACGTGGCCTCGTAAACCTCGAATCTGGACAAGCAAATGCAACCACGCAGACTTGATCTACGCGAAGATCCTCGAGTTCTGATTGCTAACTGTGCGAATAGTGAGGTCGATCGTGCGAAGGTGAGAAGAAAAGATAAAGGATAATTACACAGTCGTTTCTGTGATACATTGGGTACGATGTGGATGCGGTACTTTCGAAGATGGCCCCGATCGAACGTCGGCCATTATCGTATTGGGTCGTAGGCCTAGACAGGGTCTCAGTGGGTGCAGCAAGGAAGAAAATTCAGGTGTTGATATTGTGATTATTCATCGGGCTTGAGGTTAATGCATTCACGACGATATAGTTATGTTTACAGTCATGTTGTGACGAGGTGAAAATTTCGTATCCTCAGCTGTGCAATTTTATACCTACATTGACTGGAATTTCTTGTATCATCGGTTTATGTTTATCGATTTTTTTTATTTCTTCTGACAGTTTTCGAATTCTCATTTGTCGCATTGCATGTTCATGGCTTTTGAAATGAACCAAACATTGAAAAATCCAAAAAAGACTGTAAAAAACCAAACTGTTAACTATAAAAAATAAGATAAGGACATTTCCTTATCTTATTTAGAGGAGGATGTCATTAAGACTGTGAGGAATCCATCTACGCAGACTGGATTGAGTGTAACCTGTGCCAGGAGTGGTGGCACTGAAAATGGTCCGATTACATTAATTTCGAATCACTTAACGATTACTCGCACAAATCCAATTGATTTGTCCACTATCACATGGATCAATCGTCCGGCCATCAATGATTGCGCCTAATTCTACCGACCCCAAAATAATCATCTCTCATTTACTCAGAGTCCAATTGAATTAAATAATCATATAGTCTGACAACTTGTTACGAGATCACTGAAGATTGATGATAAATCAAGACAAACTCGGATCAATTACACGAAATCGTGTTTTATTGGTCGTTGATCGAAAAAGGCAAATTCTTCTTTTACGACTCAATTCTATTCTATCGTAGGGATCGGTAAGAATCGCAGCGCAGAATTCGTGAAGTTCGTGGCATTCCGTGGGCTGACGTACCAGCGCGAAGACGTGCGCGACGCTGGAGAAGGAGCATAAAGTGTGGGGGGGGGGGTAGTAGAGGTGGCACTGGTGAATCGAACGCGGGCCGCGGGGTCAAACGGGAAACTCACTCGTGTGACCCAATGCCCCAGATAACGGAGAGAAGGCAGCGGTACCACGACACTCACACACACACAAACACATACACACGCCTCATTATTCTTCGCTGCATTTTTTTCTTCGCCACCCACCCCTCCTTCACCCTTTGCGCCTATAAACACGTCGTCTCGAGTTTTATTTCGGGCAATTCGACCTCCATTATTACACCATAACGTTTTATCATACATTTTGTGGCGTTTAAAAATGTCGGCGATTTGTGAGTTTGCGGTATTTACAGGCAACTCGGTCGTACACGGCGATCTAATCGCGAAAAAATTCATTAAGTAAGTGGGATTATCCGGCGATATAGTTTTAATGTGTGTGTATGTATATCCGGTACTGGAAAATGTTGTTCGCGACGATAGTCCCAGAGGTTCGCGTGTCTCGACGACGATCTCTTTGAGCGTTGCTCCACTTACGGTCCATTAGCCTTCGATGCAGCAAATTGTTTATGCATGTACGTGCGGATATCGGCAGGACGATATCGATCGCTCGGTCTCGTTTGCTCCTTCGCACCGTTTGGTCAACGATAGAATTCCTGATTTTATTTTTATCGTCGTCCTTTTTTATTTTATTTCCATCATCCTGGGTGAATTTTTCGCGATTGGTTGGATTGCTGGTGGGAATTTACGATCGAGACACGATGGTGGGATTTGTCGGAGCGATCCATTGTTTTATTGATGGACGATACACTTATTTATCGGGGGACGATGAGATTCAGGCTAATGTGATCGTTAATGGTTTTTTAAACCTTCTACAAACTTTTTTCGAAATTTTACATCATTTTTTACAATGATAATTTGGATCGAATGTCGTCCAATCGCTTCATCGTACATATGAGACATTTTAGATTTGAAGGTACTGTTTTATCGTAGCCAATCGAATTATCAAACGTTGTACGAATGATTTTTTTAATTTTATACTCGTTCGATTATAACGACATTAAAAATGTTGGATTGATCCCTGAAAGCAGGATGGCTCCTAACATTTGAGAAACAATGTCTAAATAACTTTATGTTATTTTTTCGATATTGTTTGTATAATAGTTTGAAGGAAATGCTTGTACTACTTGGAGCAAAAACAACGTTTTTCTAATTTTTTTCTAAAAATTTCCGAAGTAGTTCGACCATTCTTCACAAGATTTGAAAAAAATAAGATCCTAGTTCAGAATTATCTAATAGTATTGACAGAAATAGTCACCGAGTTTCATCGTGATAAGCCCAAATAGTTTCTTTAACAAAAATTCATGAAAATCCACCTTAGAATGCCTGAACAATATAGGTAACTCTCACCTTAAGAATGTTAATAGGGAATTTAATCGTCGAACAAATTTCCATGGATAACCGATTTTCACGGTCTTTCCTCGGCTTCCGGTATTGCGCAATAATCCACGGCTACGGATGAACATAAGTGATTAACGTGGTACATTTGTATTCGCGAGCACGAACCGCCGTGTGGTAAAACGTGTGTCGCCGCTAAACGCAATCGTGCGTCGGCGCGCGAAACAGTCGAAGAATATCGGTATCACGTATACGTTTTGTCAACGCGTACGAACCGCGGAATCCTTGAAAGAAATCAACGAACCTAATTATTCCCATCGCACTTGGGACTGAAACGCGGGTTTCTCGATTCTTTGTTCGGCAGACGGAAAAATAACGTCTGCACGGATACAACGCGGAATTGCATAATTTTTAGAACCCGTAATCGGAATCTATTTTGGTTTTAACCTTGACGGTCTCGAATTTACTTAATTTTCCTTTTTTTTCATGTAAACAATTTTGTTTTTTTTTTTTCACTTTTTTGCATTTTTTAATCAACAAAGCAATACGTTTGACATCACAACTATGATAACTTCTACTTGAAATGCATCACATAAAAAACTTCCGCCAATCAATAATTTTTAAACATTTGGAAATAATTTTCTTTCCGTTTTTCAAAATATTAACTTTTTCTTTTATGCCGCAATTGTCATTCGTCGAAATGTTTTTGCGACACGTTTCACGCACAATTGATAGACGTTGTGATGTTGAAATTAATGAATTGATATGCAATGTCGAATAAAAAATTTTCTCGATTCAATGATAAATCGCTTCAAATTAACTTGTTGCGATAGATAAAGAAAAAAATAAAGAAAAAAAAACAACATTTTCGCGAATAATGTCAAACGATGTTTGAGTCCTTCGACGATTGGATACGTGTATCTCGCGGCCTTCCGCTTTCAGCAAAAGGTCTGTCTTACTCACACTCGTTGCGTCGAGGATAAAAAGTAACCGTGAGCCACGCGAGACGATCGACGCAATGACGATAAATTCGTGCTCGCAAGGCCGATTTGTCGATATCTATTTGTTGGAAAATACGTAACGCAGCCATCATTACAACGATATATACATCAGAGTGGTCCTTAAAAGGGGCTCGGACGAATTTTGTCCGGGCCTCCCCCGAAATTGGCTTCAAATGATTTTCGAAAGAGTTCTCTAAATTTGCAACTCTCTATCGTTAAAATTGGCTATTGCCAGGAGGGGTCAGTTTTCCCCTCCGTTCGTAATTACACAATTATTTATAGTTACAATAGCGGGAGTCCTTTATAGATACTAAACATTTTTTTTTTCTCGCGTCAGTCACAATAGAAAAAATCGATTTTTAATTAAGAATGACTCGGAAAACATAATTGTTTATAAACTACAGTCATGATAAGAGAAACACTATGTTATTTGAATTGTTAAGTATGGGAGGTTGGCGGCAAAGTTGAAAATTAAGATCGGGACTTCGAATTTTAAGGGTATTTTTTTTTGTACTTTCAAATTGACGAACTAAAAAACTCAAATTAAAAAACAATCGATATAAGGACCACGCTAATAGATATATATTAGATTGAATCCATTTTCGGAAAAAACTGGTAAAAACCTTCTTTATAGAGAATTTTAATTCCCATACAACTATTCTGATGGATTTTTTTTCAAATCTGCATATCTCATGAAATATTCCCATAAAAAAACTACAATTATATCTAAAAAATGATCATGATTCGGCTTCGGTTTTTGTCATTTTTTTTTATGACAAAAATAAAAATGTCCTTATTTTCTTCTATCAAAAAGAAACTTTCTACGGTGGTTAAATTAATTTTCAACGACCACCCTAATATATATATATATATATATATATATATATATATATACATATACATATATATAACGCGATGAAGGCAATAACCGTTATATATATATCAAACGATATAAACGCGATAATGGGCAACCGTTTTAGCCCGAGACATTTGTACGATGAAAATGCTCGACGACGTGTACAATGAGTCCATTTGCATTGTTTCGCGCATCGCTCGAAGATACGTACGCCCCGGTCGGTCTATATTCGGACTCGTGTGATCCGGAAATGTGCGGTTCCACGGTTCCGTGCAATTTTTTTCACGAAACGCGACGAAAATGCCCGTGAGTCGCCCCGGGGGATTCCGACCCTCGTGTGCTCATCGAAATTGTGGATTGTCCATGGTACCCACAACTCGGCTATGAATAAGAGCGAGTGACATGTACATTTCCGGAAGCACCGAGAAAACCTTCGATTTTATTAGGTCCCTCGGGGACGTAGCCGAGTGACACATCGTTTATAGTCATTGTTAAGCCAAACAAAACCTCTTATTTAAACCTCTCCTTCCCATTTCATTTCGTACGACAGCGACGATTGTTCCTAATTATGAATCATCATTGTTATTGTTATTATTGCGGTCCATGCGGGAAAGCCCTCGGTAACAATATCAACCACGTGAATCCATAATTGTTAATAATAATGATCATGATGGATGAAAAAAATTAATTTTGCGTCATTACTTCGAATTATTAATTTCCAATAACAGAAAACATAACATCCACCAATTTGCAATCTTTGAGATCGCGACTTTCCTATCAGGACATAAACGTGATACTGATCGAGTGATTTTTTTATGTTGATTCATTGTTCAATCGTACGAAATCGTTTTGCTCCTTTGTGGAGCCCGTAGAAACATTTGTCATTGTCATCTTTATGCTAACGAGTTCAAAATTTGACATTTTGAATTTTTTCGTAAAATTATATTTTGTCGCTCGAACTTCCATTACTCAAAATTGTTTAATTTCCACCCATGACAATTCAAAAATATTTCACGGACCGTGCTAAAGTTTATACATCCGTATCAACTGGAGTTTACCTTCAGAAACCATCAAACTAGGTAAATACCGACCAACGAGTTCGAATTTTACAAAACATTAACTTTTTATACACATGAAAATGTTTCACGTTAAAACTTGTAATTTTCTTTATCCACAAAGATGCTAAAGATTTATGAAAAAGCTTTCTCACCCCCAAACACTGTGAATTACAGTTTGCATATTTCAAAAATGATATTTTTCATCGAAAAGGAAAGTGCAGCGATCAATCACACAATGCCTGACACGATTTGTCAGATTGAATCATCGTTCAACAGCGTGAAAGATTATTTTTTCTCAACAACCTATTATTTTTCGTTGATCCGTCCGGTTCCGACAATGATAACCAATCAAACTCGAATAATAACAATAATAAAAACCGCAACAATGATAATAATAATAATTTTGCTAAAAAACAATGCAACGATGATTTTCATGAAAAAGATACGAAACATCACGTTCGGAACACGTGCCGAATCGACGTTGTAGGACCGCCCCCGGTGGCACGTAATAATAATCCGTTATCGGGATGTAACGGCCGAACCTCCCACAATAAGACGCGTAAGAATCGCTTCCGCGGGGAGTCCCTCCCCTCTCCTGCTTCTTCTTCTTTTTTTAATTTTATTTTTCTTCCGCCGTCCATGATCTCGTATTATGCAACGAGATTTTAACTGTAAATATTTACCGGAGCCCTGGTGGCGGATCTACGCGACGGTCGCTGAGAGGGGGGAGAGGAGGGGGGGGGGGGGGAGACGAGGTACGTTCCGTGTGCTCGACGGTGGGGAACGTTTTAAGTAGACCGAAAGAAGGAAGGTGGGCTGATGAACGGCGCAACACCGAGAAACACACACCCGAGAGAAAGAGAGAAAGAAAAGCGATAGGTTCTCGCGGGAACGTTAAAAATATAAAAGTGGAACAGCCCCCCCCCGAGCAAACCCCTCGGTGCCCTCTCGCCCACCCCGCGGCGTTCCAGACCGGATCATCGTCTACGTCGTGCACGTCGTTTTTGCGTACACAAAGGCACACGCTAAAAGTGGCTCTCTTTGTGGTTGTCCCTGGCGGCTCTGAAACCGACCGAAACGCGTTACGCGTTACAAAATTTTGTCCCGAATGTTTTTTTTTTTCTTTTTTCTTTTTTCTTTTACCGTACCCCGTAATAGCTTCCCGTAAGCGACGATCTTATGGTTGAAGTGTGTATAATCGTGGTTTGGCCACATAATAGGAAATTACATGTTAGAACCATTATTTTACATATAGAGATGTTTATTTGTCGTTTGTGACATTTTTGACACCCATCGAATTTGGATTATTATTATTATTATTATTATTATTATTATTATTATTATTATAATTATGACTATTATTATTAATTTATGGATTCATTAACTTCTGATTAAATGGTTTGCGAATCACAATTTTTTTTTTTGTGTTTGGGATTTTTCGTTTGTGAAATTTTTGACACCCATCGAATTTGGACTATTATTATTATTATTATTATTATTATTATTATTATCAATTTGTTAATTTCTGATTAAATGGTTTGGGAAACACAATTTTTTTTAAGATCTCTATTTCTAATTAAATCAAACTCTACTAATTAAACTTTAAATCAAACTGTACTATATCTAAAGAGTGTCGATTGTCAAAACCGTTTTCATAATTTTTCTCATAATATAATAATAGTGCAGTGTGAATTGATATCTTTCATTTTATTGGTTATTAAGTCTTCGTGTGTGATTCGAACGCTGGATATGATAATCGGTTATTAGTAATATCGTTATTATTATTGTTGTTATTCTGATAATCTTCATCCGTTATTCGGGCGATATAGTTGTGAGGTTATAACGTTTGGAAATACAACTGTGAATGAGCATCCGTGGAGAAAGGACGCAAACGAGAGAGAGGCTCGTCCCAAGAAGCCGTAACATCATCCGTGAAACTCGTAACGGTACACCGATACGTACACCGGATCGAGGAGTAGAGCGCGAGCGTTAACGATTGTGGAATTGGGATTTTAGGCCAAACGTTTGGTCGTGTCCTCTCCCCCCTCCTTGCCTCGCTTCCTCCGCTCTTTGCCCCTCTGGCGCGGTTACAGACTTGCTTCTCGCCCACGTTACGTCAGAAGACAATGGGATTGTCGTCACTTCCTTTTTCTCGTCAGTTCGTTCCCTCGTGCCACACTCCCACTCGACGATGATACGAATTTTTTTTCTTCTTCTTTTTTTTCGTTCGGTTGTATTTCAATCGTGAACGGTAAATTTCGATGCCGGAGCTAACGGTTTCAAGGTTTCTTCGATGTTAATTGCCGTGAATCAATTTATCACGAAATTGATAAGACCATTATTTTTCTATCAAGTTACAAATTATCGTTAGATGTTTTTTTTATTATTTTAATTTAATTATTCCAATCGTAATTCGATAATAATTCATTTATCGAGTTATTTTTCATTGCGTAAAACTATTTTCTCAAAAAGTTGGTCATCCTATTCATCCTTGTTGATGACCTTTGCTTTGTGTATTTTTTTTATCGTCGTACGAAGTGATCTAGAAAAAAAACAGTTTAGAAATGTATTTTTAATGATTAAAAAAGTATCGAAGATTCGTCGGCACGTTCATGCAAGCTTCCGATTGGTTTTTAGCGTGGCAGCTTCAGCGTTTGACCGTCGCCGCGGTTGATCCGTGCTGCGCATTGGCGTTCCGCGCAGCCGTACCCATCGACGCACCAATGGCATCGCGAGAAACAGCTCGCACTCGATCGAGCTCACGCGTTACGTTGCTCCCGTCCAACTGTAATGTAAGTGTTACATGTGCACTTTCTTCCGCAATCGGTACGAACGAGCGAGAGAGACGGCTGATTATGTGAAAGTTGCAATCCCGAACGTTATTATGCTCATTGCTCGTGCGAAAGAAGGAGAAATACGAACGACGAAGAGACGACGTTGTCGTGCACGTCTGTTCGTATATCTTCCGTTCCTCCTCTGCTTCACGCTGCCCCCCCCCCCCCCGCCACTTGAACTACCGCGTGCAAATACTCGACCCAGATGATGATACTTCCTCCCATTGAACTTGCAACGCATCTGGATTCGCCCGAGAAACC
Organism: Diplazon laetatorius; assembly: GCA_963662125.1. Lineage (NCBI taxonomy): Eukaryota > Metazoa > Arthropoda > Insecta > Hymenoptera > Ichneumonidae > Diplazon > Diplazon laetatorius. The sequence goes on from OY759156.1 coordinate 5,788,731, forward strand.
ATCGAAGAATAATCGTTTCGAGATTACATTGTTCTGACACTCGCGAATTGTTATTATACAATTCGTTTGAATAACTCGAGGCAACGAACACGCTATTTTTATACATAGGACTGCGTACGTAGTGTGAATTAGAATCAATTCCATACGATTCGACACAATAGCCTACTTTGCAAATTACCGATACAAATTTATAAGGTCATTGTCGCGTTTGCTTTGAATTTGTTGTGAAAAACATTTTTACGATACCTTATGTAATAAAATAAGAATTGTAATTACCGTGGATCGCATTGATCCTATTCCGAATCGACGGGATTGTAGTAATGATATTAATATCACGAGAAATCGGATTGATATCACGCTCGACTGCTAAAATATCGGTAAAAAATCATGTGGACTCGGATAATTACTTCCAGCTATTTTTAATTACTTTTAACCAACGATTAATTATTTTTTAAAAAATCTGTAATTAATGAATAACATTAATATCAACAACAATCGACAACTTCTATTCGATAGTATTGAAAATCGATACCGATTGACGATTACAAACAGAATTTAGAGTAGTTCGACCTCAACGAATCTCCGGGTAGCTTCGATTGGATGTTACCAAAGCTCATCGCCAATCACAATGGCCGTGATACACCTATGACCGAATAAATTTTACACAAACTTTCAACAGCGTTAAACGTACATCGACAATTTTTTTTTTCATCGTCACGGCAAACCGCAATACGCGTTTAAATTATGAAAACCCGGGTATGCGTTACGAAACTCGCAAGGACGTAATGTGTGACGCGGGTTGCAAACGCACGCGGCTCGCCGACGGTAACGCCGCGCGCGGTAGCGTGGGTGAACCCCGTGCGTCGCGCGCTCGCAACCCGGCGTATACCGTTAGATTTTCTCTCGCGGCCGGCTAAGCAGCGCCGTGAATCCCGCAAAGCGATAAATCTACGCGCTCGCGTACAATCACAAAACGAAACGTGGAAGGCTGAAACCGTGCGCGCAAACTATCGCACGCTTCGCTGACTCGGTGTGTGACACTTATTGCCGGAACGTGGAACGGCAATGGCCCTCTCGCCGCGTTCGGGTTTCGCGCTCGGGAGCTCTACTCCAAATCATAATCCGGACGCTCCTGTAATATCCTGAAATTCAAACGCATCTAATCATCACGCTTTGAATATACACGTGCCGACCAACAAATCGACCAGCTTGATATCTTTTGATTAGAAAAATAAAATATTGCAATGCACATCATACGAAGCCTAACCCAATCAATTATAAACAAACATAAAATAATTTTCAATCTCACGTCAATTTTTTTCTATTTGTTCGCACGTTTGTATAAAACGAATTTTCCATATGGGGAAAAAAAATAATAATATAAATCAGATAATTCATAATTAATTAAATTTCCGCAACTACTTCGTGTCGGATTAAATCACAATCTCAACCGTGTTGGATATGAGATAACAGCAAACCCGACTGTGGCACATGCGCATCTCAACCGTATCTTCATTGCTGTGGCATCAACGTGTTGCATCGTTTCACGCATTCTCCCAGGCTTTTCGGAATTTCTCTCGTAAAGCTGACCTTGATTCCCACCGGTGATTTTCATCAACGAGCACGAGACACCGATCGTCCATCGTTCTCACGTCACATAGATCGTCGTCTCTAAGATCTCGCGCAGCCGCGAGCAGCCAGGCAACTATAACATAGTGGCTGTTATAAGCTGTACGGCAAGATCCCGTTCGATCTTCGCGATCGCATCCCGTTACCATCATCGCCCGAGTTTGACAAACGCACACGCGTGCGCATGCGCGATCATTCGCACTCGCGCGTGCGCAGCGTGAAGCAAAAGAGAGAGAGAGGGGGGGGGGGGAATGAGAGGGCGCGCAGATCGCGACCACAGCCAGGCCACGAACGAATCGGGAGAAAGAAAGAACGAGCGCAAAGAGAAAGATGAAACGATTCTGAGGTTGGATCGAATTGGATGCACGTACGAAGCGAGGTACGAGCGAACCGAGTACATGCATGCATACACACACATGTATGTACGTATGAACATGTGGTATGTGAGCCGGTGGTGTACGGTTGAGCAAAGGACGGTAGAACGAGCAAAGAGAGTACGGAGACTCGTTGCGTCCTACGTCGGGACGGCCAAGGCAAAGCCTGTTTTTCGAACGGTCCGGCCTGGAGAAAGTGGCGGACGGAGACCGCAGAGAAGAGCGGGAGCGTTTACTGACCTACATTACCCACGCCCCTACCGCCCCTGCGGTCCGTTACTTACCGCGCGCACGCGCACGCGCGCACCTACCGTCTCGCTCGCTTATAACCGTTCCTGTACCGTTCTGTAATAAAGGTGGCTTTTTCATTGACGCACGAATGCCGCGTCGAATGACGGTAACTCCGTCAAATGATAATTTTTTTTTTTTTGAAAAATTGTTTTACTTCAATACTGAAGTTGGAATTGATTCAACTTTATTGCAAAACGTTGAGGTCACCTTCGAATAATGACATATCGGTCACGTGGGGTCACAGTGGACCCCACTCACGAAAATCGTACACATCTTCGTTATTTTTATTGCATTGGCTCGAATCTTGCGCTAAACTTGAATTTAACACGTTTTCTAAATAATCTTATAGTTCGATGTCTTCTGTTTAGAACATTTAAGTGGTCAAAATAACGATGAAAATTGAAAATCACGAAATCTGAATTTATTTACGAAAAAAAAAAAAATCGTGAAAAATCTCAATTTTTGTCATATGGTAAAAAATCATACGCCGTTTTACTCTTGAGATATTATAGTTTTGATTAAAAAATACAGCTTTTTATGAACTTTGAAAAAAGTTTATTTATTTTGAATTTTGAACTCACGGCTTTTGATCGATGTCGAAAAATGGAAGTCGTACGTTTTAATGGACGAAATAATGTTGAAAATAGATATTTTTATTGCATCGATACCACGAAGTTGGCACGGGGTCCAGTGGACCCCGAGTGACCTTATGCGGTTGACGCAATTTTTGTGACCCGAACGAAAATACATGTGCTGCAAATAAATTATCAATCTAGCATCTGTATAAAAAATCGAACTTGGTGGTAGTTATGATGTAAGTATTATTGAATATCAAATAAATGACACGATTGATGGGTCATACTTTGTTCTTCGAATGCCAATCAAGCGTACAAGGTGATGCTCCACTGTCGCATCATCGACGAAAAACGCTTGGAGCAGGGTCTCTGGGTCCCGGGTGTCCATGAAATAGGCACTTAAAGCAAAATTCGACGTGCCACAGCTCTCCCGATTGGCAGATAGTGGAACACTATTACGGGGGGCTATCCCGCCACTCATCGTTCATCCGCCTCTCTTTTAGCCGCAACGGCTATCCGCGCAACCGTCGTGCGCAACAATCTGTGACCGACACCCACGACGACGAGCACGGCGTTCGAGTAGCGGGACATCGGTAACCGAGACCGATGACGACGACCGATGTTCGTGCTCTTTCTCTCTCTCTCTCTCTCTCCCTCTATTTTCCCCCTCTCTCGATGTTCTCGGTCCAAGACTCGGTCAGTGACCCACAAAATCTCTCGGCTGCCATGGCGATAGAAAATTATGTCACTGGCCCAAACTTGTGTTATGACTCACTGAGGAAGGGGTCAAGGGGAGAGGGGGAGGGGTCGGTCGACGCTTATGTGCTCATCGAATTGGCCATTTTAGCATTGTTGTAACGAACGAGCGTCGAATCGAAGGCATCGACCCGTGACGAAGTTTTGCCAAATAATGGCTTTTGAATTTGCCGCCGAAACCTTGATCGGTAAAGTAGGTCAAGCGATTGAGTCGAAATCTTTTTTTTTTTTTTGTTCCCTCGTAACGGTAGTGTACCGGTTAGTGTGAGTTTGATGGGAGCTTTGAACTGAACTAATCCGCCAGAGACCGCGGCGGCTGCGTTTATTTCCGACCTTTGGTTTGCCCTTCGTGGGCCTGGCCTGACGAAAGGCTTTGTACGGAGATTACGAAAGTCCCGTCCGACTATGCCGAATGGATGTGCGTGATTGTACGAGGACAATGGCGGAGTCAACGGAGGTACTGATTTGATGGAGAGTCAACTACGCGCCTGCGCAGTTGAAAGTTATTTGAAGAAGAACATTAAATCGTTCCGTCACGAATTGTAATGAAAAACATTATAATTGACACATTGATTTGGAATAATCATTGTCACTTAAAAAAAAAACTAAAAAAAAATCTTTTTATTATTCAATGCGAATTCCCACGAGACTAAAAAACAAAAAAAAATGTTGTCTTTTAAAAACGACGAATTGGCCAGCAGCGATGATACACAGGTGACCAACATCTGTCGAACAAAGACAAGTTTTGTACCATTCGAAAATCTCTCCTAAAAATATATTGTATAAAAATAAAAGATGGAAAATGTTTTCACTTCGTTTTGTGAAGAAGAAAACAAAATTTCATATCGATTGAAATATTGCGATCCACGATAGATATCATTGTGCCAGATATTGAAAACTCGTTTGTCCTAAGTTGGTAATCGTGGCGAAGCAAAAATGTGGTTATCGCAGGCTTTAGAACCTTGACATTATTATGTTACCCTACTATACCAAGAATATATATATACATATATATATAACAATGGTAGGTCGAACAGTCTAGAAACGCCTTCCAACTACGAACTTCAGAATATTTTTATCAAACATCGTAATACAATATATATGTATATACACGTCTATGTTCTCGGATTGTAACTGAAATAATTAGTTCCCCACTGATAAAAGTTATCGCGACCTGGAACGATGTCTCTTAAATAGATATATATGTATATATATTTGTATATATCCAACCCTTATCCACTAAGCATAATTGATTAAATACCGACACACGGTGACTCGTTTTATTTCAATTTTATTTTCTTTTAAAAGTCTATATTTTTTTTCTTGTACACACACCTAGTTTCACGTCGAGTCACGCAGAACGGTAATAGCCGGGTAGTTTCGAGGTCGATCGGAAGAGAGTCACGGCTGACGTTGCAGAAGCTAGAAGTTCTTGGCTACTCTCGCCGATACGCGGTCGCATAGCTGCAACGAGCGGCCCGCACTTTCTCCTCAGCTGTTGCGCTGCCGTTTCTGCGCGCCGATCTGCCACACAGCTAAAAAAACTTTGTGAGCCACGGTTGGTTGTACAGACCTCGATTGTTTGCAATTTCAATCGACTATCACGAGAAATTTTTGTCATACACGATTGTTTTTTGTCGTCGTATTTTTGTAACAATTTTTATTTTCTTCTTTTCATTTTTTCGACAAGAACGATGGTTGATTCGAGCGTAACCTAAAAAGCTAAAGAAAGAAAATAAAATTACCTAAAGAATAAAAATAAAAATGATTTTTATTTTTTTAAAATAAAAATAAAAAAAAATAAATATAAATATAAGAATAATTTTTATTTCTTTTAAGGTTATGTTTGCCGGATAGCTGCCAAATTTTTTTGGTTGCTTTTGTGAAATAGTTTTTTGTAATATACATTTTTTTTCTATTTTTTGCATTAAGCTCGGAAATCTGACCTAAATGATTTTAAAAACTTTCGAATGAATTCAGGCAATGCAGAGGGTCAATTTGAATATCGGAAATAAATATGAAAATTCTTTTTTCATGGTCCAGAATCATTTGGAAGGTGGGCAGCGATACTTTTGTTTTTCAGGACAAATAAGAACCACCCTAATAAGTTATATATGCCCAGTACCATATGTACATAGTTTATACATAGGCTATATTTTTTTTTACTTGGGCCGTCACATGGCTTGCTCCATGAGCAAGCAAAATAATTAAACATGTGTGTATTCGCGTGGAATAATTGGCTGAGAACGAGTCAAGTGTCAAGTTTGATGAAGATTCGAAAGTTTGGATTATTAACTTTCGCGTTTTATATTTCAATCCAGTTGCTTACTTTTGTTGTTGTTTGTTCGTTGTCCTTGTTTATTTTTTTTTTTTTGTTTGTTCTTCTTGCTCCACGTGCGTCAACGAAGAAGACGAATTATCTCGATTGAATAGGGCGTGTGCTATTCGAAGACACTTTGTCGTGGATTTGTCGTTGGTTGTGTGGAACACGAGACGGATTAGATAATTCCCATGGTAGCTTTCACGGATCTCGACACTTGGCAACTTTTGCCGGTCATGAAAGTCTCATAGACCCCGTGCGCTCAATCCTTTGCCTTTCGTTGCAATTTTCAGGTGCAATTTTATCGGCCTCTACGGCCGGGGGAACGCGCATGCGCGTATATACGCGCGCCGGTGAAAGCAGAAACGCCGGTAAACTATCTTTCTCGACTATTCGGATAATTGACAATACTCTTTCTTTTCTAACTCCACAGTCTCGGTTGTAACGGATGTGCACTTTCCCCCGTGCAATTTTCTTTTGACTGGAAATTGGTCTGAGCGAACGGCCTCGTTGCCGAGACGTTCAAACTGTTGTTGTCGTACTTTTTTACAGGGTTTTTTTTTCGTTCATTATTCGTGTGAGAGTCGTGGATTCGTCGGTTATGGGGAAATTGAGAATGAAATATGATGATAAAAAAAAATTAATTGTCGACAAATATTTGCGAACGAATGAAATGAAAATAAAAATTATTAACATTTTTTTTTTAAGTGTTAGTAGATCTCGGTTGCAAAGAATGTTTGGACAAGTTGTACATTAAATTTTATCGGAATATTAATAAGTGCATACAAAAAAAATGTAGAAACATTTTTTGAATTAAAAAAGAAAAAAATTGAAAATTGTAAGCGAATTGGATATTCGATGTGAACTTTGAAGGTCGTCGTAGGGTTCGGTTACATAAATTGTTTCATAAGTTGTACGTTTATTTTGGTAGATGAATTTCGAAAAAACATAAAAAATATAATATTTCGAAAAAAAAATAAATCAACCGATGAATTTTATTAATTTTTTCGATTCGAAAGAACTCGGTAAAAATGTTATTCGAAGCAATTGCTAAAGATCCTCGTAACCTTCTATCACAGAGTATGTTTGATGCATTTTATGTTTATTCTAGCTGAGAAGTTGGAAAGAAAAATGTATTATTTAAAATATTCAATGCATAAGTAGTACGAGAATATTTTTCTAAAAAGTTGAAAAATTATTCAAACGAACTTTTAGATACCTTCGTAGATCGTGGTAGCACCAAATATATTTAATAAATTTAGATTTTGAAAATTCCAAATTATTTCCATCACCTAGAGCGTATTGTTACAAAGGTCTCCAACATTAGAGCAGAAGGAAAAATGCCTCGATTATTTCCATTTCCATTTATATTATGGAACGTAAATCAAATAATAATTGTTACGAAAATCACGAATACCGTTTCGTCGATTGTGTTCACGCAACACTTGGGCGTGTGTGTGTGTGTGAGAGCGGTCGTAACCCGAAATAATATATAATTCATTCGAACCCAACGACGAAACGGGTCGACCGATTAGAAAGGTTATGACAGCCTCTCGCTGTGCCACATGAAGACGATATTACGAATACATACATATATATATAGAAAAAAAAATCAAATTGTTAAATCAGCAAAGCAATTTACAGCTCATCTTGCCTAACGTTGATTAAATTATTCCAAAGCTTTTATTAATTTTTCTTTTTCTTGATTTTAACCAGCAAAACAATTTACACCTCAACTTTTCTAACGTCGATTTAGAAAATGTTCAAACTCTTGTCAATTAAAAAAAAATGTAATCGATTTTTCGCTCGGTTTAACCATTCACGTAGATTGCAATGTTTATCCATTTTTCTTTTTATCTCGTTCCAGATGGTTATATAGAAGCCGCGATCTAGTCTAGCTAAGTAGGTCTTTCACAACTATATTTCGTTTCCGTGCGCCGGCGTGCACAGCTCGACCGAGCACTTGACCCCGATACTCCACCGCGAGGTTCTTTCACCGTCGTCCAACGACTACTCACCTTTCCTTGTACTCCCACTCGGAACTCTTCTTTCTCCGTTTACATCCTTTTCGCTGACTCGCCAATGTTGCTTTGTCGGCTTTGCCACGTGCTTCATGAAATTGAAAAAAAATTATATTGTAGAAGTAATTTGTGTTGTATTGATTTTTAAATTGATTTTATAATTATCATTCATTATATTTTAATTGCTCAATTAATATTTACTATTTAGCGCCGAGAACATTCAGGTGCTGAGTTTTTACTTTCAAGTTTGTTATTTTCTTTTGTTTATATGGCGTATTGCTTAAAACATTATTTTGAATTTCATTTCTTTTTTAATTTCACTATTTATCATTTTATTTGGAGAATCAGAAAATTCCTTTGCCACTGTAATTTTTTTCATCTATTCTTCGTACATTCCATATTAATCATTGGTGTGATATTGATTTGATATTGATTTTATAATCATCATTAATATTATTACTTATTCGATATTTTACTGTTTAATTTGGGGAGAAAATCCGACTAATGCCGTTTTGACAAAAGACACTCATTCGAATAACAAGCTACGACTAATAATTGAAATTACTAAAAACAATGCCATATTTATCATTTCATTTTATGTTTATGCGAAAAAAATGTTTCAGAGCTCTTTTTCATATTAAAAAAAATCTTTTATCTCCCTCCAAAAGTTCGGTATACATAAGTTTTTAATTTTCATTAACAAATTATACACTCGACAAATTTTTCGTGTTTGTGCGTCCAGATTATTCCTGAAGAATGAGTATGGAATAACGACGAAAGATTTTTTTTTTTAAATATAAGTTTCGAAAAACCACCGTTAGATAGATTTTAGTGATAGAAAATATGTGTTCGACGAACTGGTTGCGATGTTGGGTTCGGGTTATTGGCCGTGAACTTGAGTAACACCGAAAAAAGATCCGGTGTGTTACAACTGCCTGCTTACGTGTGTGTGTGTGTGTGCCTCGTTTTGGGGGGGAATTTGCCGGTCGAGAGCACTTTTAATAGTTGGCCACTCGAGAACCGGAGGTTCAACGACTTCGAAAGTTCGGTTCGCGGACGCTCGGGCTCTCGAAATTCTTCGTACGTGCGACCTCCCCGAGGACACGGAAATTACGAGAAGACGATATAGCATCACGGATACCCATCTCATCGATGTATATAACAACTCGTCACAGCCGCCGAAAGACAGCGAGATAGAAAAAGATGGAGAAAGAGAGAGAGAAAGGAAGAGAAAAAAGAGTGCAATATAGGAAGGGAGAGAGAGAAAGAGAGACAACGAAATTTCGAAAGTTTTGATGGCCGCGACCGTGTTAACAAAGTTCATTGCCACGAAATTTTGTCATTCATAATGCACGACTGAAATATCGTGATAATCAACTCATGAGCCATTGGCCTGGTTAATTGTCCATAATTACGCAATATTTATATATTATCCGCAATATAACTCACAATCCCGCAATATTGCGGAAGTCTTCATTTGTTTATTTACTTTTCTATAATCTATCTGCAATGTAAAATTTCTCCTGGTGACCATTTTGTTCGAGTCATACGCGACAATTGCGTCTCCGGGTGCGATGAATCGTTGATCGAACGGCCATTGGTCGATTCGAAGCGCACGCGCGACTATTCCGAGCCGCGATTGGTCGCGGCCCGCGCAATCGCCCGCCGCAGCCAATGGCACGCGAAAAAGTTTACGCGCGCGATTCAAACTGGTGAACTTCGAAATAACGATAATCGATGCGGATATCGATTTGGGAACGCGCGAATGCGCATTCGACCGAGTTCTCGCGATCTTCTGGCTCACCGCGTGTGCTCGATGTCGCCCGGGCAATGAGAGTAAACGGTATGTGGTGAATCGTGAAGCACGTGTGTATGTGTGTGTGGGAGATCCTGTGGAAAATCTCATCTAGCCGCCCGGCGGAGATCCCACGTTGCCACGAGAACGCAGCAGCGTCGAGCGTGCTGGCAACTTGGCAACTTTCTCTCTCGAAAGCACACTTTCCGCTTGAGTATGAACATGTCGATACGATTTTTTTTTCTTATTCTCGGGAATGCGTTTTCTAATTTTTTTGTTGCTTCTTATTCGAGATTAATGTGCTCAGATTTGCGTCGAATTGTTGATGGAACTCAAATGTACTTCGAGTACGTGAGGAACATTCAATTCTAGCTATAATTGAATTCCATCTAGAATTGAATTCCATTGAAAATTGAATTTCATCTAGAATTGAACTCAATCTATAATTGAATTCCATCTTGAATTGAATTCCATCTAGAATTGAACCTCATCTAGAATTGAATTCTATCTAGGATTGAACCTCATCTATAATTGAATTTCATCTGGAATTCACACGAAAATTCATTGAATGGGTGAACATACAGAACCTTTGAAATTATTTGCATTTCGTTTAATTAATCATTAAACCTGAAGAACCTAAATAATATTATTTTTTGTCCAGAGTGTATAAAAAATTTCCACATAAACTAGAACATTGAATACCGACCACACGATTGATACCACAACCTAAATAACCTGCATAATCTAACTGATATCAAATTTCGTCGAGTCAACACCAAACAAAAATTCATAACGATATTCAATGTCGAAAAAATAAAATACAATCCGAAAACAATAATTCTCTCACATACATTTGGTAAAATTTTATTTGTTTTTAATTCTCATTAACCTCTCGATTCTCTGGAAAGACAGTATGATTCGTTATTTCAATCTCCGAGCAACAATAGTCTCATAAAACATTCGGAAGACGTTTCGTGCGAGACATGAAAAAATTAATCATAAATTAATTGAGCAAATAAATAATTTTTCAATCTTTCTACTCCGTCGTTCCGGAATTTCTCCCAACGATCTCTTTATTGTCATACGTATACATCCTTCTCTCTCTCTCACACACACACACATACAGGTACTCTGTTCTTTCACGAATGGCACGTGCGATTGTCTCACACCGATTACCGAAGTTATTCCGCCGTCGTCGAGAAGTATTACAAAAGGCGTTCTTTCTTCGAGAAACGACGTTTCGACGATACGAAGGAAAAAAAGGAAAAAAAAGAAATATTTTTAAAAAAAGACAGAGCGAAAGAGAGTGTGATTCTCGGATGCATGCATTTTATTTGCACGATGCGCACAAACGTACGCGACACGTACACATCGTCGTTGCGTTTCCAAGCGTCGAATGAGATGACGATGTTGCGATGCTTGTGTGCATGTGTGTATGTGTGTGCAACACTTTTCTCGTCTCTCGTTACCCGAGCGGTTAACGTGACGCCCGTAGTTACCGATCCTCAACCTCGTCGGCGTTGCAAACTGCGTAACTGCAGCGGCAGCGTGTACACGATCGCCCGCGCGCGCGGCACGCGATGCACTTTCATAAAACTTTCAGCTTTCCATTGCCAGCCGGGGATCGAGACGAGAGCCGTCGTTGCAACGGGGAAAAAAAGAAGAAAAAAAAAGAAAGACGAAAACGAAAAAAAACAACGGAATCTCTCTCTCACGGAGTATCACCGTCATGTGCATCGGATTTGATTCTCGTGCACTTACACTCGTGACATTGCTTGGTACTTTGTATTTTTTGTTTTTTTTTTGTATATTTTTTTTTTGTTTTTTCTTTTTTTTTTCTCTCACACGATAAGCATGTGATGCGCAATTCCCGGCAGTCGGAAAAAACCGCACGTTATTCCATATTCAATGGGCTGTGAGAAAAAATGAGAAACAACTTTTTTTTTCATCGTTCATCATTTTTGCAAAAATATTGGAGATTTTGTTTGGAAGATTTTTTTTTCCTCTCTTAGTTGACACGTATTGGCTTGATGGAGTCTGGAAAATTTCGCATGATCACCAGATTCGATGAGATGTGAGATAAAAACAAAATGTCCGTTGTCTAGTTTTTAAAATTTTTTTTTTTTATATTCAAACGGAAGTTGTAACCTGTAAATTAAAAAAATATCATTATTATTATTATTATTATTATTATTATTATTATTATTATTATTATTATTGTGAATTTTGTGATGAAGTAACAACATTCAAATGACGGTCAATTGTCTTTGGCCTGATTCTTCGTAAGCGACTTATCGTTAAACGTGGATTTGATAATTATAAAAGTGATCGAAATAGTTAATAACGTCTAAGTTTTATTATATTGCATACACGATACATAATGAATTGGGCATGTGTGTGTTTCACGCATGTGCGACGGGATTGACGATACCTGCACGAGCACGCAGTTCATTATGGCTTATTAACATCGGCGACCGTGGGGCGCGTGCGTAGAAGATGCAACGATCCACCTGCAGCTCAAGCAACACGTTACCTCTATCAGCTATTACATACAGACATTGATGTGTGTATACGTACATATATATATTTATATACACACACACACACATTAATGTATATAGTGGCGTGACCAGAGCCTCTTTTGCTGATCGTTCATAATGTGAGGCGCAGAAAACGAGAGGCAGCTGCGTTTGTGAAAATGTAAACGTCCTCGAGTTACGGCTATAAATTGCAAATTGAAAAAAAAAAAAATAAATACAGGAGTCAGGTATATTGACCGTCAAGGCGAAAAAATTCGCGGGGAATCGGCTTTGTGGATATCGTCATTGGTGGAATATTGGCGAAAATTCTAGATGATTAAACGCATATTCAATTTCATAATTGCCAAACAAGTCGCATGTTATATCGAGTGTAAGCACGTTATAATAGTGAGATTTCAAATGATTGTGATTATTATATTTATGATAGCTGAATTATTAATGTAGGACTCTGGTCGATGGCCTTTTGACATTGTACAACCAACGACATGACATATCAGAAAATTGTGAGGATAAAACCTGTCAGATATTGAAAATAAATATACTTTTACTACTATTAATGAAATTTTTTTAAATATGAAAGATAGATTAAAAATAACACAAACGGTTGCATGGAAGTTGTCAGTAATTTACTGAAATTAGTTGCATTGATATCGATATTAATTTGTGAATAATGCAGAATTCAATTGATTTTCAAGAAAAATATGAAAATTACAAAACTGGTTTTCAAGAGTAATATTGAATAAATAGTGAATAAAAAAAAAACTAACTTTCAGAATTTGATTTTACAACATTTACCTTAGAATAACTATTAAAAAATAAATAAAAACGCAACTAATCAACAAAATGAATTGTATGAGATAATAAAGAATCTAATTGGATCTTAACAAAAAATGTAGAAATGACTAAACTGGTTTTAAAGAGTAACAGTGAATAAATAGTGAATCATAAAAACTGATTAAACATGAAAAAATTTAATTTTACAACATGTACCTCAGAACTACTTTTAAAAAACGCAAGAATTTGAACATAATAAATTTAAAGTTTTGGAAAAAAATGTTGTTCTCAGTCGTTCGTGTTTGATATTCATTCGTTTAACATCAATTTGCAACGACTACGACGTCGAACGAAGCCCCCTCGACGAATTCACCGTACTTTCTCAATTGAGCTCCCAACGGCGATTGTCATATCGTTAAATCGTCGTTGGAATTGAGTTTTACAAACTCTCGCGGAACGAACGAAGCTCGACCGTCACGGCTTGTTCCTAATCGACGTGACATTGTCTGTCGGAAGCTGTCAGGGACAATCTCGGTGGAAGTGCAAGGCGAGAGCCCGAGAACCGGGAGAAAGAGAAAGGTGAAGTGCACGCGCGCCCACCGATGCAACTTCTACGATCTTAAATCACACACTAGTTCGCAATCCACGGCAGTCACGTCGTAAAGAAAGTGCACCAAGGCGTGTAGCGACGCCCTCGTACCGTCGATCATTAAAACTAAGGCGACTCGAATGGCCCAGTTGTTGTTTCTTCTTTTTTTTTTCTCATCGTAATCCGTTAGTTTTTTCTTAGATGCAAACCGTGATAATGCAACGATTTTCATACCTCGCCATTCCATCTCTCCCCCCCCCCCTCTTTGATCTACATTTCAACAAATATATTGAAAACAATTTTTTTTGTTGGTTCCTATTATTTTATTTATTTTAATTAAAAAATACAGTTGAAAAAGAGGAAAATAATATAAATAATTATTTATGTTTTATTTGTTTAATTTCTTTCTCTCGTATGAATTATTTTTATCGACATTTAATATAATTATTTAGCTTAGTGCTTAGTGCTAATTATTTGTTATCAAATATGGATAGGAATTTTATTGTTTTTTTTTTTTTTGCACGCTGGAAGAATTATTATTTATTCATTCGAATTCATCAAAAAAATAGATAATGAAAAATTTTACCGATGAACTTTTTGTTTAGCATACGAATATTTTTTTCTTAATTTTTGCATTCGCAATTTTTTTTTTTTTTTTATCATTTGAATTTTCGTTTTGTCAAAACGTTTTTATTTCGCGATTGAATAAGAAATTCGTTTTGGATGCGATTCTAGTGAAAATGAGGTCGCGAGCCTGTTGCCAATGAGCCAAGACGACGATGAATCCGTAACTCGCGAATCAGAACGTCTCATTGTCCCAGCTTTCGATTCACCGACGCTCACCGCAAAATTTTCCGTCCAAGCGTCGTGTTCGAGCATCCTACATCAATGCCGAAGCCCCAAACACGTGAGTCCGTCGTTGATCCAGCCCACAAAACTCAATTTATGACACGCTGTGCGTAAAATTGCAATTTTGCGCTCACTTCGACTTGATTTTTGGAACACTTGATTTTTCAAAAATTTCAGCGTCCTCAGTTTTGGAAATAAATATGCTTTTCAAAAGGAGTAAAAAACATTTTTTCATTTCACATAGCTAGCTCTTTCAAATGACCCGTAAAATAAAATGAACAAAGAAATGACCTTGAAATGAAATGGAAAAATGACCCCACATGATACATCAAACGAAAAATTTGTTTTTCTTCAATCGTGTTTTCTTTACTTTCTACTCGAAAATAGCACGATCATTTGAAAAAAAAAAAAAAAAAACGAACAGTCAACTTCGCGGATACGCCATCACGTTGATACCTATACCGATGTAATCACGTTTTTTTTTTCTCCCCTAGCAACTTCGCCAACTTCCACCTCCGCGATTCCACCTTC